>OZ038507.1:66348873-66358873 GCA_964036315.1 Acanthosepion esculentum
TATATATATATATATATATATATGTATGATGAAATGGACTAAGTCAGACTATTATTTTAATATATTAATGTTTATACGTTATTTTTCTAGATACAAACGTTTTAGTAAATGCACTGTTTATAATAAACAGTATCAACATTATTGCTAAATTACTGTTACGTTAAGATACGCTTCCTGCAGATGTGAGCTTTCGAGAGGAATCATGGGAAATTTGTAGTTTAAAAGCAGTAATTCGACTTTGATAACCAGGCGCTTGCTAAATGGTGTAGCACGTTAGGCTATATGACGGTTTCGTGTAGGATACAGATTCGATTCCTGTTGGAGGACACATATAATTTATGAAAATTCTCGGACATTCAGGCTGGTAAATGTTGTTAATACTGTTACAGAGCAATTACTTAAATATTTGTATCCATAAAATTATCGCATATACAATGTATATATGTATATATATATATATATATATATATATATATATATATATATATATATATATATATATATATATACTCGCATATCATGTGACCTTTGAAGACCGATTTTTGAACCTAATTTGACTACAGTAAATGCATATATACTTTGTTCAATGGCCTAGCAGTACGTAAGCTAATTTTATATCTTGTGCATAATACGACCCCCTTAAAATTAGCTTAAAAATTAGGTCTTCAAATGTCACATAATACGCGGGTATATATATATATATATATATATATATATATATATATATATATATATATATATTATAAATTAATAGATTTAAAATATGGTTTTACCGCTACACAGTGATGACCATGTTTCAGAAATGGAAGCTAAAGCCCCTGAATTTAATTTTGTTATTAAACCAAAGACATTAGTTCCATTTCCTCATCAAGCGAATTTTGGAGTAACTTACTTTTTAAAATTTACGGTTGTTAACGGCACAGGAAAGATTCATAGTTTGAGGGTTTCCAAGGTTACCGATAAATCCATTCATCTAGACAAGGGGTGGTAGAGGGTTCAATTTTTAATTTTCGTTGTCTCAGTTAATAGTTACATTTGAAAGCGGGGTTATGTTTAGGGATGGGTAGGGATGTATCTTTTAACAAATTCTGACATCCGCTAAATTCATGTCATCTGGGTTTATTTCTAACGGCAAAAATTCTTATGGTATTATTTCTATTTGTATATTTAAAGATTTTGAGGGACTGTTTAGGTTAGAATATGTTTTATCCACCTTTCTAAAAAGTTATTTTTAATATTTGATATACTATACTCCTAGTTAAAAACCAAGTAAATGTATTAGGATTACTTACAGTATTTAAAATTATTTATTCTTATCGAGTATAAGTAAATATTATTTTATTTTATTTTATTTTATGTAAACTTTATGACAATGACGGCAAAGGTGGTTAAATTATTTCACTAATTCAATAAACTTAGTATTATAAATGTATATATGTATGTATAAAGGACATTTAATGTTCAATATTATATTCTAACTTATTAATTTCACATGACTTTCGGTGTTCACTTGGATTCTTTCCAGTGTTTGAATTGCTTTGAGAGAGGTGTTATGGTTAGAGTACGTTTTATTTAATTACAATTTTAAAAGATATTTAGGTTAGAATCTGTTTTATTTAATTTCAATTTTAAAACATTTTTAAAATTCTACTTTCAAATTTAACTTTTTAATTTTAATCGGCTATATTTCTTTATAAACCAAGTAAATGTAATAAAATTATCTACATTATTTAAAATTATTTATACCCATCAAATATGAGTATGTATAATAATCAGGTAATTTTTTTTTTTTTTTTTTTTTTTTTTATAGATTATTTAAAGATTATTTAAAGAAAACTTTTGGCAATGACGACAAAAAATAGCTATTTCATTTCTCTGATTCAGTAAATTTTTATTTTTTATAAACTTAGTAATATATAGTTTCTCGTGTATGCATAAAGGACATGGGTCATTTAATGACCTACATATTCTAGCTCTTCTTATTAACTTCCATTTCACTGTAGGTGTTTTATTGGATTCTTTTAGGTGCCAAAAGTACTTCGGAAGAGATGTTTGACTTTTATACTTATTTATCCTAAACGAGGATTGATGTTGGTAGAACCTCTTTTTGAACTCATGGCTAGTGCAACCTATATAAATTTTTATGTTTTCAGGATTTTCAACAGAAGATATATTACATTGGTATACTACTGATTCTATGCAACATTTATTTTGTAAAGGACAGTTTTGAGGGTTTCTACAATTACATAATTTTTGTTCACCCTCATTAGTTGTTGTTTGTATTTTTCCCTTGTCTACAATTTTTTGGTTCTGGTATAAGTGTTTATTTAAGATATTAGTATTATGTTTCTTAATTATCTTTTCTAGGTTATCAGTACAGCTATAACTTAATTTTAGTGTATTTCTATTGAAAATGGTACTAAGTTTACTTCCACCGGGAAAATGCTTGAGTATTAATTCAAGGAATTTTTGTCCCAATTTGTTTTTTACCATTTGGTTGTATGGGGGTGTATACCAAATTATTTTCCTGCTTCTGTTTTTCCTATGTTTACCGTTTTCATTTTTAATATAAGTTAGTTTTAGGTTTTTGTAGCCACTATCTTTTAGAGCTTTATTATAGAAATTAATATGTTCGTCGAAAATCTTGTCATTTGCTGAATTTACATAAGAACTACAAAAAAGCAAATAATAGTAACCTAAATATGGTCCAGAATATCAATAATAGTAGTAAAAAAATCACTGATAAACTGAAGATCAGTGACAGAGTAGGTAAATTATCTGAAAAAGAGAGCTACATAACCTTAAAAGACCACAAACCAGATTTCGAGGCTAATCCAACTACAAGGATAATTAATCCTACAAGACCAGATATAGGAAAAATTAGTAAAATGATCCTTGAAAGGATAAATAAACAAATCAAAGATAAAATAGGCCTCAAACTTTGGATAAATACCGAAGACGTGATAAACTGGTTCACCTGTATAAAAGCAAAAAACAACTGTACACTAATGCAGTTCGATATTGAAAATTATTACCCATCAATATCTAAAGAACTGTTCTTGAATGCGTTGGACTTTGCCACCCAGTACACGGATATTACTGAGGATGAAAAGAACATTATATTAAATGCGAAGAAATCGGTACTGATCCATAATGGTGAGCAATGGGTAAAAAATTCATATGACCACTTTGACATCACAATGGGATCACTAGACTCAGCTGAGTCTTCTGATCTTATTGGTCTTTTTATTTTATACAACCTAACAGCGCATCGTGATATTGATTCAACTGACATTGGTCTATACAGGGACGATGGTCGCATGGTTATTAGGAATTCTACTAACTTCAGAATAGACAAAATTAGAAAGGCATTATATAAAGAATTTAAAAGCATGGGTTTAAAAATTACCGTTAGCACTAAAATTAAAAAAGTTAACTTCCTTGATATAACATTAGATTTAAAGAACAATACATACACACCTTATAAAAAACTCAATACGAATCCTGTATATATACACCCTAAATCAAATCACCCCTCATCTATAATTAAACATATACCTTTATCTATCCGAAAAAGAATTAGTACAAATTCAGCAAATGACAAGATTTTCGACGAACATATTAATTTCTATAATAAAGCTCTAAAAGATAGTGGCTACAAAAACCTAAAACTAACTTATATTAAAAATGAAAACGGTAAACATAGGAAAAACAGAAGCAGGAAAATAATTTGGTATACACCCCCATACAACCAAATGGTAAAAAACAAATTGGGACAAAAATTCCTTGAATTAATACTCAAGCATTTTCCCGGTGGAAGTAAACTTAGTACCATTTTCAATAGAAATACACTAAAATTAAGTTATAGCTGTACTGATAACCTAGAAAAGATAATTAAGAAACATAATACTAATATCTTAAATAAACACTTATACCAGAACCAAAAAATTGTAGACAAGGGAAAAATACAAACAACAACTAATGAGGGTGAACAAAAATTATGTAATTGTAGAAACCCTCAAAACTGTCCTTTACAAAATAAATGTTGCATGGAATCAGTAGTATACCAATGTAATATATCTTCTGTTGAAAATCCTGAAAACATAAAAATTTATATAGGTTGCACTAGCCATGAGTTCAAAAAGAGGTTCTACCAACATCAATCCTCGTTTAGGATAAATAAGTATAAAAGTCAAACATCTCTTTCGAAGTACTTTTGGCACCTAAAAGAATCCAATAAAACACCTACAGTGAAATGGAAGTTAATAAGAAGAGCTAGAATATGTAGGTCATTAAATGACCCATGTCCTTTATGCATACATGAGAAACTATATATTACTAAGTTTATAAAAAATAAAAATTTACTGAATCAGAGAAATGAAATAGCTATTTTTTGTCGTCATTGCCAAAAGTTTTCTTTAAATAATCTTTAAATAATCTATAAAAAAAAAAAAAAAAAAAAAAAAAAAAAAAAAAATTACCTGATTATTATACATACTCATATTTGATGGGTATAAATAATTTTAAATAATGTAGATAATTTTATTACATTTACTTGGTTTATAAAGAAATATAGCCGATTAAAATTAAAAAGTTAAATTTGAAAGTAGAATTTTAAAAATGTTTTAAAATTGAAATTAAATAAAACAGATTCTAACCTAAATATCTTTTAAAATTGTAATTAAATAAAACGTACTCTAACCATAACACCTCTCTCAAAGCAATTCAAACACTGGAAAGAATCCAAGTGAACACCGAAAGTCATGTGAAATTAATAAGTTAGAATATAATATTGAACATTAAATGTCCTTTATACATACATATATACATTTATAATACTAAGTTTATTGAATTAGTGAAATAATTTAACCACCTTTGCCGTCATTGTCATAAAGTTTACATAAAATAAAATAAAATAAAATAATATTTACTTATACTCGATAAGAATAAATAATTTTAAATACTGTAAGTAATCCTAATACATTTACTTGGTTTTTAACTAGGAGTATAGTATATCAAATATTAAAAATAACTTTTTAGAAAGGTGGATAAAACATATTCTAACCTAAACAGTCCCTCAAAATCTTTAAATATACAAATAGAAATAATACCATAAGAATTTTTGCCGTTAGAAATAAACCCAGATGACATGAATTTAGCGGATGTCAGAATTTGTTAAAAGATACATCCCTACCCATCCCTAAACATAACCCCGCTTTCAAATGTAACTATTAACTGAGACAACGAAAATTAAAAATTGAACCCTCTACCACCCCTTGTCTAGATGAATGGATTTATCGGTAACCTTGGAAACCCTCAAACTATGAATCTTTCCTGTGCCGTTAACAACCGTAAATTTTAAAAAGTAAGTTACTCCAAAATTCGCTTGATGAGGAAATGGAACTAATGTCTTTGGTTTAATAACAAAATTAAATTCAGGGGCTTTAGCTTCCATTTCTGAAACATGGTCATCACTGTGTAGCGGTAAAACCATATTTTAAATCTATTAATTTATAATATTAATGCTCTGTAAATTTAAATTTACATAGAGCACTATTGTGTAAAAATAAAAATATCTATAAGAACACCGGATTTTATATCTTACTGTTCTTTCCTTTTTATTTATATATACATATATATATATATATATATATATATATATATATATATATATATATATATATATATATATATTAAACCCATATTTCAATCAGTGTATATATATTGATTGAAAGAGTTGTTTTATACGGATTATCAAAATTTTTAAAAGGTTATTCAAAGGACAAAATATATTTTTGTATTGTAAGATTTGTCTGATGCAACTATTACTATTTAACCTTAGGATGGGGGGGAGAAGTGCTAGATTCTTAATTCGACTCTGTGACTTGTCTTTCAGAAGCTTTATTCATTACGCCAATCGCACCTCCAAGATTACAGCACCTGGTATTCCCAAACGGTCACCCATCTAAGTACTGACTAGATAGGTATGAACAGATTGAGATAGATAGATAGATAGATAGATAGATAGATAGATAGATAGATAGATAGATAGATAGATAGATAGATAGATTGTAATGCCATTTGGTTATCGTAACGTTTACAACAGGCCACGTGACGAGAAGAAGTTCAGATGAAGTCCAGTGATTGCGACGGAACTGACGTCACCCCAACCCAGATATCTGACGTCGGCTCTTCGGAGTAGTCCAATAAATTCGTCGCATTTCCGAACCAGCCAACACTTCCAGCCCAACACCCCTCGTTTGCCCACACACCTCTCTACCCTGTCGGATCTGGAATACTTTCCCCCGTTGCAGCCATGTTGCTTGGTACCAGCGCCCAGTAATTTCCGTACTGGAATTGGCCGATATCCTTTGCCACTAAGAAACAGATTGATATCTCGCTCGTCCGTTGATATACTGCCGCTGGAAGATCACGTCTCTCCAATCCGGTCACTCTTTCTCTAATTTTGCCCCACAATTTCTTTCTTTCTTTCTTTCTTTCTTTCTTTCTTTCTCTCTCTCTTTCTTTCTTTCTTTCTTTATTCATAAATAAACTTTATAAACTCTTCATACGTTATCTTTCTTTCTTTTTCCTTCTTTCTTTCTTTCTTTCGTTCGTTCTATCGTTTTTTATTTCTTTCTTTCTTTCTTTCATTATTCCGTTCTTTCTTTATTTATTTCGTTCTTTCTTTCTTTCGTTCTTTCTTTTTTTTCTTTTTCCTTCTTTCTTTCTTTCGTTCGTTCGTTTTATCGTTCTTTCTTTCTTTCTTTCGTTCGTTCGTTCGTTCTTCCGTTCTTTCTTTCTCTCGTTCTTTCTTTCTCTCGTTCTTTCTTTCTTTCTTTCTTTATTTCCTTCTTTCTTTCTTTTCCAATCATCTTTCTTCATAGATTTACTCTATAATCTATTCCTTCATCTCTTTCTTTCTTTCTTTCTTTCTTTCTTTCTTTCTTTCTTCATAGATTTATTCTATAGTCTATTCATTCCTTCTTTCTTTCTTTCTTTCTTTCTTCGTCACATATTCTCTTTTAAAATGTATATCTCTCGCTCCGTTTCTAAAATCTTCTTAGGGTCATATATGCTTTCTGCCATGCATGCTCTCCAACTCTTTTGGACCCTCTTTTCTCTATCACTCTCTATTTCTCTCTCTCTCTCTCTCTCTCTCTCTCTCTCTCTCTCTCTCTCTCTCACTCACTCACTCACGCACTTTCTTTCGTATATGCCTACTATCCTTTTTTATTCATTTATCTCTCTTTTTCTTTCTTTCTTTCTTTCTTCCTTTCTTTCTTTCTTTCTTTCTTCCTTTCTTTCTTTCTTTTCTGTTAGTTTCTCTTTGTCTTTCCCTCGTCTAAACACCGTTTCTTTCCCGCTTGAACTTCCTATCAGTCTCTCATTTTCAGAATGCACCACGTTATCTCTTTTTATTAATCTTTACTACGTTTTTTTTTTTTCTTCTCGTTGACACACGGGTCTTTCTTTTCCCTTTTTTCTTTCTCTCGCGTTGATCATATCCAATGTTTTTCCCTTCATTTCAACTCCTTCACTCTCTGCGTATTGGTCTCCTTATTTATCTTTCAGACCCCTGATCTATCCTCATCATTTGCCCATTACCAAAATTGGTTTCACTCTGGCTATCCCTGGTAAGATTCACTACATCTCTGTCTCACTCACACACTCTTTTCTCTCTCTCTCTCTCTCTCTCTCTCTCTCTCTCTCTCTCTCTCTCTATCTATCTATCTATCTATCGATCTATCTATCTATCTATCTCTCTCTCTCTCTCTCTCACGCACACTATCTCTCTCCCTCTCTATCTGGTCTTTGTGTATTTTTTCATAAAGCATTTTTATCATATTTCGCTAGATTTTTCCCTGTCTCAGACTCGATATTAACATATCTGAAATATATTTCTCTTTTATCACTAACTTAATTCTATATATAATTTACCCTCTTTTATTTTTATATATAATTTTCTCTCTCTTCTCTCGACATACAATTTTCTACATTTTTTCTCTACATAGAATTTTCTCCAACATATCACTACATAAAATATTCTCTCTCATATCACTACAGAGAAATTTCTCTTTTAATCTCTACATAGAATTGTCTCTTTATTATCTCTACAGGTAATTTACTCTCTTTATCTTTATATAGAATTTTAATCTTTTATCTGCATATAGATTATTCTCTCTCTCTTATCTCTACATAGAATTTTCTCTTTTAATCTCTTCATAGAATTGTCTCTCTGTTATCTCTACAAGTAATTTACTCTCTTTATCGTAATATATAATTTTCTCTCTTTTGGCTGCATATAGATTATTTTCTCTCTCTTATTTCTACATAGAAATTTCTCTTTTAATCTCTACATAGAATTGTCTCTCTGTTATCTCTAAAAGTAATTTACTCGCTTTATCGTAATATATAATTTTCTCTCTTTTGGCTGCATATAGATTATTTTCTCTCTCTTATTTCTACATAGAAATTTCTCTTTTAATCTCTACATAGAATTGTCTCTCTGTTATCTCTACAAGTAATTTACTCGCTTTATCGTAATATATAATTTTCTCTCTTTTGGCTGCATATAGATTATTTTCTCTCTCTTATTTCTACATAGAAATTTCTCTTTTAATCTCTACATAGAATTGTCTCTCTGTTATCTCTACGGGTAATTTACTCTCTTTATCGTAATATATAATTTTCTCTCTTTTGGCTGCATATAGATTATTTTCTCTCTCTTATTTCTACATAGAAATTTCTCTTTTAATCTCTACATAGAAGTGTCTCTCTGTTATCTCTACAGGTAATTTACTCGCTTTATCGTAATATATAATTTTCTCTCTTTTGTCTGCATATAGATTATTTTCTCTCTCTTATTTCTACATAGAAATTTCTCTTTTAATCTGTACATAGAATTGTCTCTCTGTTATCTCTACAGATAATTTACTCTCTATCTTTATATAGAAGTTTGTCTCTTTTACCTGCATATAGATTATTCTCTCTCTCTCTTATCTCTAGATAGAAATTTCTCTTAATCTCTACATAGAATTGTCTCTCTTACCTGCATATAGATTATTCTCTCTCTCTCTTATCTCTACATAGACATTTCTCTTTTAATCTCTACATAGAATTGTCTCTCTGTTATCTCTACAGGTAATTTACTCTCTATCTTTATATAGAAGTTTGTCTCTTTTATCTGCATATAGATTATTCTCTCTCTCTCTCTTGTCTCTACATAGAAATTTCTCTTTTAATCAATACACATAAATTGTCTCTCTATTATCTCTACATCTTTATATAGAATGTTCTCTCTTTTATCTCTACATAGAATATTCTCTCTATTTTTTTCACTAAATCTAATGGGCTTCATTTCAAAATCTGATCTGGAGAAGCAAAGCAGTTGCTATGAAGAGAGGTGGATCTTCTTCCATCCATTGTTACCAATAATAGCCTAGTGGGACCTGTGCATTACGAAGGGTTAGTGTCACATGGTGTGATGGACATGAAATCTGAAACTGATATTCACTCTGTCTCAATCTCTTTAATTCTCTCTCTATCTTTATCAGTCTGTCTGTCTGTCTGTCTCTATCTCTCTCTCTCTATAATAGACAGTTCTCGACAGTAATAGGAGTGCTAAAAAGAGTACTCAATACAGAGATGAGCATTTATTCCGTATACACCAATCCTAGACTTGGATATTAGCTCCTATTATTGTCGAGAACTGTCTATTCTATTCTTATAATAAGGACAGAATCAATTTCGGATTATCACTTAAGATGTTATAATTTTTAAATAAACAATTATATATGCTCTACTCTGTACTGTGCACTCTTTTAAGAATTGTAATTGTTGGTTATTGGAATTTATTCCGTATACACCAATCCTAGACTTGTGTGTGTGTGTGTATATATATATATATATATATATATATATATATATATATATACATATATATATATATATATATCTTCGTCGGAGGGGAGTAGAGGATAGAGGCTCGGATTGCGGA
>OZ038507.1:66371373-66373873 GCA_964036315.1 Acanthosepion esculentum
GAGAAAAAGAAAACAGGTGGATGACAGAAGAAAAGAGGGAAATTTTATAGACAGTAAGAAAGAAAAAAAAACGTAGGAAAAAGAAGAAAAGATTTAAATAAGACAGAAAGGTAATAAAGAAAGAAAGAACGTAACAGTAGGACGGAAGAAGAAACGTTTTTTAAATAAGAAAGACAGAATTAAAGAAAGAAAGACGTAACGGTGAGAAAAAGAAGAAATGTTTTCAAATAAGAAAGGGAGACAGAAAAAGAATGAACGTAATAGTAGAAAAAAGAAGAAAATGTTTAAATAAGAAAGAAAGACAGAAAGAAAGAACGTAAAACTAAGAAAAAGCAGAAATGTTTTAAATAAGAAAGTGAAAAAGAAAAAAGAGTGAAAGGAAGAACGAAAGAAAGAACGTAACACTAGGAAAAAGAAGAAATGTTTTAAAAAAGACAGAAAAAACGTAACATTGAGAAAAGCAGAAATTATTTTTTTTAATAAGAAAGCAAGACAAAAAGAAAGATTGAAAGCAAGAGCGTAAAAGAAGTGAAGAGTAGAAATATTTTTAAAGGGAAGAAAGAAAAGACGTGAAGAAGATATTTTTTAAACAACAAAAAAACAAAAAACAGAAAGAAAGAAAGAAAGAAAGGAAGAAGGCAACAGTCGAAAAAAGGAGAAATATTTTAAGAAAGAAAGAAAGAAAGAACGTAACAGTAGGTAAAAGAAGTAATTTTTTTTAAATAAGAAAGAAAAAATGAACGAACTTATCTATGAGGAAACAAAAGAGTTTTTTTTTTAAATAAGAAAGACAGAAAGAAAGAAAGAAAATTTGTAGATAAGAAAGAAAGGCAAAAAGAAAGAAAAAACGGAAGAACTTAACAGTAGGTAAACGATAAAACGATTTTAAATAAGAACGAAAAACAGAAGAAAAGAAAGAAAGAAAGAAAGAGTTGGGAAAAAAGGAAATGTTTTTAAGTAAGAAAGCAAATAGGAAAGAAAGAAAAGAAAGAAAGAAAGAACATAACATTGAGAAAAAGAATATTTTTTTAGATAAGAAAGAAAGGAAAAGAACGTATCAGTAGGAAAGAGAATATATAATTTTACATGAGAAAGAAAGAAAGAACGTAACAGTAGGTAAAAGAATAAATGTTTTTTAGTAAGAAAGAAATACAGAAAGAAAGCGAGAAAAAAAGAAAGACAAACAGACAAACAGACAGACAGACAGAAAGAACAAAAAAAGAAATAAAGAACGAGAAAGAACGTATCAGTAGGAAAGAGAAGATATAATTTTACATAAGAAAGAAAGAAAGAAAGAAAAAACAATAAAGAAAGAAAGAGAGAAAGAAAGAAAGAGAGAAAGAAAGAAAGAAAGAAAGTAAAAGTGAGAAAGAGAAGATTTTTTTAAAATAAGAAAGATGAAAAAAAGAGACAATATAACAGGAGGTAAAAGAAGAAATGATTTTATATAAGGAGAAACAGTAGGAAGAAATGAAATAACGTAACTGTGGGAAAAGAAGAATTTTTTCACATGAGAAAGAAAGAAAGAAAGAAAGAACGTAACAGTAGGAAAAAAAATATTGTTTTTAAAATAAGAAAACAGAAAGACAGAACATAACAGGAAGAAGAATAAGATTTTTTAAATAAGAAAGAAAGAAAGACCATGATATTAGGAAGGAGAAGTGTTTTTAAATAAGAAAGAAAGAAAGGCCATCATATTAGGAAGGAGAAGTGTTTTTTAAATAAGAAAGAAAGAAAGAAAGAAAGACCATCATATTAGGAAGGAGAAGTGTTTTTAAATAAGAAAGAAAGGAAGAAAGACCATCATATTAGGAAGGAGAAGTGTTTTTACATAAGAAAGAAACACCGAAAGAGACACAGAAAGAAAGAAAGAAAGAAAGAAAGAAAGAAAGAACGTAATATTAGGAAAAAGAAGATTTTTTTCTTTTTTAAATAAGAAGAAAGAATGAAAGTGCGTAACAGTTGGAAAAAGAATAAAATCTTTTAAATAAGAATGAAAGGAAGTGCGTAACAGTAGGAGAAGGAAGAAAAAGTTTAAATAAGATCTTAAGTAACAGAACGGAAGGTGTAATGTGACGGAAAAAGAAAGAAATGTTTTTTAAATAATAAAGAAAGAGTTTAACAATAGAAAAAATAAAAATTCTGAATAAGATAAAAAGAAAGAAAAAGAAAGAAAGGAAGTAAATAGATTGCGACAGTAGGGAAAAAAAGAAATGGTTTTAAATAAGGAAGTGAGAAAGAAATGAAGTTCGGAATTTTGGGGGACAAATATAGAACGCAAACGGAAAAAATAACCCACCCGACCAAAAAAAAATAACCCAACCCACAAAATAAATAACCCAACCAACAAAAAACTAATCCAAACCACAAAAAAAAAACTCACAAAAAAATTAACCCAACACACAAACAAATAACCCACAAAAAATTAGCCAAACCCATAAAAAAATAACCCAGCCGACAAAAAAAGTAAACCAACCCACAAATTAAATAACCGAACCCA
>OZ038507.1:66378873-66403873 GCA_964036315.1 Acanthosepion esculentum
CAAGTGGCCAGATACACGAATACGAGCATATATGGTATATAGATATTTTCGCTTTAATTAAATGTGCTATCCATTTTAGTTGTTGTTGCTGTTGGAAGTTTTCAAGGTTTTTCGGTGTGTGTGTGTGTGTGTTTGTGATCATTTTGTTAGTAACCTGTTAATGTTTTTTCTGTGTGATTCTATAGAGTCAGTTTGTAAAATCCGAGGAAGAATTCCCTGCTTTAAGGCTTAGATCCACTTGCTGACATTTTCAGTCATTGATCTGAGAAAACTGGTTGATATGGCTGCTCGTTCAGACATTTCTGAAAGAGGTTGGCGCCATGCTTAAAAGTCACATGAGAATCTAAATTTAGCGTGGTAATTTAAGTACATGACTCCAGTCCTAAGGCTGGAATTTTATTTCGTAGCCTCTGGACTATTTCTCTATCTCCCGTTCGAAATTCGTTATAATTGTTCCACAGAAAGTGTTAAGAATTTTTTTTGTTTATTAATATCACGATAATATTAAACGATGGAGCAGGAATCGAGGATTGAGAAATCGGAAGTCTCGAGTTCGAATTCAAGTCAACTTCGTTAAAATTCACTTAGTAGCAAATACCCTGGGGAAAGGTATGAATCCATCCCTCTCCAGTTATGGGTAAATAGCAGGACAGACTGCGTTCTATAGCCTTGCTTGGCAACCCGTCTAACATAAGAAAAACTCTGAAGTTAAAAACTCCAGCTATTCGGAAACAGTAGGACAGTCTGCGCATTCTAGCCATGGTTGGAAACCAGTCTAAGAGAAATACAGCTCTGAAACTAAAAACTCTATGTAGCAAAGCAAATACTATGCAGCTGAGGAAAGGATCGTGTTATTCGCATTGACTCTATGAACCCCGTCTACGGTCCCAAAAAATTATCTCCAACATGGCTGACGCTAAACGCCAGGAGAGAGCATTCTAAGCCTTTTGGCCTTGAAAGTGGACCGACTATATCGAAACAATTGCGACGTCTATTACAAGGAAAGCTGGTTCAATGATAGCTACAATCTGAAACTAATGAATAATGTAAATGTGTTTGTCAATCGCCATCTTCGTTTTTTCTTCTTCTTCTTCCTTGTTCGTTTTTCGTCTTTACCTGAATACACTCCACTAAAGTTTTCATTTACCCCCCCCCCGCATTCTAGTCTCATTACCGGCTTGCTAGAGGTGAAACGATTAAAAAAAAAAAAACGCACCAACATACATCTACCTCAAGCGTCTGTCTTCATCTTCGTTAATATTCTTGGAATTTCTAAACGAATCCTTTCTTTCATTCATGGGAGTGTACTGTTCTCATTACGTTTCCCACGCCTAGTTTACACTTCCAATCAGTTTATACAAACTATGCTCGTTTGTTTCTTTCATTAAGTCAGAGTATGAGGAGTTCAGCAATACCAGATCCAGAGACTCAACATACATACAGCTGGGAACCACATACAGGGTGTCCATAAAGTCTGTGTGCACTTAAAAAAATGTATAACTTTATTTGTATTTGCGATAGAAATAATTTGTAAAAAGGATTAGAAAGAAGTACATCTATATTTTTTTAAGGTTTTATTGAAATTTTATTTAAGTTTCCACATGTCCTCCATCATTAGCAATACAAAGGGTAATACGATTTTGCAGTTCACCGAAAACATTTGCCAACTGATTTACAGTAATGCCTGAAAACACATTAGTTAGTTTAGCTATACTTAAAACTAGGTACATTAAACGTTATAACATTTTTTACAGATTGTTTCTCTCACAAATACGAATAAAGTTATAAATGTTTTGAAACATTTGCCAACTGATTTACAGTAATGCCTGAAATCACATTAGTTATTTTAGCTATACTTAAAACTAGGTACATTAAACTTTATAACACTTTTTACAGATTGTTTCTCTTGCAAATACAAATAAAGTTATACATTTTTTTTTAAGTGCACACGAACTATATGGACACCCTGTATTTTAACCATGGCCTTCAGTCCTGGGTTTGACGATAAACGACATCCTGCAGCAAGGCCCTTGATCGGGAGATTGATGGTTTTGAAGAGCTTGGAACCACCTCTTAATTGGTATTGTTCCCTGGTCTTCCCCGACAAGGGGTAATAAACACCTGTTAGTGGCCAGCTATGTACAAATACTGAAACCCAGAACAAAAACGAAACACCAGGAAAGCATAAAAGTACATATATATATATATATATATATATATATATATATATATATATATATATATATATATATATATATATATATACATATATATATATATATATATATATATATATATATATATATATATATAAACATTTATATTAACGCCACCAAAAATACATATTTATAGTAAAATTACGAAGAATACATACACACGGCGGATAGCGGCTCGGATTGAGGAAACGGAGAGCCGAGTTCAAATTCCAGTCAGATCCATTGCATTCACTTACGTGCTAGTTGGGAAAGGTATGAATCCTCTTCTATTCCACCCAGCTATGGATAAATAGCAGGACAGACCGGGTTCTATAAATGGTAACTGGTCTATTGCAGAAAGAAATGACAACCTACTGCCAGAAAAATCTGCCTCGTCAGTCATGTATCGAAAGATACATGATCGTCTAAGCGTGTATCACGCATGGCGCATAACTGACTGAAAGGCATACACGCTTGTGCAAATTAATTGAAACAACCTCTTTTGTTTTCTTTCTTTCACCATACGGTCAGTTTTAGACCCACTGTAGTGGCTGGGTGTAATCAATTTTTATCTTTCCTCAGATTAGGCCATTTGTAGTGGTGTGCAGTAATATGAATGTAATTTCGGGGTGTATTATGAAATTTGTTTGGCCTTGAAAATTATTGCGTCATCCGTGATTGCATCAGATTTCATCACGCCCAGACACCATTGTCTCGACTGTTGATTAGTTGCCCTACGATGGATGTTACTCCAAGAAAGCGTACGAAAATTGTAACGCTGCACGAAGACACTGGCAAGCTTTACCGGTGAGCAAATCAAAGTACTATCGACTGGTTTGGAAACTCTCCTGATTTAAATCCAATCGAGAATATGTGATCAGTCTGCAAGGAAAGACTTCGTGGCATGGACACACGAAATACTAACAAGTGCACTGGGTCATGTTTCATTGGAAAAATACGAAAAAAGAGTAAATAATAACGGAATTATTCGTTTTCTTTCAATTAATTTGTAAAATGGTGTACAATTAAGTTCAAAATATTTCTCATTGAAGCCATAAAGTTTTGTTCAAAATATTTAGATTTCGACCTTAAATAACTCATAGAGGTTGATATTCCGCTATTGTAGCTAATGACCAATAATGCATAATTATAGTAAAATACCAACAATACATTTTATCTACAGTTAAATGCATACAATTACGTTCAAAATATGTTTAAGTGAAGCCATAATATTGTGTCCAAAATATTTAGATTTCGGCATTAAATAACCCACAGAGGTTGATTTGCCGCGAAACAAAATCAATCAAATAACAATAATTATTTGTAGTTCAATTACCAATAATATGTTTTATTTGTAGGTAAAAGCATACAATTACGTTCAAAATATATTTAATTAAAGCCATAAAATTGTGTTCAAAATATTTAGATTTCGGCATTAAATAACCCACAGAGTTTGATATACTGCTAAACAATTACCAATCATACATTTTATCTGTAGTTAAAAGCATACAGTTAAGTTCAAAACGTTTAATTGAAGCTAATTGTATGTCTATATCTCTGAGATGAGGTATTATGATTATTTACATTATTTATATTATTCGTACTGTTATCTCATCTTCATTGCCATATTCACAGCGTTTCGGACGTTGCACGCACTGGCCTTCTTCAGGTGATTGGAATTTCGAACCGGTCCCCCATTTCGTCCACAGGTGTAGATTGTTCTAGTTCCACGTGCTATGCCTCTTCTGGATGCTTCACTTATTTCCCTTCAACTCAACTCTCCAAGTGGTTTGGCTCACCAATGCTCTATCCTAGAATTGAACTCACAACACTTTGCGTCTAGTCACACTGGATCTAACCAACGTCTTTATTCACTGAGCCATGTATTCGTAATTAATTTTATTAATGTATTCGAATACTCCACAAATGTTTTAAAATGTGTAAATTAGATAGTTTGAAATGCCAAGGTTTGCACGAATTGTTTTTTTTACTATATATTTAGTAAAGACTCTCCACAACCATACGTAGTTACCTCCCCTGAAGCGGCGTCAGCAATCACGCTCTGACTCAGCGTTATTCACTCCACAAGTGAGGAATTTAACTTTCAGATGAACACAATGATTTTGTCTTCGAAAATAATGGACACTACAATACTTGTCTTGCAATTAACAACACTCTGATGATGACATTTTGCTATGTCGAAAGTACTCAGAATAAAAGAAATATGTATCAACACGGCGATTTTCCCTTATCCTTCAATAATGACATCGAAAAAGTTTGTGTGTGAATATGAAAGGATCAAATTGAAAATCAGTAATCAGGACATGTCTAAATTAATCAACGAAACGTGTCTCAATGAAAACATTCTGCAAAAATGCACACACACACACACACACACACACACACACACACACACACACACACACATATATATATATATATATATATATATATATTATTATTATTATTATTATAAATTAATTGATTTAAAATATGGGTTTTTCGCTACACAGTGATAACCATGTTTCATAAATGGAAGCAAAGCTTTCGAATTTAATTTTGTTATTAAACCTAAGACATTAGTTCCATAATTAATTTTGTTATTAAACCTAAGACATTAGTTCCATAATGGAACTAATGTCTTAGGTTAAATAACAACTTAAAAGAGACTGTTTGACCAGTACAAGACCTGACCAAAATTCATGTTAAAAAAAAGTAAAAAAGCAAATGAAAACTACAGACAGAAGTTCCTTTTCTCCATCAAGATATTCATTTCTGTATTCCACTGCTATCAGAAAGTAGAAATTTCTTTTTCTGCTGATGATGGCCATGTTGGCCGAAACTAGTCGAGGAATCTAACTGAAATAATAACAAAAACGAAATAATTTTAATATATAACCCCAATGTCTCTGAAGATTTTCATTTTTTTATATTTTTTATTGTTCAACACACATATATATATATAGAGAGAGAGTCATCCATAGACAGACTATTTCGCTGTACCACAGCTCATCAGTTTAGCGAGACGTTCGGTTGCCTCTAGCTAGAATCGAAACCCGGCTGAATTGGCGTGCAGTCAGATATTTTACGCCTAAGCCGTTGACGCACAGCAGGGAAGAAGGTGAATTTTTAAGAGTATTTACTTTTAGATAAACACACATTGACTGAAAGGACTCGATTCGCTTTATCGAAGAGTCTTGCATTATTAGCCGAAATAGTCACTGTTTACAAACTAATATTCCCTCCCCAGAGAGCTCAACCGAAATAAATTTTTCAAACTTATATATATATATATATATATATATATATATATATATATATATATATATATATATATTTATATATATATATATATATTTAAATATTATAACATAAATATGTTATAAAATCACTACAAAAATAACCATTTTGTTTCAACACTTCTGGTGTCTTATCAAGTTATGATGTTGAATGTAGAATAAATGGTTTTAAAAGTTTCAAATTAATTAACGATCCTTCGCTAGGGGTAAACGCTGTTACATAAGCTAGAATGACCAATCAAAATACAAGTATATGAGAATTCAAATAATTTTAAAACGAAGCAAGGGTATCATAGATATTAAAAGCTTTGAAGTTGGGGTTCTAGTAAAATAGAATATGTCCTAACTAATAAGTATTAAATTATATGATACAATTTTAAATTAAAATTAAAAGTAAAAAATTACCCATTTAGAAATCTAAATCTAATCTCTATTAAGTTTAAAATTATAGAAGTACTGAGGAGAAAATAAAAAATACATATGTTATTTAATTTATATTTTCATTGAAATTACGTTAAAAAGGATGTTGATAGCTCTAGACAAAAATATATACATTTTAATTCAACTATGATGATCATCTCTCACGTAGAACAATCCAATTCACACCCAGGTTATAATACATAAGCGCCCAGACATATTTAGATATATATACACACAAAAAACGGTGAGGAGACACGACCCTTGATAAAAAAAAAGAACGAACACACACACACACACACACACACACACACACACACACACACACACACACACATACACACACACACACACACACACACACACACACACACAACCAAACGGGCATGCACTTTCCTTAAACATAGACATCGATAAACACATGCACATACATCCAGATGCACATTGACCTAGACAATCAGACGCAATAGCCAAAATATATTCCGGGCTTAATATGTTATTAAACGAATTCTAACTACTTATTGAAATATAAATAATCTGGGCAAATATACATAGATAAAATTAGTAAAAAAAAAAAAAAAAATGTAAACAAATAAATATATATATATATATTTTACCATATAGCTTTCCACACACTACATGAAAAAATACATAACTACCTCCATATATAATCGTACATTCACACATATATACATACTTACCTACACACACACACACACAAACACACACATATATATATATATATATATATATATATATATATATATATATATATATATATATATATAAGGCTACACGTACCTACATATATATATATACGCATACAGATACGCATATACACACATACGCACATATAAGCACGTATAAATATATCGACCCATACAGCAACGTAAAAAAGCAATTAAAGCAAGTAAAAATATATGTACACAAAGATGCACATATATACAAATACATACATACATACACATACACATATATTTACATATAGTATTTATTGGAATTTATTCCGTATATACCAATCCTATACTTGTGTATATATATATATATATATATATATATATATATATATATATATATATAAATATAGGTAACTATACCCGTGTCGAAAAACCTTCGAACTCTTGATTTAACAACAGCCAAATCAATCACGAAGGAAAAGAAGGTTTTAAAAAAAGAAAGAGCCAGGAACATGAAAGTCTGTCGAAAATAATCGCACAGATACAGGTTCAAGGCCCAAAGAAAAAAACCCGATACGAGTAAACAACTAACTAAAGAGCTCAATACAAGCGTAGAGCAAACCTAGTCAAACCTAATGAGCCAGACACACCTACCAAGGTTTCACTTAGGCAGATCGTCAGGTACACCAACCTGGGTACTTCTATGTCCCGCCGCACCCTCAGTCTTGTTAAGGCAGGCATCTAGGAGAAGGAAAACTCTGATGTAAAACCTGAGGTCTGTTGTTCATGCTATCTGTGGCAAACGTTTGCACCGATGGTGTGTTATCTGCAGTTTCAAGAAGTGTGGATGGTGCTACACAAGCCATCACCACTATAATCAAAGCTTGTGTGGGTTTCTGGCAACTTAATCCATGTTTTAATAACTTATGTGTGTTATCATTAACTCCTACACGCAAAGCAAGTCCAAAAAGTCCATTGGCGATTGTGTGAAAGTGACGGGGACAGGCAAAGGATAATGCTGGCAGTCTCTAGCTGGATAACTGCACAATGGCAGGCCGATGGGTGATGGCCGTTCTAGCACCAAATCCGTGTGCAATTGTGCGGTTCGTGTCCTCCATCGGTGACAAAGCAGGCCTATTTAGGATTAGCACTGCTTTCCCATTAACTGGGGTGGGGGCGAGAAAAGGAGCCCTAAACATTGCATGTTCACTTTAACCTTGACAGCAAACTGCAGTTGTCTGGGTATCCAATCACGCAGTCAAAACAATTCGAAATACAACAAATTTTTCTTCGGAACTTGGAACGTGAGAACGCTTCGGGATAATGACTCTTCACCAGAGCGAAAAACAGCCTGTGTATGTCTTGAACTGAAAAAGTATAATATCGACATAGCGGCACCTAATGAAACTCGACTTGCGGGCATATCACACTTGACTGAGGTGAAAGGTGGATATGATTTTTATTGGTGTGGGAAGAGCGAAACTGAGCCACGTCATTCAGGTGTTGGCTTTGACATAAGATCTGACTTAGCTCGTACTCTTCCATTGCTTCCTGAGGGTCTTTCTGTCCGCATTATGACACTGACTCTAGAGCTGGAGCACGATACTCGTGCAGTTCTTGTTAGTTGTTATGCACCGACTTTGGCTAGCCCGGAGCAAGAAAAGGATAACTTCTACAACCAACTTCGGAGTGTTATCTCTGGGATTCGATATAAGGATAAAATTATCCTTATGGGTGATTTCAATGCTCGGGTTGGAAGTGATTTTCAGTCGTGGGAAGGAGTTCTGGGTCACCATGGTATTGGACATATGAATTCGAACGGACTTAGACTTCTTTCTTTCTGCAAAGAGTTTGACATGTGCATTACAAACACATGTTTTCAGCAGAAAAATCGCTTTAAGACCACATGGATGCACCCGCGCTCCAAAGACTGGCACATGATTGACTATGTGATAACAAAAAGACGGGATCGCAACGACTTCAAATTGACAAGATCTTTTCATACCACTTGCTATCTTTCAGATCACGCTCTGCTTCGTAGTAAAGCATCACTCCATCTAAATCGCAGAAGAGTGAAAAAGTTTTCTGTTCCAAAGCGTATAAACACCTTGCCTTTAAAATCTGTTGGTCAGCAAACTATACTTGCGGAAAAGCTTGATGCAGCGCTGGACTCTGTGGAAATCAGTAATGATATTGAATCATCCTGGAAGGCTTTGCGTGAAACTACTCACTCAACATCTCTTGAGGTGCTCGGGTTGCCCATCCGCAGGCACCAGGATTGGTTCGATGAGAACAACCAAGAAATACAAGCTCTAATCCAGAAAATGCATAGTTCACACAAATCTTGGATCGAGGATAAAAACTCTCCAGGCAAAAAGAAAGCCTACACAACCTGTAAATCCCAGGTTCAAAGATCCCTGCGTACAATGAAAGAGGCATGGTGGTCTGCACAGGCTACCTATCTTCAAGGAGCATTCGATAGGAAGGACTCAAAAGCCTTTTACGAAGGTATGAAGAAAGTGTTTGGTCCACAGGAAAATAGTCTCTCACCGGTTACTTCAGCAAATAGGGACCTCTTGACAGACAAGGCTGAAATTTTGAAACGGTGGAAGAAACATTTCGATAATGTCCTCAACAACACATCTTCTACTGAAGAGGGTGTTCTGGAATCAATTCCTCAACGTCCAGAAATTCCAGAGCTCTCGTTTTTACCAACCTTTCAGGAAGTTTTAGCAGCTATTAAACAAATTATGTCTGGGAAAGCACCAGGTAAAGATGCAATCCCACCAGAAATCTTTAAGTATGGTGGCACAAAGCTTGTGAAGAAATTGCTGGGATTATTTATTCAAATTTGGAGACAGGGGATGGTCCCACAAGACTTTAAAGATGCACTAATTCATCATTTGTACAAAAACAAAGGAAATAGGAAGACATGTGATAAGCATCGTGGCATTTCTCTTCTTTCTATAGCTGGTAAGATCTTGGCCAGATTGATTTTGAACCGAATCATGCAGCATGTGGTTGATGATATCTACCCTGAGTCGCAGGTTGGCTTTCGTGCAGGTCGGGGCACCATAGACATGATTTTCTCCCTGAGACAGGTTGCTGAGAAAGTTCGTGAAAAGAATCAGGAGTTGTATATGGTGTTTGTAGACCTCACAAAAGCATTTGACACTGTGAACCGGGCTGCTTTGTGGAAGGTTTTGCGAAAGCTCGGTATACCTGAGAACATGTTGCAAGTCATAATATCATCCCATGAGGGAATGAAGGCTAATGTTGTTTCAAATGGTGAAACCTCTGATTCCTTTGGCGTCACAAATGGCACAAAGCAAGGATGTGTTATGGCCCCAGTATTGTTTGCCCTCTACTTTTCCGTAATGCTGAAACATGCATTTGCTGAGACCGAGGATGGGGTCAAAATTCAATTTAGGACAAGTGGTGACCTTTTCAACCTTCGGAGGTTTAAGGCCAAAACTCGAACTCGAACCAGTGTAATTCGTGACTTACTGTTTGCTGATGATGCTGCGTTTGTGGCTACTTCTTTTGACGAAGCTCAGCGCCTGGTGGACAGATTCTCTGCTGCTTGCAAAGCATTCGGCTTAACAATTAGCATTACAAAAACTGGAGTTGTTCACCAGCCAGCCCCCGCACCAAAGCAAATAAGAGGCGTCAAGCAAAACCCACCCGTTCATGTTTTTCCCGAAATACCAATTCAAGTTGACGGACATAATCTGAAGTATGTAAAGAACTTTAAATATCTTGGTAGCAAAGTTAACTCAAGTGGAACACTGGATGATGAGATAGTCAATAGAATAGCAAAAGCCTCTAGTGTCTTTGGGAAACTTCGTCAGCGACTCTGGAAACCCCGGGGCATTAGGCTTGAGACCAAGATACAAGTCTACAGGGCTGTAGTCCTTACAACATTTTTGTATGGTTCAGAGTCCTGGACACTGTACAGAAGACAAATTCAGCGGTTGGATTTATTTCACAAGGCCTGTCTTCGAGAAATTTGTGGAATATCCCCAAGCCAAAGGATGGCCAATGCTGACCTTTTCACTATGTGTAATATTGATGGTATTGATTCCTTGCTCATGAAGTCGCAATTACGCTGGGCTGGTCATGTGCTACGTATGCAAGACAACAGAATACCAAAAATGCTCATGTATAGTCAACTTGACAGTGGTCATCGAAGCGTGGGCCTACCATTGCTTAGCTACAGGGACAAACTGAAAAGTAACCTCTCAGCTGCGAATATAGACCATGCTAGGTTTGAGGACATAGCAATTGATCGCAATGAGTTGAGGACTACTTGCTACAATGGCATCAAGAACAATGCAGCATCAAACATCACCAAGCTTCGTCACACTAGGGAAAGGACTAAAATATCTGCTGCTGTACCGGCCATACACTCCAACAATCCGCACTCTTGCACAATCTGTAGACTTCTTTGCAAATCACTAGCGGGACTGAAATGTCACTTGCGACACACAGGGTTGAATAAGCACAGTTGTCGGAACCACATACGTTGAAACCGCCGGGAGAGTGCATCATATATATATATAGTGTGTGTATTTAGGCAACGTTTTTTCATTGATGCATGTTTCATTAAATAATATAGACAAGTGTTGTCTATTTATTTTATGTTTTTCACTCTCGCGTGGTGATGTGTGGCGTCTTGACCTGCGGTGCGATTTTCGTTTCCAGCGTCTTATATGCACGTGTTTATCGTTGCTTGGAAATCTTCCATATAAACAGAAACAGACTATCATTCCTGTTTTGTCCATGCATTGCTTAATATATTTTAATGTAATTGTCATCTTTGATAATGGCTTATGTAAGCCAAAAGCTTAGATAGGATTAAAAAATATGTATCAATATTGTGATTTTCTTTCTTCGTTTAATGATAATGTTATTAAGCTTATTGGACGATATGAAAAGAATTTACATAAAATAAATAGACAATACTTGTCTATATTATTTAATGAAACATGCATCAACACATATTTAAATATATATATATATATATATATATATATATATATATATACACATATGTATATCTATATATATACATATATATATACATATATACATATATATATACATATATATACACATATATATACATATATATATATACATATATATATACATATATATATATATACATATATATGTACATATATATATACATATATATATGCATATATATATGCATATATATATACATATATATATACATATATATATATACACATATATATATACATATATATATGCATATATATATATATATACATATATATATATATATATATACACATATATATATATACATATATATATGCACATATATATATACATATATATGATATATATATATATATATATATATATATATATATATATATATATATATATATATATGATATTAGTAGTAATAGTAATCTTATAAGTATAAGTAACTACACTCGTTCCGGAAAACCTTCGTTTTCTTGATTTGCAAATGATCAAATCAATACCGAAGGAAAAAAAGATATAAAAAAAGAGAGCCAAGAACATGAACGCCTGTCGAAAACAATCGTTCAGCATGCAGGCCCAAAGCCCAAAGAGGAAAACCCCGATACGAGTACACAACTAACTAAAGTAAGTGCTCAATAACAGTAAGTAGAGCAGACCTAGTTAAACCTAGGTTTAACTATATATATATATATATATATATATATATATATATATATATATATATATATATATATATATATATATAAAAGTTTTTAACCCAGATTCCGTAACCCCTTGCTTCTTAGTGACTTTATTGCCTTGCTTGCTGTGAAATGATTAAAAACACAAAAGCAAAGAAATAATATTTTTGATATTGATTTAACCGATGGAGCAAGGGCAAAACTAAACATATCAAGATACGCTTTGTGTTGTACGAGTGGTGGGTGGCCATGCTGTGAAGGTCACTAATCTAGCTATGACTTAATTTTGGGACGTCGGTTTAGCATAGGAATAAATAGAAATCAAGGAATGACTTTGCACCGAATGATAACCCGGACATTATCACGGGTAAATTAATGTTTCTTTTTATATATATCTACATATTCATATTCGCCTATTCATTTTGGGAGGATTTCGCTGCGCCGACAATAGTCGAATGAGGTGTTTATGGGAGGAAGAATTAAAGCAAACAGAATTAGACACGCGCAGATATAAATACACAAAATAAAACACAATAATGAAAAATGCGGTGTCAGTTGCTTCCAAATATTTTCACAGTTTAATATAGATCATATGTATGCAGAATATCAACAATCTCCTGAGATTCATGCCAAAATGTGACTGTCTCTATTTTTGCGAGGTCCATCCGAAAAACTATCCCGCCATTTGATATACCTACCTAAGGGTAGCGTAATTGTTATCGGTTAAAAGAAGTGAGATTGGCGAGTACAGATCAAATTCTGGTCCAGTCAGTTGCGTTCACTTTAGCAGAAATACGCTTGCAAAGTGTGTGAATCCATCTCGCACTGCCACAGATGCTTTAAATAGCAAGATATAATATTATATATTTCGTTTTCATCCATTCTGTAGCCTTTAGAATTTAACTATGAATTCAGAACTATATAGAAATTAACGAGAAAACACCCATGCTATCTTTCCCAAGATCGCCGGGCAATTCGTAGATAACAAAAAAAAAAAGCCTGATTACTATTTTTACCTGCTTATCTACCTTTTGCAGGTTATTTCAAGCCAGAAAATATTTTTAGACCGTAAAGATTATATGGGGGGCATAATAACGATTTGCTGATACAAGTCCGACTAATTTACTAATTAACCCATAGAAGAGGGAGACGATGTGAATTGCTACTTTTCCCAAGCGTATTTGCCCGGAAGTGACTATAACGAACCGAGATGGAACTTTCTGATTCCCAATTCGGAGACGTTATCAATTACACCATCCTAGCATCCAAGCTTTCAGCAACAGGTATTTTCCAAGCGGTCACCCATCTATATACTGATTATTCACGATGTTGCTTAACTTAATTAACGTGATATGGCCGCAAGACAAAGAAAAACAAATCTGTGCCATGATCGCTTACGTCGACAATTGAGACGGTGTTTAAAAAACACCCAGCAGATTAGACTCCTTAAAAAATTATTTTTTTCTATTCTTTACTGATTAAGGCTTTAAAGGCTTATAAGGGGGAAGTAAGGAATGCATATCATGAAGATATGTAGGATAGACAAGTGCTGACCCTAGATTTGATGAGGTCAAGATCCTACCGATCGAAAAAGCAACGTTTCGGGTGTCCGTTACCCGAAGTAACCATTCTGAAATGCGGGGATTACTAGTGTGAGGACTCTTTTGGTCTCTATACATGCCACATTTCAAGACATTCTACAGTGTCTTATTTTGTCGTCTGAATGTTTCTACTCATGTTCTAATTACGAGGAATTCCTAGTACTCGTATATTGACTGGTACGTCTATTATGTTTTTGATTCTGTGTTCTGGGACTGCATTTGAAGATTATCATTATTACTGATTAAGAGACTAGCACGCCAAAAACGTTACGATAGGGTAAAATTAGAATCAAAGTAGAGTAATGGATAGCGGCTCGGATTGAGGAATCGGAGAGCCGGGTTCGAATTCCAGTCGAATCCATTACATTCCCTTACGTGCTAATACCCTTGGGAAAGGTATGAATCTTCTTCTCCCCCCCCCCCAGATATGGGTAAATAGCAGGACAGACCGGGATCTACAGCCTTTGATGGCAACTGATCTATCGCAGAAAGAAATGGCAACCCACTGCGGGAAAAAATCTGCCTTGTCTGTTATGTATCGAAAACATACGCACTTAGGTACACGCTTAGGCGGTCATGCATCGAAAGATACATGATCGCCAACGCGTGTATCACGCATGACACATAACTGACTGACTGACTTTCCAGACGAATCCATTACATTCACTTACGTGCTAATACCCATCGGAAAGGTATGAATCCTCTTCTTCTCCCTCCAGATATGGGTAAATAGCAGGACAGACCGGGTTCTATAGCCTTGGATGGCATCTGATCTATCGAAAAAAAATGAGAACTAACTGCGGAAAATATCTGCCTCGTCAGTCATGCTTCAAAAGATACATGATCGCCTAAGCGTGTTTCACGCGTGGCACATAACTGACTGACTGAGGGTAAACTTGTACCACGCCCTATCAATTTACGCCGTTTGATTATTTCTATCAAGCCGCTTCATCACAGCCAAATATGCGCGTAGACTGGAGGCGATTGATAAAGCCTACTGTACTGATGAGAACTCTGACGACCCGAACTGTGTGGGCATGCTTTGATTCGCGTGGACGTGCATATCTGACAGTGATGAATTGCATTTTTTAATTTTAATTTACAGGGACCACTCGAGTTAGAGGGTGAAAAGTTTATGCGGATTGATGAGGAAGATAACAGTTAACCGTTAAACTTGAACTGGATAAGACCGAAGGGATCAGGAAAGCATCCTCTTGGGAATCGGGCCCAGAGAGCAGTGAAGAATCTGCTCGAGTGGAACTTACTTCTCAACAATGGAATAAGGAGGGAATGAAGATGGTTTGCTACAATGTGAGTGGCATGGAGTGTACCAGCGGTGAAGGTTAGAATTGGCGGAATTAATGATTGTGGTTCGTCTGAGCACTTTCCATGGAAATAGCGATAGAGCAGTGAGAGGTTAGCAGCATCTCGTCTTGGAATGGTCTGATTTTTTGAAAAGGTAGAGGATAGCAAAATAAGTCGAGTAATTACTGAAGCGGCACATGGAACTGACTGATACCCTTGGGAAAGGTATGAATGCATTTTTCTCTACCCCCTCCTCCACCTATGGGTAAATAAGAAGACAAACTGGATTCTGTAGCCTTGGATGGCAACCGGTCTAGGAGAAATTAACATTGAATACAAAACTCTATGTAGCCCTGGCGGAGCACATACTATACAGCGAAAGATTCTAAGTTGCAGCCCCTACGGCAGTTCGTCGCTGATTTCAGTCTCGTTCTTGAATCTCCTGCGACAGGCGCTGGTGCCAAACTGTAATGGTCTTGCTCTTCCTTTGGATACATCAGTGACGTGGAGAGTGTGAACAAGCTGTATGGGCAATATCTTGCCCTCTATACCATCCTTCCCGGGCTTGGTCCTACCTTACAGATGGGCGGGATCATATCCATGGTCATTGATGGACGGCGGAGGTCTATGACAGGGAACTGACCATTTTGCTTGTATTTCTAGTGATGGATCGTATCTACGAGTTTTGGGATGAGTTTATGTCCCAATACTCGAACAAGGCACGTGCTCTCCCCTAGAGGTCATCCATTCACGGTGATTGGTGGTAGTTCGTGGTCCAATCGACGATGAAGTTGTAATATTAGGCCAAGAGGTACTCGCCGATCCAGTCGGACCAGTTGCAAGAATGGAAATTAGCAAGAAGAAAAGAAATACGCGACCGATCTCAGATTCCTTTGTGAATCAGAGCACCGCGTGGTGGTGGTGGGGTAGTTTTCCAATCAGCTGGCATCCCTGACGAAATTTTAATATTAGGCCAAGAAATACGCGCGGATTCAATCAGTCCGTTTGCAAGAATAGAAAGATGCAAGAAGGATGAAAATACCAGACCCCATCTCAGATTCGTTTGAAACAGTGTATAACATGGTGGTGGGTAATTTTCCAACCTGTTGATATCCAACATTTTCACAACTGTGTCTGGTGGACTTGCCCTGATCTCTCTATCAGGCTGAATTTCCAGAGCAGTGTAATGTCTTTCTTCTGTACAACTTATGGTATATTATGACCCCACCATTTCTCTTTTAGAGGGTGGCTGAAGGCGCGTCATATAGACCAATAGATGTGCTGAGTAACCAATCTGCTGCATACACATATTATTTGAGCAATTGTCTTCGCTTTTTCTCCATATACACAATGTGGGTACCGTTAAGTTTCAGGACATTACATTCGTAGTTCCTGGTTGGAAGGCGGTGACGCTGAACTGGAAGTCTGAATCTTCACGTTTCTGTTTCGAGACAAGTGCCTACTACCAGTCACTGATCAGGTCAGTATTTAATCTACAATTTCAATAAAGTGGCGCTGATAATCTATTTGTCGTTCAGGTGATTTTTCCTTTATTTCTCCTTAAAGATTAAAGGCCAGTTTTTTTAGCTGCATTTTATTTGGATTTTGTTCAGGTTTCTCGTCCGTTTCTCTTCATTCCATAAAGACATGCTATAAAATATTTGAGTCTTTTGTCAAACAGGACAGTTTTTTGGTACGCTTGTGTTTCAAAACCAGTCTTAACATGCGGTTTATTTGCTGCAAGTAAACTAAAAGTCCCACGGCAGCGGTTTTCTGTGGTATATGCAGTTGAATTAATTCCTGACTAACTTAAGGTGCAATCGGTCAATGTATGATCATTATTATTCATTGTACTATCCATTTGTAGATACTATTGAGGACAAGTTCTAATATGTCCCCATATTGCGCCATTATGTAATTTAGTCAATTCTTGTCGAAGTTTCAGTCTGTCAAAATTAATCTTTTATTTCGGCGTTATCTAGTGTTCGTTATTCCTATGACAAGCCTATCGAAGTACATTACATTTGATGAATCTCTTTTCACTTCTGTTAAAGATTATCGACTTTATATCTGGAGAGCAAACTGAATATGCAGTTCTTAATTCTTCTATTGTCAAGTGTAGGAAGTGTCCAGAATATCATTCTGTTGCCCATGTATCTATGCCTTCCATAAACATTTCTTCTATTGAGTTTCGCCTGCGTTTCTTTTTTTAAAAGATTAAACTTGAATCCGCATACAGTATTCCGTGGTATTATTATCAGAGGTAGATATATGTTGGATAGAATTTGGGAGCGATTTTGCTCATCAAGAAATGCCTAATAGCCTAAGGGTATTTTCTTTCTTTTCATTTGGCTTTTCTTCGCCACCCCTTTTCGTTTTCCCTTCTCCTTCTCTCGCTCTTTCTCAACCAAAATAATTTCAATCTTTATATTCCTTTTACTTTAAACTGCTTCTCTTTTCATTCAAAGTCGTCGCACTCTTCTTCTTCTTCTTCTTCTTCTTCTTCTTCTTCTTCTTCTTCTTCTTCATCTTCTTCTTCTTCTTCTTCCCCTTCTTCTTCTTCTTCTTCTTCTTCTTCTTCTTCTTTTTCTTCTTCCCCTTCTTCTTCTTCTTCTTCTTCTTCTTCTTCTTCTTCTTCTTCTTCTTCTTCTTCTTCTTCTTCTTCTTCTTCTTCTTCTTCTCCTCCCCTCCTCGCCCTCTTTTTCTTCACCTCAGCATCCTTCTTCTTCTAATAAGTACACTTATATCTGCAAATGTTTTCTTACTTTTTCCGCGCACACTTCTTCTTCTTTTTCCCTTCCTTCTCCTTTTTCTCCGCCTTCTTCTTTGTCCTCTATCTCTACTTCTTCTCCTCCTCATCCTTCTTCATCATCATTCTTCTTCTTCTTCTTCTAAGTACACAAATATCTGCAGATATTTTTACTTTTTCCTTGCAGTCTTCTTCCTCTCCTTCTAATCCTTCTTCGTCTTCTTTTTCTACTTCTCCTTCTCCTCATCCTTCTTCTTCTTCTCATTCGCCTTCTACTCTGTCTTCTTCCTTCTTCTTCTTCTCCCCCTCCTCACCCTACTTCTTCTCCCCTCCTCATCCTTTTTTCTTTTTATTGTTCTTCTTCTAAGTACATTAATATCTGCAGATATTTTCTTATTCTTTCCGCGCACTCTTCTTCTTATTCTCCTTCTCCCCCTCCTTCTTCATCGTCGTCGTCGTCTTCTCCCCTCCTCATTCTTCTCCTCCTCCTCATTCTTCTTCTTCATCTTCTCCTCCTCCTCTACCTCATTCTTCTTCTTCTTCTTCTTCTTCTTCTTCTTCTTCTTCTTCTTCTTCTTCTTCTTCTTCTTCTTCTTCTTCTGTCAGTGTTTGCATTTTTCTCCATTATCTTTTTCATATTTTCATTCTCCAATTTTACATTTTCTTCTTTCTTAATTAGTATTCTTATTTCTTCTTTCCCTACACAATATCTTTCATATTCTCATTGTCCTAAATCTCATCTTTTTTTCGTTCTTCTTCATCAATAATTATTATTTTCTTCTTTTCTTTTTCTTGGATAATCATTATAGTCTTTTTCTTTTTCTAATTTCTTCTTCTTCTGTCAATGTTTGCATTTCTTCTATTTTTCTCCATTATATTTTTCATATTTTTCATTCTCCAATTTCAAATTTTCTTTTTCTTCTGTCTTAATTAATATACTTATTCATTCTTTTCCTACACTATCTTTTTCATATTCACATTCTCCTAATTCTCATCTTTTTCTTGTTCTTCATCATCAATAATTATTATTGTCTTTTTCTCTTCTTCTTGGATAATCATTAACGTCTTCTTCTTCTTTTTCTTCTTCTTTACTCGCAGTTTTTTAAATTTCTTATTTTTCCCATACCGTATTATTTCTTCTTCTTCTTCTTCTTCTTCTTCTTCTTCTTCTTCTTCTTCTTCTTCTTCTTCTTCTTCTTCTTCTTCTTCTTCTTCTCCTCCTCCTCCTCCTTCTTCTTCTTCTTCTTCTTCAGTCAGTGCTTGCATTTCTTCTATTTTTCTCCATTATCTTTTTCATATTTTTCAATCCCCAATTTAAAATTTTCTTCTTCTTTCTTAATTAGTATATTTATTCCATCTTTTCCTACATGATGTCTTTCATATTCTCATTCTCCTAATTCTCATATTTTTCTCGTTCTTCTTCTTCATCAATAATTATTATTGTATTCTTTTCTTCTTCTTGGATAATCATTAACGTCTTCTCCTTCTTCTTCTTCTTCTTCTTCTTCTTCTTCTTCTTCTTCTTCTTCTGCTTCTTCTTCTTCCTCCTACTCCTCCTCCTATTCTTCTTCTTCAGTTAGTGTTTGCATTTCTTCTATTTTTCTCCATTATCTTCTTCATATTTTCATTCACCAATTTCAAATTTTCTTCTTCTTCTTTCTTAATTAGTATACTTATTCCTTCTGTTCCTACACGATCTCTTTCATATTCTCATTCTCATAATTCTCATCTTCTCTTTTTTCGTTCTTTTTCTTCATCTTCAGTAATTATTATCATCTTCTTTTTCTTCTTCGTTGCAGCCGTCAATAATTATTATTGCTTTCTGATATAATTGCTATCCTCTTCTTCTTTTTCTTCTTCTTCTTCTTCTTCTTCTTCTTCTTCTTCTTCTTTAATGAGTGTCATTATTTCTTCTTCCGTTTTTTTCTTCTTCTTTTATCCGAAGCCTTTTCTTGTTATTTCTCTATTTCTAATCTTCATTTCATTTTCGCTTTCTCCATTTCGCATTTCCTCATCTTGATGTCACTTCCCGCCATGCCTGAAATAAGTGCTCTCCCACTCAAACATCCTCCATATTTACCGGCGCCTTCATCCATCTTCTGTTCATTTTGCCTCCCTCTACCCACCGACCCAATCCCGTACGCACCGTGGCTACCCTCACTCTGTCGTAATTACATCGCACTTCGTACAGTGGAATAATTAGTCTTGAGCGACTTAATGACAGCGAATTACTGCGCAGAAGCAATTTCCTCGGTTTGATGAGTTGATATCTTGTGTTACATGTGACTTGCACGATATTAAGGCGGAATTAAACGCTACGCAAGATAAGATGGGCATCGATTCACTGCCGAAAGAGTGAGGGAGAGTGGGGCCAAGTGTGACAGAGAAAAGAGAAGAGCAAGGAACATATACATTAAATAAGATTAATACGTCCATAGATAGATAGAAAGATAAATAGATAGATGAGAAATGGCTAATATATATATATATATATATATATATATATATATATATATATATATATATATATATATGTATGTATCAAAAATAAACAAAAATAAGTGAAAAAATTAAAAAAATAAATAATAAATAAACAAAAAAGTAAAATAAATTAATCCAAACCAATGAATAAGTAAATATATTAAGTATATAATTAACAAAAAACGAACGAACACGTAAACACAAGTAAACGTGATAATAATAAAATAATCAATGGTAAATAAAAAGAAATTTAACAAACAGTTTAAGTAGGCATAAAACTGCATCGAGATCCACAATTATTTCCACCCAATACTCTAGCATAATTTGAAATATAACCGTTAAGGCCTACCAAAACAACTGTTAGGACAATACAATGCATTACTGATCTGTATATATAAATAGTCGAGGAAAATACAACACATATTGCCTGACGAATGAGAATAAGCATGAAACAAACTGTCTCTGCTGGGTGTTGACTTCAATGTCCAATTATATATATATATATATATATATATATATATATATATATATATATATATATATATGTATATATATTTCTGTGTGTGTGTGTGTGCGTGCGTATGTGTGTGTATGTCTGCGTGTGTGTGTATGTGTGTATGTATGTGCGTGTGTGTGGGCGTGCGTATGTGTGTATTTCTGCGCGCGTGTGTGTGTGTGCGTGTGTGTGCGTGCGTGTGCGTGTGTGTATGTGTGCGTGTGTGTTACTAGGATGTATGGTAGTATTCGAAATATATATATATATCGAGAGAGAAAGAGAGAGGGGAAGGGAAAGATTTATTGAGTGACTGACTGACTGGGTGATTGACAGATACAGAGATTGATAGATAACAATAGACTAATAGATTACAGATCGACAGATGGGAATATATATATATATATATATATATATATATATATATATATATATATATATATATGTATATATATATATATATATATATATATATATATATATATATATATATATATATATATATATATGGCATGACATGCCTGACGAGCTTGAGCAGGTGGATGACAGAACGTGGTCTGGGAGAGGAAGAAGATGGAAGGAGCTTGCTGAGAACTGCAAGAGACAGATGAAGGCGGACAGCCATGATGGCCTACGTCCTGAAAGGACATGGCACATAAAAATAATGATATATATATATATATATATATATATTTATATATATATATGTGTGTGTGTGTGTGTGTGTGTGTGTGTGTGTGTGTGTGTGTGTGTGTGTGTGTGTGTGTGTGTGATTTTACAGTAAGAGCCACCCTGTACAAGGCCCGGAGTCACTCGAGGTAGAGGGTTACGTTAGGGATTAGTATATGTGAATAAGGTTACGATTACAGGAGAATCATGCTCTTGGAAGTCTGTTCCATAGGGTAGTGGTTCACGAAAAGAAGGTGTTTGAGTGGAACTTATTTCTCGCCGATGGAATACAGAGGGAATAAAAGGTGTTTTTTTTTTTACTATGTAAGTGACATGGCGGGTCCTAGCCGTTTAGGTTAGACCTATTGTAACTAGGAGATGCACTTTCTATGATACTAGCGATAGAGCAGTCGGAGACTCGCCATATCCCGCCTATGAGCGCGTAGGTTGGAGTGTGGAAAACAAGGACGCTGAGACGCTTTTGAACTCTGTCAAGACTGGCAAGTGAGATCTGGGCAGCTCCAGGCCAGATATGGCGACAATACTTCATTTTGGTCATGATCTGGCTCTCATAGAGATAGCGGATAGTATGAGGAATTAGGTAATTACTAGAGCAGTACAGAGAGCCGATCATTTTATCTGTATCTTTGATGATGACTCGTTTGTAAGAATATCATTTGATGGAACTGCCTGGATCTCTCTATCAGTCTGGACCTTGAATTTTCAGAGCAGTGCAATGTCTCTCTTCTATACGACTTATGGTGTATTATGACCCCACCACTTCTCTATTAGAGGGTGTCTGAAGGCGCGACATATAGACCAATTTCATATTTTCTTCTTTTTCTTTTTCTTTGTCTTCTACTTCTTTGATTTGTACTCTTATTCCTTCTTTTTCTACATGATCTTTTTCATATTCTCATTCTCCTATTTCCTACCTTCTTTTTCTCGTTCTCCTTCTTCATAATCAATAATTATTATAGTCTTCTTCCCATTGGATAATCATTATCGTCTTCTTCTTCTTCTTCTTCTTCTTCTTCTTCTTCTTCTTCTTCTTCTTCTTCTTCTTCTTCTTCTTCTACTACTACTACTACTACTACTACTACTACTACTACTACTACTACTAATACTACCTCTATTTCTTCTTCTACTTCTTCTTCTTCTTCGTAGTCGTCGTCAATAATTATTATTGTCTTCTTATATAATTACTATCTTCTTCTTTAGAAACATAAGCAATCAACTGATGATCGTCCCTGACGAGTAGGCGGAGTGATTTCTGGATGGTCCGTCTACAAAACTCAGGTATCTGATTGCTGAAAGTTACATCAATTAGTTATGTAACAAAATCTATGCTTGCATATGTTTTATAATTCCGAGCTAAAAGTATAGTCGAAAGTGCTCGGAACTATAAAACATTTGGACAGTTTTTACACACCCTTTGTCCAGAAAAGAAAGCTCTTGTTTGAACACAAGAAAAATTAAATAAAATGCTTAACCGTAGTACCTTGTCTGTCGTTTTTAATGAAACATATATATATATATATATATATATATATATATATATATATATATATATACATATATATATATATATATATACATATATATATATATATATATATATATATATATATATATATATATATATATATATATATATATATAATGAATAAATCCTAATGAGCCAGGTGCTATTTACCTAGGTTTCACCACATGGGATCATCGTTTTTTTTAATGAAACATGCATAAACGAAGGATTGCTGCCTAAATATACAAATATATATATATATAATTTATTATTATTATTATTATTATTATTATTATTATTATTATTATTATTATTATTTTCTTTGTTTTCTGTTGTATACTCATTTCCTCCCGGGTCTCATCTAGAGACTTGTGAACGGAAATGTCCTTAGTCTCTGCTTGCATCATCATCATCATCATCATCATCATCTTCATCATCATCATCATCATCATCATCACCACCACCACTGTTGTTATTATTATTATTATTATTATTATTATTATTATTATTATTATACAGACACATCATCATCATCATGCAGTTGTTTTTTTCTAAGCCAAAAATTGTCTTAGAAAAAACAAACACTCCGATGATGACATTGCACTTTTTAAAATCTGTTTTTTTTTTCTCTTTCTAACTCATATTTTATGGCATTTTGAGGCTGTTTATCTTTTAACCCTACGTTAGTCACCTCGGATTTCCGAAAATGGATACTCCTCCCGCCCTCTTCCTCCCACGAAAACTGAGCTACAAGTGCACCACACATCTTCAGTGTCAGGCCACTAGTGGGAGGGAGTAAAAGAAAAAAGTTACCAACTAGTAGTTGGGGAAACAAAAACACCTCAGCTGACTATGGCAAGGTTAGCAGATACTCGTCTCGATTCTAATGTTCACTTCTACCCACAGCCAATTGAATCCGACTGCCAGAACGTTTTATGTTGTCTACTCGGGGTCAATGTCTACATGAAATTTTGTAACGTTGGAATTACTATTTAAACTGATCACATGCGAACTATTTTTTTCATCTTTCTTGTTTTTATTGAAACGTTTCGGCTGTTGTACCCTGGGTATTCATCAGGTACATGTTGATCCGTGTAACTTACAGGGTATTTCGACCTGAACACTTTATTTAATGGAAGTAGTAGATTATACTTGTTCCTATGGCCATGTCTAGCGATATCTAGTTTAGTTCGTAATCTTAGTACGGCTCAGTTACTGTTCATCCCGTTTCCAAGTACAGTATCATCTGTATTATAATGGCTTCCAGAATTTTGAGTCATTGTGCAACGAGTCCTGTATAATATTTCGGGGCTTATTCACTAAAAATTTATTTTATTTTGATAGATGTATTTTGACTGTTTGTGATGTGATGATACGTGCACGGTGTGCGCTTGATTTCGACAAGTGACAAGTCAATATGTAATAGATTGTGGAACAATTTAACTTTGTTTTTTTTTAAATATGAGACTTCATGAAAAATCTTTTCTTTACATGAGCTGAACTTTTCAGGTTATAAGTTATTGGTAATAAACAATATTATTACCAATAACTTAGGAATACAAAGATCTGTGGATGACGATATTAGCTCCCGACAATAAATTAATTCGGTCGAGCACTGTGCCTGAAAAAGCGCGTATTTGTAAACAGTGACTATTACTGCTAATAATGCAAGACCCTCCCAACGGATTGAATCGTCTAGGTCACTGGCGTGTTTATGAAAATAATAAATACAAAAAATTCACGTTTCTCTCTGCCGAGCGTCGATACCAAATCGGTCGGGTTTCGGTCCCGACTTGAAGGGATAGGTTGTCTAGTGACACTGAGGAGTTGTAATACAGCGAAACAGTATGTCTGTGGATGACTATATATCTGTGTGTATTAAGACAG
>OZ038507.1:66406373-66411373 GCA_964036315.1 Acanthosepion esculentum
TAGTATTGAATGTTAAAGACAACATAGTCTTGCATATTTTCTTTTGAATTTTCTCATATTCTCTAATGAGACTTTTTATTTGAAAATGATTTCGAAATATGTATTGTCCATACGATGACCTAGCGCTTTCGAACATCATTGTTCATCTTCAGGGTCAATATTTTTAGTCAAAATTTTTTAAACAAACATTTGCCAATTATCTTGAAGCGTTATCATGTTGCTACTTTTTTACAAACTAAAAACGTTAAAATCCTTTTAAATTCAAAAGACGCGATGATGTTATCACGTGCAGGGCGAAGATTTTTATCATGTGACAGCGTGAAAAAGATTTCCACGACACAAGCCAAAAGATCGAAGAATACGTTATGAATTTAAATATATTATAAACATTGTAATATGTTACCAGAAATATTGTAATCTATACGATTAATAAGAGGTATTTTGCTTTTAATATGTAATGCCTCTAAGATTTTAAGGCGTCTAATGTCTGTATGTTTATCTATAATTTTAGTATTTTCTATAAGTATTTTACATATATCAGATTGCATAAGGGAAATGGTATGAGACTTAATATGTTGTTTAATGGAGTTAGAATTATTTAGATGCATAGTTAATCTTCTGGAGAGCCGGGTGGTTGTAAATCCAATATATGTATGTGGATTAGAAGAACATTCTTCCATGGGACATTTAAACTCGTACACAACATTAGAGAATATGATAAAATTTAAAAGAAAATATGCAAGACTATGTTGTCTTTAACATTCAATATATATATATATATATATATATATATATCCTGAAGATCCGTTTAGGTGAAACCTAGGTAGGTTTGCCTGCCCCCTTAGGATTAATTTATGTCATCGCTCTATTTAGTGCATTTAGCACTTTACGTAGTTGTCTTTTACCCTTTTTACTCGTTATGTGTTTTTCTTCTTGGGACTTGGAGCTTAAACACTGGACGATTGTTTTTGCCTTGTTTTAATGTCCTTGGTTCTTTTCCTCGGGTACTGATTTTTCTACTATGAGTTAAACTATCCGATGTTTTCTTTTGCCAAACGAGTACGACCATATACGAGGGTCATTCAATAAATAAAGTGAATTTTTCGGTATAAGGACTTCTAATATAGATAGAAGCTTACTCATTTTTTTTTTGTTTTTGTTTTACTTCTTTTTCACATGGATTTAATTTCTTTTGCAGATTAAAAAAAACACTTTGAGAGTTTTGGCGATTACCAAAGATGGCCGACCAAGAAGCATGCTCCAGGATTGAACAGCGGTCAGTTATCAAGTTTTTGGTTGCTGAAGGGTGCAAACCAGTTGAGATTCAAAGGAGAATATCAACTGTGTATGGTGCCACATGCTTCAGCCAAAACAATGTCTACAAGTGGGCTAAATTGTTTAAAGAAGGACGGAGCAGTGTTGAGGATGAAGATAGGCCTGGGAGGCCTACAGAAGTGAGGTCTCCTGAGGTGATCGAATCAGTCAACGACCTCATTCAGTCTGACAGAAGGGTGAGAGTGGATGACATTGCAAGGACTTTGATCTTATCTGTTGGGGAAAACGCAGGGGTCATCAGTCAGAAGGAGTCATCTTGCATCATGACAACGCAAGGCCTCACACAGCAGCCCAAACGGTGCAGACCATCAACGAGCTGGGTTGAGAACTGCTCCCTCATCGCCCTTACAGCCCAGACCTTGCCCCTTCAGACTTTCACCTGTTTGGTCCCTTGAAAGCGTTCACGAGAGGCACGAAGTTTAAAAGTGACGATGAAGTCAAAAGTGTTGTGAGCGACTGGCTGAGACATCAGTCCAAATATTTTTACGCTGAGGGAATACGGAAGCTTGTGCACAGATGGGAAAAGTGTGTGACAGTGCTGGGAGACTACATTGAAAAATTAAAAAAAAAGTTAACTTATATCTGTATTAGAAGTCCTCATACCGAAAAATTCACCTTATTTATTGAATGACCCTCGTATATATATATATATATATATATATATATATATATATATATATATATATATATATATATATATATGCTTTCTTCTAATCATCTGAGAGAACCATTTTTAACTTCCACTAAAATGCCCGATTCTCACACACAGGAAATTCATTCATTGCACCTTCTCGAACTAACGTGTTCTTTTGATATGAAGTGGAAAGATTTTTCTTCGAACTAATCGCTAAGGTCCTCTGCTAGGAATGATGATTGGGTCGTGTTAGATACCGCTTACGCTAGAATCTTTTTTTACCCGTTTATAAGTCCACCATTCTTCCATGCACTAAATAATAATATCACTTCTGGTCTAGGTCTGGTGGCCCTGCTCTATATTCAGAGATTCTTGATAAAATCCAAAGAATCTGCATATGACCAAACGGTATACGAAGGGAATGAGCGTAGTTCCCTACAATGAGCGTGGCATGGCGTATGTTTGTAAATGAAAAATAAACCTGTGTTACAACATCGCTAGTACAAGTAAACACATTCCTGATATCGTTAGAGGGCGGATAATAGCCTAACGGTACCTTGAAGTGTTTCGGATAACTAGAAAATTGGAACACCTGTTCGCAAACATGAGGCTTCGCGTATCCGAACACACTTCCTCAACCCACCTGGAATAGCGTTTCTCTTGCTGTCAACTTTCTCTTCTTTATACTAATGTTTCAAATTCTTCATTCAAAGTCTTCTTCTTTAATTTTCTTCCTTTTTTTCTTCTTTGTAATAGTGCCTTTCCGGTTTGTACACATTTGCTAGATCAGAAAAAAAGATGGGTTATTAAAAAAAAAAAATGAACCCTTCAATTGAATATTGCAGCCAAATCTGGTGCTCCTGGTCTATATTTAGAGATTCTTGATAAAGTCCAACTGCGTTGTCATTAGTCCTTACGTGGCAACTCGCTTTCAGCCATTTTCCCCTGCGTTGTAATGTTCGTTCCCTGAGCCTTTTCTATGAACACTTTCGTGGTAATTGTTCTGATGAACTTTCCTCTACGGTACGTCGATTTTATGAATGTAAGCGCATTATTATTATTTGAATGTCCACAAGGTTTGGTCTTTTTACAGTTGAAATGGCTATAGATGTAACCGCAAATTCTATGCTAAAAGTTGCTTCTCTCTCACTTCTCGCTTGTGGAACTCACTTCTGGCTTCTTGTTTCACATTCAATTTTGATCTTCAAAAATTTAAATGCAATATCAATCGTTATCTACTGTTTCGTTAATTCATGTTCTTTTATTGTTCTTTCTCTCCTTAATAAAGTTTTCTCCTATTTTCTAAAACTCAGTAACCTCTTGCGTCTTAGTGGTTTTATTGTCTTTGATCTTCAAAAATTTAAATGCAATATCAATCGTTATCTACTGTTTTCTTAATTCATGTTCTTTTACTGTTCTCTCTCTCCTTAATAAAGTTTTCTCCTATTTTCTAAAACTCAGTAAACTCTTGCGTCTTAGTGGCTTTATTGCCTTTGATCTTCAAAAATTTAAATGCAATATCAATCGTTATCTACTGTTTTGTTAATTCATGTTCTTTTATTGTTCTTTCTCTCCTTAATAAAGTTTTCTCCTATTTTCTAAAACTCAGTAACCTCTTGCGTCTTAGTGGCTTTATTGTCTTTGATCTTCAAAAATTTAAATGCAATATCAATCGTTATCTACTATATTTTTAATTCATGTTCTTTTACTGTTCTCTCTCTCCTTAATAAAGTTTTCTCCTATTTTCTAAAACTCAGTAACCTCTTGGGTCTTAGTGGCTTTATTGCCTTTGATCTTCAAAAATTTAAATGCAATATCCATCGTTATCTACTGTTTTAGTAATTCATGTTCTTTTACTGTTCTCTCTCTCCTTAATAAAGTTTTCTCCTATTTTCTAAAACTCAGTACCTTCTTGCATCTTAGTGGCTTTATTGCCTTTGATCTACAAAAAATTAAATGCAATATCAATCGTTATCTACTGTTTTTTAATTCATGTTCTTTTAGTGTTCTCTCTCTCCTTAATAAAGTTTTCTCCTATTTTCTCAGTAAGTCGTTGCGTCTGAGTAGATTTATTGCCTAGCTTGAGACCGCTTGATTAATATATAAACATATATGTCTGTGTCTGTGTGTAGATACAGAAAAACGTGGGGAGGAGATGGTGGGTGCAAATGCAGATGCAGTTTTCGTGACATTTGATTAATTCTCTAATCTATTAAATCCATTTTTCTTTAACCGAAAGCAAAATGTCTTTGATGAATTTACAAATTGCTTGAATTCATTTGCTGATTTCATTTTTCAAGCCAAATTTAACCTCCCTCCAGGTAGAATTTCACACACATAAGTGTGTGTGTGCGCGCGCGTGTTTGTGTGTGTGTGTATGAGCGTATGCACTAGACTATCATTATGTTTGCAATTATATTTTATATATATATATATATATATATATATATATATATATATATATATATATATATATATATATATATGTATGGAATTCTTATATATCTATATTTCTGTAGGAAAGAGCTCAGTATCAGTCTGACGGTCGTAGAGAGCGTGACACCCAGGGTCACAAACTTACATCAATCCAACTATATATATATATATATATATATATATATATATATATATATATATATATATATATATATATATATATATATATATATATATATATGTATGTATATTTTTATAAATCCTAATTTATATCTAGGGATATATATAATAATACATTTCATTGCTTTTAGCAAAACACACACGTATATATATATTTATATATATATATATATATATATATATATATATAGAGAGAGAGAGAGAGAGAGAGAGAGAGAAAGGAAGTGACAGAGAGCGATATAGTGACAGACAAGTTATCATGACTAATATTGTGTTTAATTATCAAACATGCACATATGTATATATATATATATATATATATATATATATATATATATATATATGCACATATGTTTATAAATATATATATATATATACATACACACATACATTAATTGCCAAATACAAATTTGTA
>OZ038507.1:66421373-66439704 GCA_964036315.1 Acanthosepion esculentum
CGAATCAATCATTTAAAATGAAATAGAGATAGAACGCGAAGAAGAGAAAGGCATTTTATTACTGGAGGAAGGCATACCGACAACATTTTGCGTATGTTCTGCTATATTTAGAGGTTGTCAGCCGGATATCAGCGAACCGAATTCGAATTCCGATAGACGTCAATACATACATACACTTAATAAAGGTAAGAATCCATCACTTTTACCTCCAGATATGGGTTAAATAGCCGGACAGAAAGCACTATCTAGCCGTGGTTGTCAACAAGTATAGGTGAAGGACAATTCTAGCTGATACTGGAGGAGCCCTTACTAAGCTCAGTGTATTTCCTGTTTAAAACACCTCTTGATTCTGTTGGGGTTGAAGAAATAAATATGCGCCTCTGGGCAACCACAGAAACTAGCAACCATGCTGAAGATGCGAATTTACACTCATCTACAGGATGTGAACAAGTCAAAACTACTCTGGTGATGATAACTACATCGAAGAATGTAGTCATTACGTTCTTTACTTAAGGCCAACTCACAGTGCAACTCACGTCTAGACGGATTAAGAAATTCGAAGAAGAAAAAAAGGAGAGATGAAGCGCATAATTCGTTTAGTCCGAAAACTTAACCCTCTTTATCTGGCTATATTTTCGCTTTCCTAAGGTTTTAATATTTTACTTGACCCACTTTCGGATTCATCATTTTCCAAACCTTTAACAAGGTGATACGAAATGTTATATGCATTTTAATCTGGGAATTAATAATACAAGTTAGAACATTCATAAATAAAGAAAAACGATATCAGAAACTCTATGAATTCTGGAAGAGAATGATGACACATTTTGAAAGTGTTAACCCATGCAAGAAATTACCACGTCCAACATATTTTCCTGATCTCTCACCCATTGACTACCATTTTTTCCCTGATCTCTCACCCATTGACTACCATTTTTTCCCTGATCTCTCACCCATTGACTACCATTTTTTCCCTGATCTCTCACCCATTGACTACCATTTTTTCCCTGATCTCTCACCCATTGACTACCATTTTTTCCCTGATCTCTCACCCATTGACTACCATATTTTCCCTGATCTCTCACCCACTGACTACCATTTTTTCCCTGATCTCTCACACAATGACTACCATTTTTTCCCTGATCTCTCACCCATTGACTACCATATTTTCCCTGATCTCTCACCCATTGACTACCATTTTTTCCCTGATCTCTCACCCATTGACTACCATTTTTTCCCTGATCTCTCACCCATTGACTACCATTTTTTCCCTGATCTCTCACACAATGACTACCATTTTTTCCCTGATCTCTCACCCATTGACTACCATTTTTTCCCTGATCTCTCACACAATGACTACCATTTTTTCCCTGATCTCTCACACAATGACTACCATTTTCTCCAGATCTCTTGCCAGCTGACTACTATTTTTCCTCTGACCCTCACCCACTGACTACTATTTTTCTCCTGATCTCTCACCCACTACCATTTTTCCCTGATCTCTCGCCCACTGACTACCATATTTTCCCTGATCTCGTGCCCACTGAACAACATTTTTCCCCTGATCGTGCACCAACTGACTATCATTTTTCCCCTTATCTCTCACACACTACCATTTTTCCCGATATCTCACCCACTGACTCTCATTTTTTCCCTGGTCTCTCAACCACTGACTGCCATTTTTCCAATGATCTCTTGCACACTCCCAATTTTTCCCTTATCCCTCACCCACTGACTACTACTTTCTCCGCTGATCTCTCGCCCACTACAATTTTTCCCGATCTCTCACCCACTGACTACAGTTTTTCCTTTGTCTCTGCCACTGTCTACCATATTTTCCCTGATCTCTCACCCACTATCAACTATTATCAATTCTTTGAAGGTTATTTACAGCCAGAAAGTATTTTTAGATTGTATGAATCTTTTTGGTTTTGTTTTAGATAATAATGATTTACTGAAACTAGTTGTGGATTCGTACCTAACCCAAAGTGCTTGAGTGAATAGAAATAACGCAACAAATGTCGACCTGACTAGAAACCAGATGGGTGACCGCTTGGGAATACCAGGTGCTATAAGCTTGGATGTGCTGGTGGTGTAATGGATAACGGCTCGGAATTGTTAATCGAAGAGTCGAGTTCCGATACGATGACCGAAGTTAAGCAACATCCACCCAGGTCAGTACATAGATGGGTGACCGTTTGGGAATACCAGATGCTGTAAGCGTGGATGTGCTGGTGGTGTAATGGATAACGGCTCGGAATTGTTAATCGAAGAGTCGAGTTCCGATACGATGACCGAAGTTAAGCAACATCCACCCAGGTCAGTACATAGATGGGTGACCGCTTGTGAATACCAGGTGCTGTAAGCTTGGATGTGCTGGTGGTGTAATGGATAACGGCTTAGAATTGTTAATCGGAGAGTCGAGTTCCGATACGATCACCGAAGTTAAGCAACATCCACCCAGGTCAGTACCTAGATGGGTCACCGCTTGGGAATACCGGGTGCCGTAACCTTGGATGTGTTGTTGGTGTAATGGATAACGGCTCGGAATTGTTAAACGGAGATCCGAGTTCCGATACGATCACCGAAGTAAAGCAACATCCAACCTGGCCATTACCGATGTGGGTGACTGCTTGGGAATACCAGGTATTGTGAGCTTGGGCGTGCTCGTGGGTGTAACGGATAAAGGCTCTGAAATATTAATCGGGAGAGCCGAATTAAAATTTCAGTCGGATTCGTTACACTCAATTACGCGTAAACGCTCGGCGTAATGTATAAATCCGCGTATAAATCTCCTCACCCAGCTATGATTTAAACAGATTTTTATCAATAAATCATTTTGTCCTGCGTATGACGATAAACTACCTCTGACAGCAGGGTCTCTGATCAGGATTTTTAAGGAGCGTGGAACCACTTCTTCATTGCTGGCGGTCCCAGATATCTCTGACACAGGATTGTAGAACTTGTTAGGGTCCCAGCTATGTGCAAATAGCTAACCCCCGAATAGGTCAAAACGCTATGAAAATATAAAAATAGGTTTTAATACCAGGAAGACATTTTGGAAAGTTATACCAGCAATATATGTTTGAAGTAAAAAAAAAAATAACGGCAATAAAAATCTTGTCGGCATTAAATAACCCATTGAGGTGTTGATACGTCGAGAAACAAAAAAAAATAAATCAAACATCTAAATGATCGAATCAGTTAAATTATAAAAATATTATCAGCAATAAAAATCTTGCAGGCATAAATTAACCCATTGAGGTGTTGATATGCCATAAAATAAGCCAAACCAAACCAAACAACTAAAGGATTGAATCAGTTTCTTGCTGTAAACATGAACATCCTTAAGAAAGGTGCCATACTTGACTTAAAACCAAAAATTATATTATGTTAAATTATAAAAATATTACTAGCAATATAAATCTTGTCAGCATTAAATGACCCATTGAGGTGTTGATATGCTGTAAAACAAACCAAACCAAACAACTAAAGGATCGAATCAGTTTCTTGATGTAAAGATGAACATCCTTAAGAAAGGCGCCGGACTTGATTTAAAACCAAAAATAATATTATGTTAAATTATAAAAATATTACCAGCAATAAAAATCATGTCGGCATTAAATAACCCATTGAGATGTTGATATGCCGTAAAACAAACCAAACCAAACTAGTAAATCATTATTACCTCAAATAAAGTCTTACAATCTACAAATATTTTTTGCTTTAAATAAGCTTCATTGGGTTGATAAGCCGTAAAAATCAAATCAATCAATCAAAAACAAAAAAAAAATATCTACTAGACCAGATTTTTTTAACCGGTAGATCGGGCGCCCTAATGCACCTGAAATACAGCCAAGTTCGCCCCAATTCATATTCGAGCAAAGGTCATTGTGAAAGGTAATTAGTAAAGCAGCTTCCCATCAGTCATGATAAAAAAAAAACACTGGAAAGTAAGGGGCTTAAAAATATTCTTGCGTACGAAATACAAGTACCGTCACAACTAAAATATTCACTACAATCTTTTCCACCAGTGATTAATAGTCATGACACTGTTATTATTTTTCAAATAATTTTCTCGGCGTCATGGTTTTTTTTTTTTTTCAGTTTTTACTACATTTTTCTCTGTGCTACTCCCGCCAGCTATGGGTTAATTAGTAATCCTTGTATCACTAAAATCATTATCATTTAGAAAAATAAATTGCATACAAAACAATTAGATTTCCACATTCAATGACCCATTGGAATGATGATATACCGCTAAACTAAAACAACCTGTCAACTTTTCTAAATAAAACAGGTTCTCTTCGCAGTTCGAATCGATCTTGACATTAGTGCCAATTTTTGAAAGGGCTTTTCCATTCGTACATTATTCGGACTATCGTCCTCATCTTTGTCGCCATATTTATTACGTTTCGACCGTTATACGTTCCGGCTTTCTTCAGGTGGTTGGCATATCGAACTAAACCCTTTATTTAGCTCAATGAGGTAGACTGTTCTAGTTCCACGGCATATCAACCTCAATGGGTTATTTAATGTCGACAAGATTTTTATTGCTGGTAATATTTTTTTTTTCAAATGTACTGCTGGTAATTTTTTTTCCTTCAAAAATCTATTTCTGGGAATTTTTTTTTTTTAAAATGCATCACGTGTAATTTCTTTTTTCAAAAAAGTGTAGCTGGTAACATCTTTTTTCAAAAATGTATTCCTGATAATAATTTTTTTACAAAGTATTTCTGGTATTAAAACTTATTTTTACACTTTCATAGTGTTTTGACACCTGTTTGGGGGTTAACTATTTGCCCATAGCTGGGACCCTAACCGGTGCTACCACCCCGGGTCACGGTGGACTTGGAAACACCAACAATTAAGAGGTAGTTCCACGCTCCTCAAAACCTCCTGATCACAGCCCTTGCTGTTGGTCAAAGTTTATCGTCTTACCCAGGACGCGGATATAGTTTATCGTCTTACCCAGGACGCAGATGTAGTTTATCGTCATACCCAGGACGGTATAGATATCAGGGAAGCAAATAAGAGGAAGCGAGTTCCACTGTCGGGAAGTGCGAGAGAAGAAGCTGTTGGAGTAGAAGATGCGGTTACATTTAACTGTTTCCACAGTGAAAGGGTGGGACCGAAATGCCAACCTAGTAGCACGCTTAAATCCATGCAGATGGGACACCAGTGAAATTAGCTTGTCAGAGGAAATAGTTGTAGAAAAGACAGATGGAAGCCACACCACGTCTGTGAGAACGTGACTGGAGTCGAGATGCCAGGTCAGGATCTATCACATTGCATATCCGTCTTTGAATTTTATCGAGAACCTCGAAATGAACAGCGGGGTCACCAAACCATTGCAACAGTATTCAGCGCAAGGAGGAATAACAGATTTGTAGATTTGAAGGATGGAATCAGACTAGAAAAAAAACCTCTGGCGGAACACAAAGAACCAAATTTCCTTGCGGTAGATGAAGCTATTTATTCAATGAAGTTGTTCCACCTCAGACCAGTGAAAAACGTGAGTTCAAGAATGCGCCCTCGTGAAGTTGAGCATCAGCCATGCTGGTGGGAGGCAGAGAGTTTTCTCTATGGTGGGTAAATGAGAGCAGTTTCGTTTTGGAGGCATTAAAATTTACAAGCCATTTCCTGCCCCAGTCGATCACAGATTGGAGGTCTCTTTCGAGAGAAATGGCCAGTTTAATTTTTTTCAGTAATATCGAGACAGGAGTAAATGGTAGTGTCGTCTGCGTAGATGCCTACTTGAGAACTCATGGCATCAGGAAGATCGTTGATGTCGATAAGAAACAGTGTAGGATCCAGGATAGAGCCTTAGAGAACACCAGCTTACTTCTGAAAGGGACTGGAGGAGAACCCGTTTAGGATGACCTTCATTTCACGGTTTGAGAGAAATGGTTGGATTAAATCAAATAATCGTCTTGTATTACCGTATCCCTGAAGATTACGAAGAAGGCAAGAATGCCAAACCCTGTCAAACGCCTTAGAAATCTCTAGAGCCCCAGCTCGAACTTCACCGTTATTATCAAGATCTTGGTATACAAATTCAGTTATGGCCGTAAGCACATCAGCAATATTTAATGCCCCCCACGATGGAAAGATGTGGCACAAGGCCGAGTTTAACGTGGGTAATCCCGAGCCCGTAGGCTCGGCCAAAATATGCCCGTAGAAACTATGCCCGTAAAATATGCCCGTAGAAACTACAGAATCGGGTTGATCAACTTCCCCGAACGAGACTCTGCCCTTCGGCGGTACCTCGTCCGGGTTCCTCTCTGCTCAGAGGCAGAGAGTTCGACCGTCTTGCTGGAACAGATTGCAGCAAGTCGCCGTAAGCACGTCAGCGGTAGACCGGGTAAAGCCTTAGATCTTTTATTGAAACATGGACGAGTCCATCCGCTATGAGTAGAACGCCTGCTCATGGAACAGTGGCTAAAAGTGGGTCGCAAAGGCGTAGCGCTTTTCAGTCGGACACACGTCAAACTGAGCTACTCTATTCTCTGTCCATATTTCTCATGTGATTAAACACACTTTGGCTCAACCATTTGTTTCCAGTGTTTTACTTACAGTCTTACTAACCAGCGTTATACGAAGTTTATACCACTTTCTTGATAGCACTGAGAGACGGGAAACGAAGCGGGATTACGGTTTGAGTGTTCGTCGTCCTCTGCAGTTATTAAAAAACTTACTGATATGAGGGCCTCGTAGATAATTCCCCCGTTTTCAAGTGACAGTTTCAGGGAAGCTATCTTCCCGAATGATTTTTGTTATCTCCAAGAGAGAAAAAAGAAAGTAAAATAATGTATCCCCTTTGCAATCGCCTCCTTCTTTCCCCACCACTTTACTGTTTAATCTTCTTATTCTTTATCTTCTTATTCTTCTTCATCTTCCTCTTCCCCCTTCGCATTCCTCTTCTTCATCTTCATACTTTTCTTTCTTCTCATTCTTCTTATTCTTCATCCTCCTCTTCCTCCTTCTCATTCTTCTTCTTCATCATCCTCCTCTTTCTTCTTCTCATTCTTCTTATTCTTCATCATCCTCTTCCTCGTTCTCATTCTTCTTCATCATCCTCCTCTTCCTCCTTCTCATTCTTCTTAAACTTCATCCTCCTCTTCCTCCTTCTCATTCTTCTTATTCTTTATCATCCTCTTCCTCCTTCTCATTCTTTTTATTCTTCATCATCCTCTTCCTCCTTTTCATTTTTTTCTTCATCATCACCCTCTTCCTCCTTCTCATTCTTCTTATTCTTCATCCTCATCCTCTTCCTCCTTCTCATTCTTCTTATTCTTTATCATCCTCTTCCTCCTCATTCTTCTTCTTCATCATCATGCTCTTCCTCCTCCTCATTCTTCTTATTCTTCATCATCCTCTTCCTCCTTCTCATTCTTCTTATTCTTCATCCTCCTCTTCCTCCTCCTCATTCTTCTTCTTCATCATCCTCTTCCTTCTTCTCATTCTTCTTCTTCATCATCATCCTCTTCCTCCTTCTCATTCTTCTTATTCTTTATCATCCTCTTCCTCCTTCTCATTCTTCTTATTCTTCATCATCCTCTTCCTCCTTTTCATTTTTTTCTTCATCATCACCCTCTTCCTCCTTCTCATTCTTCTTATTCTTCATCCTCATCCTCTTCCTCCTTCTCATTCTTCTTATTCTTCATCATCCTCTTCCTCCTTCTCATTCTTCTTCTTCTTCATCCTCCTCTAGCGCCTTCTCATTCTTCTTCTTCATCATCACCTTCCTTTTCCTCCTCCTCTTCTTCTTTTTCTACTTCCCGTACTTCTTCTTCTTCATTGTTTTCTTTGCAGCTCCGTATTTTTTGTATTTTTTTAGTTATTTAACCCCAGCAAGGCAATAAAGCCACTAAGATGCAAGGGGGGTTACTGAGTGTTCGAGAATATGAGAAAAAACATTAAAAGAACAAGAATAAGAAGACAGCAGATAACGATTGACACTGCATTAAGATAATTTTGAAGATCAAACTCTTGACTGGGAAGCAAGAAGCCGGAAGAGAGTTCCACAAGCGAGAAGTGCGACAGAAGAAACTCTTAGCATAGAAATACCGGTCTTTCTTCTTTATCTTCTTTCTCTTCTTTTATTCTTTCGATTTTTTAAAATTTTCTTTTCCTCTTCTTTTTCTTCTGCGTTTTTTTCTTTTTTGTTCTTTATCTTCTTCCCCCCCTCCTCTTTCACTTTTTTGTTTTCATTTTCTCTTTTTCTTCATTTTGTATCCTTTTCTTTTTTTTTTTCTTAAACTACTTTCTCTCTTTATCTTATTCTTCCTCTCCCTCTTTTATTCTTTCATTCTTTTTCATTTTCTTTTTCCTCTTCTTTTTTCTACGTTCTTTTCTTTTCTTTATCTTCTTTTTTCTGTTTCTTTCCCTCCTCTTTTATTCTTTTATTATTTTTCATTTCCATTTCTCTTTTTTTTTTTCTGTTGCCTTTTTTTTTCTTTAGCTTCTTTCTCGTCTTTATCGTTTTCTTCCCCCTCCTGTTTTATTCGTTCATTCTTTTTCGATTCCATTTTCTCCTTCTTTTTTCTGTGTACTTTTCTTTTGTTTTCTTTAACTTCTTTTCCGTCTTTATCTTTTTCGTCCGCCACCTTCTCTTTTATTCTTTCATTCTTTTTCGTTTCCTTTTCCTTTTCTTCTGCGTCCTTTCCTTTTCTTTTTTCTTCTTTTTCTTCTTTTTCTTCTTTATCTTTTTCTTCCCCTTCCTCTTTTATTCTATCATTTTTTTCGTTTTCTTGTCCTCCTTTTTTATCTTCTGCTTATTTTTTTCCTATTTTTCTTTTATTTCTTCCTCCATATTTTTTTTTTCCCTGAAGTTATGTGAATGCGTAACATGTTATTACAGCTGTGGCAGACGATCTTGTTCACGATGATTCGCGCTGATATTCCGTTCTATGAGGAGACCATCCTTTAAAATGCAAACTCCCCAATAATCATTTTACTTCCCGACGGACTCTCGACTATTTCTATATCATTGTTTTGCAACGGTAATTTCAAGTCGTATCTACATTTCATTTATTTGTATTTTTACACCAGCTGTCTTTTGGTTTCGCTGAAGTTTGAAAAACAACCAATATATTCAAATTTAGACTTTAGTCCTGCGTCAGTTACGTAGAGTGTTTTGTTACGCCCCAATTTTTTTAAGTATTCGTGAGACATTGATCGTAGGACAACTAATCGACAGTCGAGACAATAGTGTCTGGGCGGGAGGAAAATCTGATTCAATCACGGATGACGCAATATTTTTCAAAGGCCAAACAAATTTCTTCATGCACCCCGAAAATAGATTCATATTACTGCACAGCACTGCAAATGACCTAATCTGAGGGGAAAATAGAAACTGATTACACCCTGTCACTCCAGTTGTTCTAAATCTGACTGTAAGGTGAAAGAAAGGGAACTAAAGCGGTTGTTTCAATTAATTTTTACAAGGGTCTCTCTCTCTCTCTCTCTCTCTCTCTCTCTCTCTCTCTCTCTCTCTTTCTATATATATATATATATATATATATATATATATAAAAGTGAATATTGAATTCAACACTTAGAGGCGGCGACAGGCTGTTTCATGGTAGACGCAATCGTCAGGCCACGAGTGTTGTTTGTTTCTCGGCTACTCATATATACGGGTCAGTGGTGCATTGTGGGTAATCTTTTTCGGCGGTTATTTTGCCGAAGTCGTTTATTTGTTTATTTATTTGGGTTCATTTATTTTACTTGCTTTATTAATTTTTATTTTCTGTTGCTTGTTTTTATTTATTTTTATTTTTGTTTCATTTTTTATCTTTGTTTCTTATCTTATATATATATATATTTATTTTTATTTTAATCAGAGTTTTATTAACAGAGTAAACATTTTTTTATATCGCTTATTTAATAGTTTTGGTTTGGGCAGATAATTAAAGCTATTTATTCAACTTTGGGGTTTATTGCTGTAGTTTATTCATTTATTTTGGCGTGGGCAGTTTTTAATTTGTTTATTACTTCATTTATTTATTTGGATTGATTATCTTCACTTGTTTTTTTTTCTAACGGTTAATTTATTGGGAGCGGTTTGTTAGATTGTTTATTTATTTGGATTAAATTTGGATTAATTTATTTTAGTTGTTTTTTATTATTTATTTATTATACTGTATATTTTTATTTACTCTTTTCGGTTTCCGATTTTTAAGTAACGTAGTATTTTTTATCGTTATATAACAGTTATAGCTATGTTTTTCGTCCGATTTTTGGTTTGACTGTTATATAACGATAAAAAAAACCTGTTATATAAAGATAAAAAATATATATCAAAATCAACCAATCAACACTCAGCAGGATGCGATATGAATATAAAAAGAACATATTAAATTGCATATATATATTTATATACGTTCCTTATACTGAGACGCTTGTTTTTCAAAAAATTCCATTACTATAATGAATGAATTTAAAATCCTAAAACAACTCTAACAGGGCGCATTGGCTCGTGTTTTGAAAAATCTTCATCACAACGGAATGCAGATTTTAACGCATACAAAAAGTTTGTCTGTCTAGCTTAACCCTGAAGATGATCTTAGAAAAGTTCGAAAGTACTTGGGTTAAAAGAAAAAAAAATATCTACGCCGCCTCCCTTGATTAGTTTAATCTCAACATCAAGAAGTTGATTAGACATCTGGAAAGAATCAGTATAAAAATAACCAAACACAATATGTCTATATTATTCAATGAAACATGTTTAAATGAAGATATACCGCCTGAATGATTGGATTTCTCTGTATCCTTGGAAACAGGAGATTATAAAATTATTTGTGCGTTTAAAACTCAGTAAATTTAAAAATAAAGTCATTTCAAAATTCGCTTGAAGAATAACCAGAACTAATGCTTTAATTTAATTATATAATAAAATTTGAAGTTTTAGATTCCATTTTTGAAACGTGGTTATTACTGTGTAGCGAAAAAAAACATATTTTAAATCAGTAAATTTATAATATTTATGCTCTGTAAATTTGCATTGAGCACTGTTTTGTAAAAATAAAAATAAAAAATATCAATAAGAACACCGGATTATATATCTTGCTGTTCTTTCTTATATATATATATATATTAGAATTGGACATAGTCCGACAATTTATTTAAAGACATTTATATATATTATGTTTAACGTTCTTTTTATAGATACAAGTATTTAAGCAAATGCTCTGTTTTATAATAAACAGTATTAAATAACATATACCGGCCTGAATGTCCGAGAAATTTTCATAGAAAATTTTCGTTCTCCGACAGGAATCGAACCTGTATCCTATACGGAACCATCATTTCGCGTGATGTGCCTTAACCGTTCGGCCACAGACGAGAGTCTGGTTAGCAAGGTCGATTTTACTATCTTCCATGAATCTCTTCTATTCATATCTGCTCTAGCGTATCAAATGTAAACAAATGACGTCATATATTTTAGAATTGGACATAGTCCGACAATTTATTTAAAGACATTTATATTATGTTTAACGTTCTTTTTATAGATACAAGTATTTAAGCAAATGCTTTGTTTTATAATAAGCAGTATTAAATAACATTTACCGGCCTGAATGTCCGAGAATTTTTCATAGAAAAATGTCGGAGAGCGAAAATTTCTATTAAAATTTCTCGGACATTCAGGCCGGTAAATGTTATTTAATACTGTTTATTATAAAACAGAGCATTTGCTTAAATACTTGTATCTATAAAAAGAACGTTAAACATAATATATATAAATATCCATAAATATCCATATATATATATATATATATATATATATATATATAAGAAAGAACAGCAAGATATATATATAAGTGATCTACTAGCGTGACTGGAGCCTTTAATTTCGGACGTGACTTTTGGATAGCTTATGGTCGTGAATCGAGCCTGTTCTATGTATTCCTTGCATATGTAACTAATATATTTGAAAACTTTGGTATTAGTGAATATTTAATTTCTAAATTGTTTTTTTTTTTTTTTTTTTTTTTTTTGTTAACTTTAAATGCCCCCCCCACCTATTTGATGCCGCGTTCCTTGTGTATGTATATATAACTTGTTAATGTATTTCCAAAAGTTTTATTGTAAATTATTTATTTAATGTCTTGTTTTTTATTCATTTGTATTTCTGTAATTTGCTTTTTATTAACCGTCTTCCCCCCCGTCTTATTTTAGAAGTAACTATGTGAGAATTTGCTTCTTCTTCTCTCGTCTGTAATGTCCAATCGCGCGTTTCGCCGGTCCCTGCCAGCTTGTTGAATGACCGTTTCTTCACCGTGTCGATTGAAAAATTCTCCATTTTGGCATTGCTGCTAGCCCCACTGTTTAGGGGTGGGGTAGACCAGCCGACTCCCCCCACCCTTGATCACTGCGTTCACTTTAAGTGATCTACTAGCGTGACTGGAACCTTTAATTTCGGACGTGACTTTTGGATAGATTATGGTCGTGTTCTTTCTTTTCTTGCTAAAAACTAACGCCTGCTAACCTCTTTTTCCCCTTGTCCAATTTTGTTTGTTTTTAATATAGACCACTGGGACTTATACTAAGTTAAAACTTAGTACCATATGTCTTTCCTATCCCCCAGTACCCTCAACTTGTATATGCCCTGCTACTATCCCAACTTCATCCCCCCACTGTTTTGTTCTGTCATCGTTGTATATGTTTTATGTAATTGGAGAAGGTAGGCTTTCCTACCGCCCGGTCAACACTCCTCCCTCTTCTATTGAACGCGAGTAGAGGCCCAAACCTTGTTTCGTGTTTAGGAAGGGGTTCCCGGATCTCTTTCTCCCGCTCACTGGCCTCTGTACTGGTGTCGCTGTGTTCCTCCCATGATGCGCGCAGTCTGTGGCATTGCCTGTTCATTCTGAGGGTACACGGTTGACAGTTACCTGGTTGCTGTTTCCGACTGGTAGTTAGGAGCCCTAACTCTTGCGTAGCGTCTTGAGCGGCCGCTCTGACCAACAGTTGCATAATATCGGGGTGTCTGTAGTGCCATGTCGCGCATGGATAGGTGTCCCTGCAGTCATTTCCGGTGGGCAACCCTGAGGCCACATTATGAATCTTGCTGTGCCAATCCCCCTCTCTGTTCGCGTCATAGGTATCAACCGTCGACTTCCTTTAACTCAGGCCTTCTCCCTCTTTCCAAAACCAATTACCAACATGAATAACAAAAAACTGAAATACAAACCTAAACCAGCCTTCCAAAAATCACCCAAACCTCTAAATATCTCCTTCTCTGACATCCGCGGCATTAGAACCAACTTCTGCAGCGTTGAGTCTTTCCTCATAGCTAAGTGCCCGGATATACTCGCCCTGTGTGAGACCAATCTTAACTCCTCTATCCCTTCCTCCGATCTCTCGATCCCTGGATACCTCCCACTCCTCAGAAAAGACTCTCTAACCCACATGCATGGTCTGGGTGTCTACGTCAAGGACGATCTCCCTCTGGCTAGAGAGACCTCTCTCGAATCGCCGGATCATTCCTACTTATGTCTCCGCCTATCTCTTCTCAATGCTGTAAGCTATCTTTTCTTCCTCTACCGCTCTCCATCCTCTCAGGACTGCGGGATACTCGATGTCATTTCTGACAGCGTTGATAAGGCCCTCTCTGTCCATCCGTCCGCTCACATATTTGTGTTTGGTGATTTCAACGCCCATCACAACCAGTGGCTACAGAACGCTACCACTGACCTCGCTGGCGTTCATACTCTTAACTTTTCAATCTCTCAATCCCTCACCCAGATAATCGATTTCCCCACGCGTTTTTCCTACAATCGTGACTGTAAGCCCTCACTCCTCGACCTGTGTTTTACCTCCATCCCTGAGTCGTGTAGTGCCACGCAGCTCTGTCCTATCGGTAACTCCGATCATGCTGTCGTGTCTGTTAGTATCTCCTTCAGCCCCACCCCCTACAAAGAACCTCCTACCACCAGAACCACTTTCTGCTACCAACGGGCTGACTGGGACTCGTTTCGGGACTTCCTCCGCGATGTCCCCTGGGATGCTGTATTTAAGCTCCCCACTCATGACTGTGCTTCTGAGTTCTCCTCCTGGATCAAAGCCGGTATCGAAGCTTTCATCCCCTCCAGGAAATTCAAGGTCAAACCGCGCTCCTCCCCCTGGTTCACAGCTGCTTGCTCAGCCGCCATTGCCCATAGGAACCACTTCTTCCACCGTTTTCGTAGTGACATGTCCGACTTCAACAGACGTCTATTTGCCTCTGCACGCAATGAGTGTAAGCGTACCCTCGACAATGCCAAGGCACTATTTGCAGCTCGGATGAAGGAACGTATTGCATCCCGCAAATTTGGCTCCAAGGACTATTGGCGCCTCCGCAAGAGCGTTCTGAATAGTAAGAAACCCTCCATTCCTCCACTGTTCAATCAGTTTGAGGTCCTGACCACCTCTGCCGACAAGGCCGAATGCTTCGCTCGAAAGTTTTCTTCCAATTCTATGCTTGACTCCTCTGGGGTACCCTTGCCCGACCTCCCTCCCAGAACTGAGGCCCTACTGGACGGCTTGCACATAACCCCGTCGTCGGTACTGGGCATTATTTCTAACTTAGATCCCCACAAGGCTACCGGCGGCGACGGAATACCAGCCATTGTCCTGAAGAAATGCGCACCTGAACTGGCACCTGCCCTCTCTAAATTGTACAACCGCTGCCTTAAGGACTCCTGTTTTCCTGACTGCTGGAAGTCCTCTACCATTGTTCCTGTCTTTAAGAACTCTGGCTACCCCTCCAACCCTTCTAATTACCGTCCTATCAGTCTCCTTCCCATCTTCGGCAAAGTCTTCGAGGCCATTATCAACGCCGAAGTGACTACTCACCTGATATCCCACGATCTGCTCTCAGACAAGCAGTATGGTTTCCGCTTTGCCCGGTCTACTGCCGATGTGCTTACGGCCATCACTGAATTTGTCTACCAAGCTATCCATAGTAACGGCGAAGCCCGTGCCGTGGCCCTTGACATCTCCAAGGCATTCGATAGGGTTTGGCATGCCGGCCTCCTTCGCAAGCTCCGGGGTTATGGTATCACAGGTCGATTGTTTGACCTAATTCAATCGTTCCTATCAAACCGGGATTTGAAGGTTGTTCTCAGTGGATCCTTCTCCAACTCCTATCCCACTACTGCTGGTGTTCCTCAAGGCTCCATCCTTGGCCCTACTCTGTTCCTCATATTTATAAATGACCTTCCAGACGCCATAGACTCCCAAGTCGGTATCTACGCTGACGACACTACTATTTACTCCTGCCTCAAGCACAAATCTACTGAGGCGGACAAAATTAACCTGGCAGCTCAAATTGAAAAGGACCTCCAATCGGTTGTGGACTGGGGAGAGAAATGGATGGTCAACTTTAATGCCTCTAAAACAAAATTGCTCTCCATTAACCACCACAAGGACCCATCCCTGCATCCCATCAGAATGTCTGAGGACCTACTTCTCGAGAGTTCCTCTCTGCGGCTGCTCGGTCTCACGCTGTCCGCTGATCTGAGATGGAACAAATACATCGAGTCAATTGCATCATCCACCGCTAGAAAAGTTGGTTCCCTGTGCCGAGCCAGGAAATTCTTCTCCCCTGAATCGATCCTCCAGGTCTATAAGTCTACCATTCGACGTTGCATGGAGTATTGCTGCCATTTATGGTCTGGGGCCCCTGCGTGTTGCCTCGGGGTTCTTGATAAGATCCAGAGACGGATATGCAATGTGATTGGCCCTGATCTGTCATCTCGTCTGCAGTCGCTCTCTCACAGACGCAATGTTGCATCACTCTGCCTTTTCTACAAGTACTTCCACGGTAATTGCTCTGAGGAGTTGCTTTCACTTGTCCCTAAGCCTCGTGAATTCAAGCGTCCTACGAGGCTGGCATCCCGTTCCCACCCCTTCACCGTTGAAACTGTTAGGTGTAGACGTCTTTTCTACTCCAATAGCTTCATGTCACGCACATCTCGCCTATGGAACTCCCTTCCCTATTACTGTTTCCCTGACAAATACAATCTCCAACGGTTTAAGTGTAGCGTCAATCGTCATCTCCAGTTGCCTTGATCTATCCACTTCCTGACATCTTCCATTCCTATCTGCTCTCGCTCTATATCTCCCGTAACCTCCCCACCTCGATCGGCCCTCCGTCCTTCTCTTTCTCCACATCCCTTCCTTTACCACTCCTATCTGCTCTTCCTCCAACCCTTCTGTAACCCCTTGCGTGATAGTGGCCACCGGCCTTGCTCGGGGTGATACGCTTAAAAAAAAAAAAAAAAAAAAATATATATATATATACAATATATATATATACAATATATATATACAAGATATATATATATATATATATATATATATATATATATATATATATATATATATATATATATATATATATATATATGTGTCAAGAATCTCTAAATATATAGCAGAAGAACCGAATTGATGTGGCAGTAATATTCAAAAGAAAAGATGAAATGTAGACGTATAAGTAAGAAGAATTGGCAGGCTCGAACAAGCTTATCAAAATCGTTCATCTTTGATCATTTTGTATTGCATCTCTTTTTAGGATGGCACTTGACGTTGTTTTTAATCTTTCCTCTGCGTAACCTAACGAGGTCGCTTTCGCACTCTTCTACGTTTTGCCTTGTAATTCTACTTGGAGCTTTTCTGTTTCCATTTTCTATTTCCTTATATCATTTCTAAACACCATCCGTCCTGGGCACGACGATAAACTGCATCCGCGTCCTGGGTAAGACGATAAACTACATCCAACAGCAAGGCCTCTGATCAGGAGGTTTTGAGGAATGTGGAACCACCTCTTAATTGCTCGTGTTCCCAAGTCCACCCTGACCTGGGGGGATGGTAGCACTTGTCAGAGTCCCAGACTATATCTGCGTCCTGAATATGACGATAAACTACATCCACGTCCTGGGTATGACGATAAACTACGTCCAACAGCAAGGCCTCTGATAATACGTTTTTGACAAAATAATGTTGCCAGCTATACGTTTTTTGAAAAAATAATATTATCAGCTAAACGTTTTTGAAAAAATAATATTATCTGCTATACGTTTTTGAAAAATAATATTACCAGCGATACATTTTTGAAAAAGTAATATTACCAGTTATACGTTTTTGAAAAAAATATTATCATCAGATATACGTTTTGGAAAAATAGTATTATCAGCTATACATTTTTCAAAAATAGTATTATCAGCTATACGTTTTTGAAAAAATAATATTACCAGCTATACACTTTTGAAAAAATAATATTACCAGCTATACGTTTTTGAAAAAATATTATTATCAGATATAAAAACGTATATCTGATGATAAAATAATATTACCAGCTATACGTTTTTGGAAAAATAGTATTATCAGCTATACGGTTTTGAAAAATAATATTACCAGCTACACATTTTTGAAAAATAATATTACCAATTACACATTTTTGAAAAAAGTAATATTACCAGTTATACATTTTTGAAAAAACAATATTACCAGCTATACGTTTTTTGAAAAAATAATACTATCAGCTATACGTTTTTGAAAACATAATATTACCAGCTATACATTTTTGAAGAAAAAAATATTAACGGAAATAGATTTTTGACAAAACAAAAGTATTACCAGAAAAAAAAAGATGTCGTCATTAAATGACCCATTGAGATTGATGTGCCGTAAAACAAAACAAACCAAACTAAACATCATGCTGATTGTCGTTGTTCTGCCAGCAACATTATACTTACCAACGAATGTTTCTTTGTCTTCACTGATTTGCTTAGTTTATGAATCTCAATTTAAATGTCTGAAAACAATCATCAATTGTGTGTCCTCTTCCTTCGGTCGTAGTCATTGTAAGAATAGCCATTAACAGACTGGTATATCGATTCAGTGATTCAAATTGCTCGAAAGAATCCCCCGCCTTTGAAACTTGTAGATTGACGTTAGAGAATCACTACTCTAATTAAAAGAAACCGTATCTTTTAAAGAATTCACACATCAGCAATAGCTAAAATGGACAGCACATGTAACGTAAAGAGAAAATAATAACATAATCAAATTATTGACGTTGCACACAACGTCAAACATAAGGTTAGGAAGGAAACTCCCATCCCTACTGGAAAGAGCCATAACAGATAATAAACTTGAAAGAAAATTTCCAAAAGAAAATTATAAAAGAGGGTTAATAAATTTTAACCGACAGAGGTATTTGATGTTTGGTCAATAAATTCCGAATGTTGCCTTATTAGGGAACAGTTAATATTAATATGGCCATTTCACAGCTTATGAAGGGGAGGTCTGGATACATAAATATTGATGCTTTGAAGAGGTGGAG
>OZ038507.1:66444904-66464904 GCA_964036315.1 Acanthosepion esculentum
CGTCTGGGGAGCCTCTCTGCCCGGAGGCAGAGATTTGTTTCCAGCACAGCTGGAAACGAATCTCCGACTGCAGACCAACATACAGTATTTACTAATGTATGTATGTGAACCGGGATATACACATTATAGTCGGTACGTATGCAACAACACTTTCTATAGACTGGTTGCCACCCAGAGCAATAGGACGCCATCTATCCGACTATTTCATCTATAGCTTAGAGGAAGAGATGATTCATTATTGTATTAGCATGTAAATAAATGTAAGGGACTCGAGTGGAATTCAAACTCGGCTCTCCAATTCCTCAATCCTAGCTGCTAATCGTTACGCCAGCATTATTCCACCATTACGCTTCTTTTTTTTCTGTTTTTTTTTTCCCTATCCAAAAAATGATTTCTATAGACATCGTCTCGCGCTTTTCATCGACCTCTTTCAGTTCGATCGAAAGTGATCAATAGTTGATGCGGACGCTCGCTTGCTTGCTCGCTCGCTAACTTACTTTTCCATATTTATGTCGAGTTTCCTACACGACCACCACTCACACGTCCCTCCGAACTCCACCTGCTCTCCAAAATGAAACAGATACGTTTTCCGCGCGAGATGATTTCGCCTGATAAGCAGTTCACCTGGTCTCAGGTAACCGTAGGCCATTTTAGAAATATATATATATATATATATATATATATATGTATATATATATATATATATATATATCAAAAACGAAATAAAAGCATGGATGCTAAAAAAAGAGCGCAAAAAAGAGAGTTATTAGCAATTGGACGGGTTTAGTACTGATTAAAATAGCACGCAAAAGACAAGGATATATATATCATACAAGATCGTGTTACAGCACATCAGTACGACTATACAACCAAATGCTTCAAACCAGGATAGAAACTCGACCGATTTGGTACCAATCGGAGATTCTATCCCTCAGCCACCGGCGCCTCGGCAGAATGAAAGACAAATTCTAGCGTATTGTTTTTAACAAGGCAGACGAACGCCAGACAGGCAGAATGCTCTATTCATTAATGAAGAGCGATGTGTTATCGCTGACAGCTGGTGTTTATAGAACTCGGCCATCTCTCAACAGTGCTCAACCGAAAGATTTCCGAGAGCGTTATAATATATATATATACACACACTCTTAGATAGATATGATATATGATAGACAATTATGCGGTAACACGGCTTGGACAATTTTGCTGTTACACCCGTCATATATATATATATATATATATATATATATGTGTGTGTGTGTGTGTGTGTGTGTGTGTGTGTGTGTGTGTGTGTGTGTGTGTGTGTGTGTGTGTGCGTGCGTGCAGGTATTGCAGAAAAATAGGGAAGTACACGTTAGGTAAATAATCCGAAGTTCTTTAGTATTTTTGTTTTATTTTTAAAAAAGACAGTGCTCTATAATATATATATATATATATATATATATATATATATATATATATATATATATATATATATATATATATATATTAATTGATTTAAAATATGGCTTTTTTCGCTACACAGTGATGACCAAGTTTCAAAAATGGAAGCTAAAGCCCTTGAATTTAATTTTGTTATTAAACCAAAGACATTAGTTCCATTATTTAATTTTATTTTATTTTTAAAAAATGAGTTACACCAAAATTCGCTTGACGAGGAAATGGAACTAATGTCTTTGGTTTAATAACAAAATTAAATTCAAGGGCTTTAGCTTCCATTTTTGAAACATGGTCATCATTGTGTAGCGAAAAAAAACATATTTTAAATCAATTAATTTATAATATTAATATTAATGCTCTGTAAATTTACATTGAGCATTATTGTGTAAAAATAAAAATATCTATAAGAACACCGGATTTTATATCTTACTGTTCATTCTTTTTATTTACATATATATATATATATATATATATATATATATATATATATATATATATATATATATATATATATATATATAGGGTGTAACAGCAAAATTATCCAAATCGTGTTAAATCATAATTGTCCATCCCCTAAAATGTTTAATATCTAAATATCTAATATCTTCTCAATTGGGCAATGCTGAGAGGAAAAAAAACATTCAGTCCTTCATTAATGGTGCCAACATTCATACTTACATCTCCAGCGTTCATTCAAGAAACCATCAAGAAACCGTTGAATAAATTTAAACAGAGGGAACAGCTGAGAGGAAAACTGGATCAGGAGGTCACAACTGAAAGAGGGGGTCATCATTTCAACTTAGAGTTAAAGAGATCAATTAGAAAAGATCCATCTCGATTTATGAGACGTTTGGCACACGAGATAGGAGTTTAACCCATGACAGTCAAAAGAGCAGTGAAAAAAAAGCCCTGAAAATTAAATCGTACGCGAAAACTGTGAGTTAACTTGTTACTCCAGGATAGAAAGTCATAATGATAAAGAGAGCGAAAATCAACTTGAATAATTTGGAAAATAATCCTGGAGTAATATATAAATAAATATATATATATATATATATATATATATATATATATATATATATATGTGCGTGTGTGTGTGTGTGTGTGTGCGTGCGTGTGTGTGTGTGTGTGTTTGTATGTATATATATATAATTATTTGACCCCAAGCAAGGCGATAATGCCACTAAGATGCAAGAATTACTGAGAGTGACAGAGAATGAGAAGACTTTAGGAGGAATCGGAAACACAAGACTCAACAGGAAACAAGGAATAAATATCTACCGTTGATCAATAAACAGGTAAGGAGTATGAACTGGGTGATAGGCATGCGTATCCACTCCTATGATATATATATATATATATATATATATATATATATATATATATATATATATATATATCCTCCATAGCTCTCCCCTTGGAGAGCCCCTTGCATTTGTTTTCTTTTGAGTTGCTAAAAGTTTTGTTTGATGGTGTTTCATATTTACCATACTAGAAAATATATAATGTTTGAAATTATAATTATTTTTACAGTGTTACAATAATATTACGTTTATTGTTCATTTTTATGAATAGATGGCATTTTAAAAATTTTATCCAAGAGTATATAACCTCATATAAAATAATTAAAATTATTTCCGCAATATTAAGTTTATTATCCGTTTATTATCCATTTTTATAAATAAATGACCCTTTTATGTTTTTTGTTCAAATTTATATTATACTCTTTTAGGGATATCCACTAATTATCCGAAAAATGGCATAGCAATAGTTTCAATTTATTTAAACAATGAAAAAATCGTTCCTGAATTTTTCTTTTTAACTTTAATTCAAATGTAAAGGAATAAATTCACTGTACCCCGAAACAAAACATATTGATTGGATTTAACTTTTTTTGGTTTTCAGTAAAATCGATGATGTCTGCCATTTTTGAAATTTTAAACAAAAGTTAAGTTCTCTGTTTTAAAAATCTTGTGAAAATAAAATATACATTTTTCAAAAGTTAATTGAGTAAACTTACAGATCGCGACAGCTATTAGGGAAATTTGTTTAAATAAACTTTAATGCTTAATAAAATATATTCAGTATTATTATTGTTTACGTAATCATCATTATAACAGCACGATTAGCTATATTGTGGAAAAAGGAATTTTCAACAATATACATATTGTTTATATATTTATGGTTGTTATTTTTTTAAACTTTTATCATCAGCGACATTCTTTTACATATACTTATGGATAATAGTGTACCTTAATTACTTAATTTTTAATTAATAACTACTTGTACTCAGTTTTTGACATTAATAGCTATCTGGTGATGTGTTAAAATTTTGGAATGATGCAATAATAGAAATTTATATTTAATCTCTCTGATAGATGTCGCGAACTGTTAATCTAATTTGAAATAAACAGTAAGAAATTCATTTTTTTTTATTGAGATTCGTTTGCCAGGTGTTGATTGACTGTACTGACATCAAAAGAAGTCATCGGATGGATGTCCAGAAGTGACAAATTTTACGAATTTTAAATGAACTTATTTAACTACCAAGTAATTTTTACAAATTAACAAATATTTTAAGCAATCTAATAATTTATTAAATATTAGGTACTATATCTTCATAGCCTTACGTTTGAAAATCCTTTTTGGAAAAAATAAGATTTACAATATTAAATAGCAATAATAATAAATTTAAAGTTTAATAACTAAGATAATATAAAATTAATGTAAAATAAAATGTAATAAATAAGAGAGATATCTATAACTTTTACTTACGTCTCTTATGAAATTTCATTTATTATTTATTTTTATACTATCTCTGCAAGTTTTAAACAACTCTTAAAACATCTAATTTTTAATGATAATGTCATATAGGAACATCTGCATATATAGTGGGTTGGTGCTTAATTATCAGGCGTTTTTGAAGGCGAGTTATTTGTTAATAAAATTGCTGTTTTGTTTACTTTTTTAAATAAAAATATTATTTAATATTCAGGTTATAAAAATGCGTGTCGATAATCATACGCTCCGGAATAATCATTTAAAAATGTTATTACTGAATTGTTATGTATCTTTTTTCATAATAAATATTGTTTTAAAAACGCCTGATAATTATGCACCAACCCATTAGATAGATAGATAGATAGATAGATAGATAGATAGATAGATAGGAACCGACTGATAAATAGACTTGTATGCCATAGATAATTAGATAGATAGATAGATAGGTAGATAGATAGATATGAACCGACTGATAAATAGACATATGCCATAGATAGATATATATATATAGATATATATATATATATAGATAGATAGATAGAGAGATAGATAGATAGATAGATAGATAGATAGATATGAACCGACTGATGAATAGACTTATATGCCATAGATAGATGGATAGATAGATAGATAGATAGATAGATAGATAGATAGATATGAACCGACTGATAAATAGACTTGTATGCCATAGATAATTAGATAGATAGATAGATAGGTAGATAGATAGATATGAACCGACTGATAAATAGACATATGCCATAGATATATATATATATATATATATATATATATATATATATAGATAGATAGATAGAGAGATAGATAGATAGATAGATAGATAGATAGATATATATGAACCGACTGATGAATAGACTTATATGCCATAGATAGATGGATAGATAGATAGATAGATAGATAGATAGATACATAGATAGGAACCGACTGATAAATAGATTTTTATGCCGTTCTGATGCGTTGACCTTGATCTCCGTCCTTCTCTTTATCCTTTTCCCAAAAGCTCCTCTTTACCCTTACTCTCACTCTCTGTAACCCTTTGCGTGCTAGTGACACCACTGCCTTGCTTGGGGCATCTGTGGAACTCCCTTCCTATCACTTGCTTCCCTGATAGCTATAATCTTCAAATATTCAAATATAATGTCAATCGACATCTTCTGATGTCTTGACCTTGATCTCTGTCTTTCTCTTTATCCTTTTCCCAAAAGCTCCTCTTTACCCTTACTCTCACTCTCTGTAACCCCTTGCGTGATAGTGGCACTCCAGCTTTGCTTGGGGTGAAATGCTTAAAAAATTTACCGGCTGTACATATTCATAGTAAAAATTTACCAGCAATATATTTTCTGTAAAATAAATTACCAGAAAATAAAAGAAAATTTCGGCATTAAATGAGACATAAGAAGTTAATGTGCCGCTAAACAAACCAAAGAAAACCATGCGAATCTTGAGCTAGAGTTAGTTCCGCTATGAAATCAAAACATTCACCTCAAAACTCGAGTCAAATTTTAAAATAGCCTGATGAACTTTAAGACTGATATCATATGTGGCGCTGAACCCGTTCAGAAATCAAGTGTATTCAACCGTTTTCTCAGATCAATTATTAATTAAAACGGTCTTCGAAAGTATGAAGACAGTAGGAACTTGTGGAGGACTGTCCATTTATCGAACCTCGTGGACTGGCGCTACATATACACGAAGAATTGTACCAGTTTACAGAAACACATCCATTGAGGACATACGACAAAAGCAACAACTAAAATGGCTGACGCATATAAGACAAGGAGAAAATAATGAGATAATCAAGATGTTGACATTCCACACCACTTCGAACAAAAGGTTGGGAAGGAAAACGAAATTAATATCGGAAGTAGCTATAAACGTTCTCTTGGGTAATCTATTTTGCTAAAACATTATTTTAAGGTAAACATCTTAGAGATTTCCAACGACAGTTACACTGATTGTTCGATCTATGAATGATGAAAGTTTCCACATTAGGAGACGGTTAAGATAGCCATTAGAATTAGAGAATCGGAGAGCAGATACTACACTTTGCTCTCTGCATAATGGCCAAGGAATGTAAAAAGCGTAACTCAAATAGCACTGGCTGCTCGGTCAATGACTGTCGAAGGTTTCCTAATAAGGAAATGGCTTTTATTACTATTATCAATTTAACCCAATTGCTTCCCAAAATCTCTAATGTGTAGAAAACTCAACTTTCTGTCTTTCTTTTATCTTTCCTAACGTGTGTGTGATTTTATTAAGAAATAGATTTTTCGTGCCTCGGGTACCCGTCCAATTTAGACCGGAGATGTAGTAGCCTGCTAAACAGGCTTGACAAACGATGGCCCATGTTGAATAAGAGATCAAGCAGAGAAGCCGTTTTAATGTTCATGACGACAAAAATTGACAACGCTGTCTGCATCCCCAAATAATTAAGACAAATTGAGAAGCACTGTGGACATTCAGTCATAGGCACTGCTTCCCTCTCTCTAGTTATCTATCTATCCTATTCTCTTCATTATCTATATATCTATCTATCTATCTATCTATCTATCTATCTATCCATCCATCTCTTCATTATCTATCTATCTATCTATCTATCTATCTATCTATCTATCTATCTATCTATCCATCTCTTCATTATCTATCTATCTATCTATCTATCTATCTATCTATCTATCTATCTATCCCATCTCTTCATTATCTATCTATCTATCTATCTATCTATCTATCTATCTATCTATCTATCCCATCTCTTCATTATCTATCTATCTATCTATCTATCTATCTATCTATCTATCTATCTATCTATCTATCCCATTCTCTTCATTATCTTTCTATCTATCTATCTATCTATCTATCTATCTATCTATCTATCTATCTATCTATCTATCTATCTATCTATCCATCCCATCTCTTCATTATCTATCTATCTATCTATCTATCTATCTATCTATCTATCTATCTATCTATCCCATCTCTTCATTATCTATCTATCTATCTATCTATCTATCTATCTATCTATCTATCTATCTATCTATCTATATATATATATATATATATATATATATCCCATTCTCTTCATTATCTATCTATCTATCTATCTATCTATCTATCTATCTATCTATCTATCCATCCCATCTCTTCATTATCTATCTATCTATCTATCTATCTATCTATCTATCCCATCTCTTCATTATCTATCTATCTATCTATCTATCTATCTATCTATCTATCTATCTATCTATCTATCCCATCTCTTCGTTATCTATCTATCTATCTATCTAACTATCTATCCCATCTGTTCATTATCTATCTATCTATCTATCTATCTATCTATCTATCCCATCTCTTCATTATCTATCTATCTATCTATCTATCTATCTATCTATCTATCTATCTATCTATCTATCCCATTCTCTTCATTATCTATCTATCTAATTGGTTGGCCAGAAAGTCGTGACACACTCATGAAAGCTATCCCGTATCGTTTATATTCTTTTTTCTTTCTTAATATTTAATATGCAATAATCATCATTGGAGCTTTAGCCTCTTGTAGGCGCAATGCAAATTAGTGTGGTTTCTAATATTTAGTAACATTATAACTAACTCCAGTCAGTCCTCTCCAGTCCTCTGTGTCGTGTGCTAACTAACGTTTTTCTTGCAGAACTGCCAAACACTTCAAATTTCTTTATTTATGAAGGTTGCTGTTTAATATGTATACTATAGTTATTTGTCCAATGTCTATGGCCGTTATTCTTCCCTTTAGTATTGATAACAAAACCTTTTCCATAATACTAGGTTGGCCAGAAAGTTCTGACTGACTTAGCGAGCGGAAAGAAAATAACAAATCACGATCTCTGTCTGGTGGAATTTGCAAGGAATACTGCATTTGTTCCACACGGTCAAGCAATCAACGTTTTGCCTGCAGCTAGACCGCGTGTACGACAAACCAAAGAAGGACTATCCTGCTTTGGTTAGACGAGGTTAGGCTTTGTTTCAGCAAGATGATGCGAGACCATAGACTGCCAGGCTGATTAAAGAGACGGTGCTGAGATTCTTCCACATCCACCATACAGTCCCGATGCTGCTCCGGTTGACTGTGGCATATTCCGCTCAATGGCACACGACTAGCGATTCAATACTTTTGATGAAGTGAAGGAACCTTATTTACAGTTTTTTGATTTAAAGCCAGCGGCCTGATATCTGAAACCGATTCGGATGCTGGCTGTAAACTGGCAGAATTTGGTATTGCTCGATAAAATGTTATCGTTTTCTTTCCGTTACCTTAGATTCAGGACTTTCTAGCCAACCTCGTTTTTACGAATGCTTCCATCTTGCCAATGATAATGAGTGAAGAACCCTAAAAAGAAAATTTGTTATAATTTTATTTACTTACATATTTTAGTTTATGTATTTCAGTTTAATTTGTTTGGAACTTTCGAGCTTGTTCTGTTCTCAGAGTGTCTTAAAACTATATTATTTTTTATTCTTCTTCTCCAGATGTCGCAAAACCTTTTGCTAACTATGTGCTGACTTAGGGTTTTAAAATAATTCAGTGTGCAAACAGGATGGGTATTTTTATATAAGTCAAGTTCAATCTACCTGTTCTACCATATATTTTATATAGTAATATATAGTATATATATTTTAGTATATATTCAAATTGAAACAGCTAAATATCTTCTTTTCGTTGTAGTAGTTACGGCTGCCATTTGTAATTGCTTGGCGTGTTACGTGTGGCACGCGTGCCGTAGGTTGCCGACTCCTCTTTTTTTCTATTGCCTATTCTCCACCCACCAAACACACCCAGGAGATAAGAGGAAAAAAAAACCTATAAATTTTGGTAGTTGACATTTTAATTTGGCGCTTTCTTTTACTACCATCTACATACGACTGTATCACTACAAAACATCGGCTCTTATACGATCGCCGAAGTTAAGCAACGTCGAGCGTGGTCGGTACCTACACGGGTAAACCCCTTGGGGACACCCGGTACTGTAAGCTGAGTTGTGCGGACGAGTAATGAATAACGGTTAAGAATTTGAAATCGGAGAGCCGAGTTCAAATAGCAGTCAGGTTCGTTATATTTTCTTACGCCCTTTGAGAAAGGTAGGAATCTACAGCTATTCCCCCCCCACTCAGCTAGTAGGACTTTTATCAGGAAATCATGCTTATCTCCTCGCAAAATTCATACAATCTAAAAATATTTTCCGGCTTTAAATAACCTGAAAGGGGTTGATAAACAGTAAAAAACGAGTCAGTCATCAATCAAATACTGATTAGCTACAGCCCTGTCTTTTTTAAATTCTCTGGAATTTAAGCAAATATATGGATATAGATCCGACAGTATGAGGAAAAAACAACATCGCCGACGTGAGGCCGACGTGAGGCCGACGTGAGGCCGACGTGACGCCGACGTGATCGCATTTCAAAACGGAACGCTGATCTTAAAACTCAGTCATTTTGTTTTGATCATTCTTATGTCTATCGTCTTTTCACGTTGACTTGAATATCGTCTAATTTTAATTATGTCCTGAAGAAGGTCTACTACACCGAAACGTCTGACGTCGACATTGAAACAACATTAAAAACAGGAAAACTTGCATATTCGTTTTTTTTTTGTTTTTGTTTTTTCCATATTTTCCCTCATTCTCTGGAATATAAAGTCATGAAAACAACCGTGGCCATAAAGTGAGTGACCAGTTTATATATTAATTGTAATATAGAATTGATCCCTCATTTTACATACATATTATATTTTTTTGTTTGCTTATCAAATTCTGATTACGTGTGAATGCACCTCTTGTCCTCCATCTATGGTGTTAATTAGTAAAAATTGTATTACTCAATCATTAGTATCTAAAATATAAAATGCTTACAATCTAAAAATATTTTCCGGCTTTAAATAACCTGAAAGGGGTTGATAAACCATAAAAAAACGAATCAGTCAATCGATCAAATACTGATTAGCTACACAGTCATGTCTTTTTTTTACATTTTCTGGAATACAGATTTATAGAAACTAACCTGGCCATAAAGTGAGGGATCAGTTTATATTTTGATTGTAATATAGAATTGATACCGACTTTTATATCCACATTATAATTACTTGTTGTTTATCAAGTTCTGATATGGTATGAATCCACCAATTCTCCTCCCAGGTATGGGTTAATTAGTAAGACTGGTATCACTAAACCATTATCATCTACCCACACCCAAATTCTTAAAAAATATTTTCTGACTTTAAATAACCTGAAAAGGGTTGATAAGCTCTAGAAAAACAAATGAATCAATCAATTTACTAGCTTCTGTAAGAGATCCTGTAGTCTCCTTTCTGTGACTGCTATCAACGCGGTGTCATGTATTTAAGATTGTAACCGCCAATAATAAATCCCGGTAGGACTTCTAGTCTAGAATTTGCTTCACTCTAAAGCAGCAGTTCCCAAATGGTGTGGCACGCCTCACAGATGTGGCGGAAGACGATAGTCGGCGATGCGGGATGACTGAAAGACGATAAAAGATTTAGAAACAGTCTCAAAGGTTCATATGTAAAAATTAAATATGATTTCAAAATTTAAAATATCATTAGCGATTATTTGTAATTGCATGCATGAGTATAAATAGTTATAAATAATTAATGATCGATTTTATCATTGTGATATTTCTGCATTATATCAAATATTAAGAATATAGTAACTAGGGTCTGTAAATTGGAGGAGGGAGTTATCAATGATAATTTTTTAAATTTCGAATCGGCGGTTATCTTCCATTAACCCTCTCTCTATATTTTACTTTTGAATGTACTTTTATTATATAAAATTTGGCGAGGTACGAGCAAATTGTTTTCCGAACCGGCGGCACAGAGAAAAAAACATTTTGGAACCACTGCGTTAGATGATTATAGATAGGCTGATGGGCAACATATAAATCTTTTTTATTCTCTTTCACTCTCAGTAACCCCTTGTGTCTTGGTGGGATTATCACCTTGCTTGGGGAGAATTAATTAAAAATATATATTTAATATTTTCAGAACTATGGCGTTAAACAAAGTACAAGGATTCATAGGCTATGATAGTTGTTCCCAAACAGTGTGGCATGCATTATAGGTGCAGCGGAAGAGGATAGCAGGTGAGGCGGAAGAGGATAGCAGGTGAGATGCAAGAGGATAGCAGGTGAGGCAGAATGTTTGAAAGACAATCAAAGATTTAGAAACAGTTTCCAAAGACATATGCCCCAAATAAATATGATTTCAAATGTTAAAATATTATTATGGATTACTTGTAATTGCAAGCAGGGGTCCCAGTATAAAGGGACGGTGGAGTAATGGACAGCGGCTGGGACTGAAGAATTGGAGAGGCGAGTTCGAATTCTAATCTGATCCATTGCATTTACTTACGTGCTATTAAACTCGGAAAAGGTATGAATGCTCTTCTTCTTCGCATTGGCTCAGAGATCCCGACTGCGGTCGACCTGGATGGAAGAATTATAAATAGTTACTAGCAGCATGACCCGGCGTTGCCCGTGCTTGATTAAAAAATCGTACGACTCATACAGCAATTGCTACCACTTGACTTAAAATATTTTTGCCCTTCTTTACCTTTAAAGGCGTGCCCTTTGCTGTGCTGATGTTGCTACATGCCTTACTTCTTGCCTACCTCACACTGCGAATTTTTTCTAAGCTCTATACTAAACATTAAATCTGTTACGAAAAAAGAACTAAACAAAATGAACACAAAACGATCAGGTTTAAAAAAGGACTCGTAACTGGAAAAACCGAATGAAAAAAGAATGTTAACAACAAATACATTTTCACACCCAACCGAGTTCTGCGGAATCAGAATCAACGTTGAGTTTAAGCAAGTGAATGAGCCAATTGGAGTAAAGTGCCATGCAGATTTAAATTTTTCCCACTTGAGACGAATGCAGCTACCGATTTTTTTTTTTTTGCATGCTAGCATGCTCGTTAACTTTCGTGTCAGTCACCTGTTGGCTCTCACGCTGGCCAATAGAATCTTCCTGCCTATTCGTGGCGGCCAGCTATAGGTTCTCACTCTGGCCAGTAGAAAATGGCCGCAAACTACATAACTGCCGTAGAAGCATGACAAAATCGATTATTTCCACTATCGATGGGAGTTGGGAAATGCAAAGTCGGTCTTGGCCTTTTTAGCTAACTTGGTGTATGTTCATGTAAATTTTGGTGCAAATCCGTCGAAAATTGCGGCCGTGCATTCGTTACACACACACACACACACACACACACACACACACACACACACACACACACACACACACACACACACACATCCTGCCTCTTACAGATGGAGATAAATGATTATTGACCGATTTTATCATTGTGATATTTTTGCATTATATCACGTATTAAGAATATATATGAAATTAAATTCTGTTTTTAGTGGCTAACAGTATTTGAGTAGACGAAATCTGCACTCCTTAAAAAAACGGAGCGTGTACTCAAATATGGGTATCCACTAAAATAACATTAGAATTAATAAAAATATGACGGATTAAAAAATAAAATGCTGTATATATATATATATATATATATATATATATATATATATATATATATAAATTACATAGATAGAAATTCAAAATTACCCAATTTGAATAGTTATTTCACCCTACAAGAGCTTATTTGCAGGATTTGTCAACACCAAGGAGTTAAGAAATAATATATAATAATAAATACATTGAGCTCTCTTTGTCGATCAGTTTTAATATTTTATATTATTAGGATTCACTTGTATTATATACCAACGGATTATTACCCCCCATATATATATATATATATATATATATATATATATATATATATATATATGATGAAAAATATAGAAAAGACAAAACAAAATCCGAATATGCAAGCTTACTGTTTTAATGTTGTTTTACTGTCGACGTCAGACGTTTCAGTTTAGTAGACCATCTTCAGGACATGGTTATTAGAAACATGGGAGTACGTTTTTCGCAACATCGCCCGCGTGACGCCAACGTGACCGAATCCCAAAAAAGGGAATGCTGACTTTAGAATTTCAGTTGTTCTGTTTCTGATTAGTCTTTTGTCTATCGTCTTTTCATGTTGACTTAAATAACTTCTAATCCTAAGTATATTTCTAATAACCATGTCCTGAAGATGGTCTACTAGACCGAAACGTCTGACGTCGACAGTAAAACAACATTAAAACAGTAAACATGCATAGTCGGATTTTGTTTTGGTTTGTCTTTTCCATATTTTTCATCATACCGTCGGATCTACATCCACATATTTGCTTACACACACACACACACACACACACACACACACACATATATATATATATATATATATATATATATATATATATATATATATATAGCAAATGTGTGGGGCAGTTCAATTTATATTACAATGAATCATTCATACAAAAAGTAGATTAGTAAAGTTAATGATATAAAATGGCGAAATCCCTTCGCAAACAAAATTTTAAACGTGCATTAACCTACAAATCACTCGATGAATGTTATGGTCCTTGTTTTAAAAAATTATAAACTGTATAAGGTCTTTCTTTAATACGCAAGTACTTTCAACTGTACATTCAGTCATCCTCAGGCATGGAAATTATAAAGTAGCATCTGAGACGAAAAACTTAAATGCGAATCGAAATATGTTTATTTTCTTTTTTTTAAAATGTATTATTGTTAACGGATACAAACTTTTGGAGCGTGCAGTCGCAACGCTAAGGTTGAATTTTTTTTTTAAATTTAAGAGAGTGCGTTTTTTTACTAATATGGCAATTTGAGAATTTTTTATTGTTGGTGGATTTTATGAGTCAATATGGCATGAACTAAATTGTTCAATAAATAGAGTAATGTCCCAGTTGTTAAAGTTCTCAAATTGCCATATTATAGTATGTAATATAGATAGGTTGGTTAATAGAACAATGGCAGACGAAGGGGTTGAAATATAACGAGAATCCTCAAATTCGAGGAGAGATATATCAATAATAATGTTCTGACTTGGAATCCACGGTTATCTCCCCTTAAAACTCTCTCCGTTATTTTTTATTTCATTTTTAAACGTACTTTTTATCACATACAATTTGGTGAAACGCGAGAAAATTTTAATTCTGAAAATGCGGCCTAGAGAAAAAAAAATGTTTGGGAACCACTCCTCTAAAGGTTGAATAAGTCTGGTGAGAAGACACATTCTTGTCTTACACCTCTCTCTATTTTTGTATATTTTCTGAATTCATTCTCTATTTGCATGCGGTGGGGGGGTTGCTGCTAGTGGAAGTACTGCATGATTCTAAGGTCCTTTTCTAAATATACCAGGCTTACCTAGCAGTCACAGTTTATATTATATGTGGGTGGGGGGTGACATATATGGGTGAAAAAATCAAGAGTTAGACCAGCAAAAATCTTTAAACTTATTCACAAACACTGGAATCAGAAACGAAGAACTGGGTAAGGCCATGGGCGACAGAAATGGTTAACCAGAAGAGTTCTCGTCCGTTTTTAGGAAGGCCGGATACTCAGATAGATCTGCATTTGTGTATGTGTATCCCGTTCTGGGAAGTACGCTGTTTATGAAACGCGGGAAAAAAAATTGAGTGTAATTCAAAGCAAAACAAAACGAAAAAAAAAATAAATTAAATTAAATCAAATTAATTGACTTCTGCATTTCAAAGTCATCTGACCCGGGGTGACAACAAATAAAGCACTCGTAATTCTGCCGAGTACATTTTTTTTTTAATTTCCGTTGAAATGTGGTTCAACGGCTATTGAATTATTTACAGAATTCTTTGTCTCTTTAATGTTTATATTGTTCCATTTGCCTTTCTTTCTTTTTCTTTATTTCATTAAATTTGTGCTTCCTCAATTTTGGTCTTGCAATTACCATTAAATGTTTTCATTTTTTTTTTTTAAATTTCCACCGACATCATCATAATCAGCAGCATCTTCTTCTTCTTCTTCTTCTTCTTCTTCCTCTTCTTCTTCTTCTTCTTCTTCTTCTTCTTCTTCTTCTTCTTCTTCTTCTTCTTCTTCTCACACCTTTTCTGTTTGAGCTTACGGTCATATCGCGTCGAAACATCGGTTCTCATTCGGTCAGCGAAGTTAAGTAAAGTTGAACATTTTTTCCATTATATGTGTGCTTCTTAAATTTTGGTCTTGCAATTACGATTAGAAGATCATTTTTTGAAGTCACCGTCATTACCTTCTTTTTCTTCTTCTTCTTCTTCTTCTTCTTCTTCTTCTTCTTCTTCTTCTTCTTCTCGGTTCTTTTTCTTTTTCTTCTTCTTCTTCTTCTTCTTCTTCTTGGCTCTTTTTCTTCTTCTTCTCGGTTCTTTTTCTTCTTCTTCTTCTTCTTCTTCTTCTCGGTTCTTTTTCTTCTTCTTTGTCTTCTTCTTCTTCTCGGTTCTTTTTCTTTTTCTTCTTCTTCTTCTCGGCTCTTCTTATTCTCGGCTCTTTTTTTTCTTCTTCTTCTTCTCGGCTATTTTTCTTCTTCCTCTTCTCGGCCCTTTTTCTTCTTCCTCTTCTTCTCGGCACTTCTTTTCTTCTCGGCTCTTTTCTTCTTCTTCTTCTTCTTCTCGGCTCTTTTTCTTCTCCTTCTTCTCGGCTCTTTTTCTTCTTCCTCTTCTTCTCGGCTCTTCTTCTTCTTCTTGGCTCTTTTTCCTCTTCTTCTTTTTTCGGCCTTTTCTTCTTCTTGGTTCTTCTTCTTCTTCTTCTCGGCTCTTTTTTTCTTCTTCTTCTCGGCTTTTTCTTCTTCTTCTTGGCTCTTTTTCTTCTTCTTCTTCTCGGCTTTTTCTTCTTCTTCTTGGCTCTTTTTCTTCTTCTTCTTGACTCTTTTTCTTCTTCTTCTTCCCGGCTCTTTTTCTTCTTCTTCTTCTTCTCGGCTTTTTCTCCTTCTTCTTGACTCTCTTTCTTCTTTAGCTTACGACCATATGACCTATGAGACATCTCCAATTACTGAAGTCAAGCTACGTTGAATCCCTTAGATGGGTAAGAGTTCGGGAATATCACATGCCGTAAGCTTGGATCTGTGGGTGATGAAATAGAAAAGGGCTCGGAGTGATAAATTGGAGAGCCGAGTTTGAATTCCGGTTTGTTATGTTCACCTGGATAATGTCTGGATCCACGTCTTTTTTTTGTATCCCCAAAATTATTATTATTTCTCCAAACCAATCCCGCAAAAAATCTGAGTATTTAGATTTCAGGAGGAAATAAGACACAGACATTGATTTCCCGCTAAACAAAATCAACCAAATCCCATTTTTTTATAATCCCAAATAATGCCACGATATCATTAAAGGGGGTGATAAGCTGTAAAAAACAAATCAGTCAACATTTTCATCGTTCTTCTTTTCCACCTCCTTTTAGTATTTCCAATATATATAAGACATTTTTTATGTTTATACGTTCTTTTATAGATACAAATATTTAAGTAAATTCTCTGTTTATAATAAACGGTATTTACCGTCCCTAATGACCGTGAAATTTTTGAAGAAAATATGCGTCCTCCGACAAGAATCGAACCTGTATCCTATACGGAACAGTCATATAGCCGGACGTGCTTTACCGATTGAGCCACAGAGGAGCGTTTCGGTTAGCCATGTCGATTTTACTGTATATATATATATATATATATATATATATATATATATATATATATATATATATATATATATATATATATATATATATATATATATATATATATATATATATATATATATATATATATATATATATATATATATATATATATATATATATATATATATATATATATATATATATATTGTTTGTCATCCACACTATACCAGGTATAACAGCAAAATTGTCCAATTGTTAGATTAAGATCTGAACCGTTGTACATTAGAAATGATTAAACATATCTTACTGGAATTCTACAAGGTTTTTATAACCATACTGGACTCAACTTTGAGCATTAAGAATGTATAATTATTCTCTAAGCTTAACAGATGAAACGTGATGAATCGATCATAAACGAAAATGACATTTCGGCCCCTCTAACCTTCTAACTTTCTGCCCTGTTGTTTGATTTATTTTGTTTTACGGCATATCAACCTCAATGGGTTAATTAATGCCAACAACATTTCAAGGATAGATTCTTATGAATAGAATATCTATTCGTTGGTTTAGATTGTTTGGTTTATTTTGTTTTACGGCATATCAACCTCAATGAGTTATTTAATGCTGACAACATTTTTAGGATAGATTCGTATGAACAGAATATGTATTCTTTGCTTTAGTTTGGTTTGGTTTATTTTATTTTACGGCATATCAACCTCAATGAGTTATTTAATGCTGACAACATTTTTAGGATAGATTCGTATGAATAGAATATGTATTCTTTGGTTTAGATTAGTTTAGTCTAGTTTGTTTTACGGCAAATAAAGCTTAATGGGCCACTTAATGCCGACAACATTTTGTTATTGCTGGTAATATTTTGTTTTGTCAAAAACCTGTTTCTGGTAATATATTTCCTTCAAAACTGTATTGCTGGTAATATTTTTTTTTCAAAAAAGTATTGCTGGTAATAGTTAACTATTTGCCCATAGCTGGGACCCTACCAGGTACTACCACCCAGTGTTAGGGTGGACCTGAAAACACCAGCAATTAAGGTGGTTCCACGCTCCTCAAAACCTCCTGATCAAAGGCCTTGCTGCTAGATGTAGTTTAACGTCTTACCCAGGAGGCTGCCCTGATGTAACAAGCGCTTCACACGTTTCATGTACGATTTAATTTCCAAGAATTTATAACTGCTCTTTGGACTGTCATAGTTGAAACTTCTCTCTCGCGTGCCAATCGGCTTATGGATTGGGTTGGATCTTTTCTAATTGATCTTTTTAGATGGAAGTTGAAATGATGATTGTTCTTCCAATTGTGACCTCCTGGTCCAGATTTCCTCTCTACTGTTCTGTCTTTTTTAAAACCTATTCACCGTCCTCTCGAATGGACTTTGGAGATGAAATCCAGAGTATGAATGTTGGCACCATTAACGAAGGCCTGAATGATTATTCCTCTCATCATTGCTCCTTTAGGAAGATAGTGAGGCTGACACAAAATGATTTTAACCTGTTCTCTTTCTAGCTGAATAACTCAAAAGGTTTTGCCGTGACTCTTACGACAAATGGTGTCAAAAAGGCTAAATATCTTATCTGAAAACCTGGATAAAATAAACTCAATTAGTTTAGTGATTTTTAAAAAATATTAAACATTTTCTGGGATGGACAATTATGCTGTTACACGATTTGGACAGTTTTGATGTTACATACGGTACGTATTAAATTAAATTCTATTTGTAGTGGATGACAGTATTTGAGTAGACGAAATCTGCACATTTTATAAAACAATGCGTCTACCCAAATATGTGTATCCACTTATATATATATATATATATATATATATATATATATATATATATATATATATATATATATATATATATATATATATATATATATATATATATATATAAATAAATAGTATTAACGAAACTTACTGGGCTGAATGTCCGAGAAATTTTCGTAGAAAATCTGCGTCCTCCGACAGGAATCGAACCTGTATTCTATACGGAACTGTAATATAGCATGACGTGCTTTACCGATTGAGCCACAGAGGAGCATTTTCGGTGAGCAAGGTCGATTTTACTGTTTTTAAACTACAATTCTCCATGATTTTCCCTCGTACATTCATATCTACTCGATGCGTAGCTAAATATAAACAAATGACGTCACACATTATGAATATATATTTATGTATATATGGATGTAGATATATATATATATATATATATATATATGTGTGTGTGTGTGTGTATTTTAAGACATTTTTATGTTTATATATTCATTTTATAGATACAAATATTTAAGTGAATGTTCTGTTTTATAATAAACAGCATTAATAACATTTACCGGCTTGAATGTCCGAGAAGTTTTCATAGAAAATATTCGTCCTCTGACAGGAATCGAACCTGTATCCTATACGGAACCGTCATTTAGCCTGACGTGCCTTAACCGATCGAGCCACAGAGAATCGTTCGATGAGGCCGGATGTTGAATTATAAGCACTGTTTTTTGCGCCAACAGTTTCAATGTTTTTCTCTCCTCTCTCTCTAAGCGTTTTGAATTACTAAGTTATTTTCTCTCTTTTATTACTCATCACAAGAAATTTGAATTATTTTCCGTCGTATGTATGTAATGTACTGTGATATTTGAATTTAAAAATGAAATCAATGAACATCTTAGTCTGATGAAGGGCATAGTCGTGCTTAAATATGAACCAATATTCAATAAAAACATACAGACACACGCACACAGTGGATAAATCTTTTCTGAAACCCTTTTAATATATATAATTACGAAATTTTTTTTTTGTTTTTGTTCCTAGATTTTTTTTTCCCAGTTTTATTTCTTTCGTTCTCCTACACGAAAAAGAAAAAAAAGGAAACAAGAAATCAAAAATTAAAACGTCAAAATCAAGGCAACAATTTTAAATCAAATTCGTTTTTCTATTGTGTGTTCGTAAAACGTACTTTCTCTCTATTCTCTCTTTTATTTCCCTCCGCTGTACAACAACGTTTTCTTCCTCTTTTTTTTTTTTTAAAGATGTTTTTCCCTAATTACACGTAACTTGTCTTTGTTTTTTTTTTTATTGTATTTTTCAAATGTTTCACGCACACACATATATACATACCTAAATATATCTCTTTTTTAAAACTCTGTGCTATCCTTTCTTGACAT
>OZ038507.1:66469904-66482404 GCA_964036315.1 Acanthosepion esculentum
TTTAAGTTATGAATTTAGATAGGAAGTGTCAAACAAGAGGTCAGTAAAGAAAATTAGATCTGGTGGGGTGTGTGGCCCCCTTTTATCTCCCACTCATAGAATCAACATGGTTAAATGTTTTTATTAACAATCAACTAAGATATATTTATTTTTGGAGATTAAAAAAATCGAATTAACTTCATTTCTTGTAGCAGTAATCCGGATGTAACTTCGATGGGGCACCCAGTGAGGATCGAACTCACTACTCAGTCTTAATTAGTTCTAGCAGGATGATCTTGCTAACCATTACATCTTGTCAAGACGCCCAAATGATTTTTAAGCGTAGCTTATACGTAGTGCAACGCTGAAAATGAGAGGCACCCAATCAGTACTGAGTCGGAATTGATCTAGCGAGAAAAACTTGCTAACCATTACACCACTTCAAAGCGCCAAAATGATTTTCTAAGCTAGACTTAGATATGGCACAAGGCCAAATGTGTTGAGCACCCAGTGAGGATCGAACTCACTACTCAGTTGGAATTAGTTATAGCGAGATGAGCTTGCGAACAATTACACGACGTCAAGTTGCTCTAGTTATTTTCTAAGCGTGGCTTAGATGTGGCACAAGGCCGAAAGTGTGGAGCACCCAGTGAGAATCGAACACGTTACTTAGTCGTAATTGATCAAGCGAAACAAGCTTGTTAACCATTACACCAATTCAAAGCGCCCAAATGATTTTCTAAGCTAGGCTTATATATGGCACAAGGCCAAAAATGTTGGGCACCACGTAAGGAACGACTTCTCAGTCGTAATTAGTTCTAGGGAGATAACCTTGCTAACATTACACCACGTCAAGGTGCCTAAATGATTTTCTAAGGGTAGCTTAGATGTGGCACAAGGTCAAATGTGTGGAGCACCTAGTGAGGATCGAACTCATCACGCAGTCGTAATTAGTTCTCGCGAGATAATTTTGCTAACCATTACGCCACGTCAAGTTGCTGAAATGATTTTCTAAGGTTAGCTTAGATGTGGCACAAGGCCAAAAGTGTGGGGTACCCAGTGAGAATCAAACTCATTACTTATTCGTAATTGATCTAGTGAAACAAGCCTGATAACACGTAGATGTGCCCTGCGCAGTACTCCGTATGGGTTGCGTTCTATTCAAACGAAATTTACAAGTAAACATTGAAGCATATATTATCTCAAGAATAAAACTAACAAGAGATTTATGCGAATCAGTAAAAAAAGAAGTGATAATTTAACGTAGCAAATGAATTGAAAACCTGAAAGGCAGTGAAAATAGATATCGGACTGAAAATTAGAATTTTCGAGCGTTGGCATAAAATAAGGTGAAAATAAGCAGTTAAATAAAGATAATTAACAAATATTGGTCGAAAAAAGTAAAAAAAAAAAAAAAAAAATGAACATATCCACTGGATAATGAAAGTATAGAAATGAAACCGTATCTTTTTAAAGTAAAAAAATAAAGATAAAATGAAATGAAAAAACGAATAGAGGATAAAATAAGAGGTAAAAAAAAAACTATCCAGAAATAATTAAAAAAAAAAAGTTTATTTTAAATAAAATTAGGAAAATAAATTAAATAAATAAATAAATAAACAGAAAACTTCCCCCTTCCCCGACAAAACACGAGAATGGCGCATCCAAACAAATTACTGGAAAAGAATAAAAAAAAAAAAAAAAAAAAATAAAACAATGTTAATAGGAACAAAATGAGTTTGATAATGGCGAAACGAGATTAGAGAATGCAGTCGACGAGATTGAAGAGCGAAATTCAAGGGAGGAAACCCTTCTTAGGTTGAATTGACAATGTCAATTTTAATTAGATGTAAATAGCGTCAAGAAAGAAGATAAGGCCGGGTGAACGCTTGCGCAAAGTTGGACGGGAGGAATGATTTCAAAAGAGCGCCGAGAAAAATCCTTCAGGCAAAAACAGATAGATTGAATGAACGACCAGGCTGTACGGAAAAACGCAAATTAAGTCGTTTTTACATAGATAGATAGGGCACAGAAAGGCGACAGGTTTGAGCTACAAGGTGTGTTCGAAAATCTTGAGTAACCACCTTTTGAAAATTTGGGACTTAAAACGTTGGGAATCTAACAAAGTTTTCAGTTTTCATTTCACCTGTGTTGGGGAAAAACAAACACACAAACAGACACACTTATATATATATATATATATATTTATATATAAATATATATATATATATATATATATATATATATATAAATATATATATATACATATATATATGTACATATATATATATATACATATATATACATACATATATATATACATATATATATATACATATATATATGTATACACATATATATATACATATATATATACATATATATATATATATACATATATATAAACATATATATGTACATATATATATAAATACATATATATATATACATACATATATATATGTACATATATATACATATATATATACATATATACACATACATATATATATATATATACATATATATATATATACATATATATACATATATATATACATATATATATACATATATTTACATATATATATAGATATATATACATATATACATATACATATATAAGTATATATATAAGTATATATATATATGTATATATATATATGTATATATATAAGTATATATATATAAGTATATATATATGTATGTATATATATAAGTATATATATATAAATATATATATGTATATATATATAAGTATATATATATATAAGTATATATATATAAGTATATATATATAAGTATATGTATATAAGTATATATATATATGTATATATATATGTATATATATATGTATATATATATAAGTATATATATATATATATATGTATATATATATAAGTATATATATATATATGTATATATAAGCACATATATATGTATATATATATAAGTATATATATATGTATATATAAGTATATAAGTATATATATATGTATATATATATATAAGTATATATGTATATATATATAAGTATATATATATAAGTATATATATATATAAGTATATCTATATAAGTATATATATATATATATATATATATATATATATATATATATATATATATATATATATATATATATAATTATATTTAGCTTACGAAAAATTAGGTAATCCGTATGGGTCGACTCAAGGAGGATAAAATCCACAAAGCTCAATGTAAATCAGAGCTAATAATTTAAATAAAAACAGATCACTTTAAGGATCCATATAATAAATTATTTCCCCACAGCCCTTTTAAAGGACCGCGGATCATCAGACTTTACTTACAAAGATTGAAACGAAAAAGGAAAAAGATTTACACATTTTTTCCGACAGTATTAAACATATGTAAATTAACGAAGTGAGGAAGTGAGGGGGGAGAGTGACATGATTTAGTTAGATGTAACATTTCTATTCTTTCAAATTTAAATTGTTTGAGTAAGTCCAGACATTGACACATTAAATCGGTTAACTTAACGGAAGTTATATATTGATATGGAAGGGGGATAGGAGAAAAAGGCATAAATAGAAAAAGAGAGAAAGAAGTTATGAGAGAAAGTGTCATTAACTTTCTTTGGAATGAAAGGCCCGAAATAGAGGCTGTTGTTTTGCTTTACTTTCAGAGTTCATAAATATTATAATGTTTGATATAAGTTTGAATGTTTAAACAGTGTAAGGAATTTAATTATATGTTTGTTAAAGATTTTTTTTAAAAACTTTATTACAAAAATTTTGGGGATTTAATATGAAATAGTCTATTAGAAAAATATTCATAGAATTTACATTAAAACACTAAAATTTTATTTTCAAATATAAGTTTACTTCTAGTTGTAATTGATTATTAAGGTGATATCTCTATCAGTTTGAATTTTATTCATGAGTTCAATTAGCGACTATTTTTAGATTGGTAATTTCTCTTCCTCAAAATTTAGTTTTTAAGTTAATATGGAGTGATATTTGAATGTAATATTAGAGATCTTGCTCTATCATATATTGTAAACACATCCATGCCAATTCCATATACATACGTTCTTTCAAATGTGCAGTCACTCATACAGGTACACATGTACCGATATTACGGGTAATTTCATGTATTAATACCTACATCTAACTTTTTAAATGTTTCTGCATAATTGCACATATATATATATATAAGTGTGTACTTAGAATTCCCTAAAAATTTCTCTAAAAAATATTAGGTGATGAGTTATACAATTATCAAAAATCTAAATATTTTATCATCAATAATGATTATTAAAGGGTAATACATTTCAATTCAATAACAATTTAAAAAAAAATTCCTACGTATTGTAAAGAATTTTAAACTCACAATTTCAAATGGAGAATATTAAGGGAGAGAATGGAGTAAAACATCAATAACAAACCTGTAAATGCTTTTCTTTTAAAAAAAATTTAAACTGATAGAGATATCACCTTAATAATCAATTACAACTGAAGTAAACTTATATTTAAAAATAAAATTTTACTGTTTTAATGTAAGTTCTATGAATACTAATAACTATATATATATATATATATATATATATATATGTATATATATATATATATATAAGTGTATATTTATATATGTATATATATATAAGTGTATATATATATATAAGTATATATATAAGTATATATATATATAATATTATATATATAAGTATATATATTTATAAGTTTATATCTATATAAGTACATATATATACATAAAAGTATATATATATAAGTATATATATAAGTATATATATATACATATAAATATATATATATAAGTATATATATATATATAAGTATATATATGTATATGTATATATATATATAAGTATATATATATGTATATATATAAATATGTATATATATAAATATGTATATATATATATATATATATATATATATATATATATATATATATATATATAAGTAGGGCACCTCGACGTGGTGTAATGGTTAGCAAGCTCGTCTCGCTAGAACAATTACGACTGAGTAGTGAGTTCTATCCTCACTGGGTACCCAATATTTCGGCCTTGTGCCACATCCGAGCTACGCTTGGAAAATCACTATATATATATAAGTATATATAAGTATATATATATAAGTATATATATAAGTATATATATATAAGAATATATATAAGTATATATATAAGTATATATATATAAGTATATATATAAGTATATATATATACGTATATATATACGTATATATAAGTATATATATATAAGTATATATATTTAAGTATATATATATAATATTATATATATATAAGTATATATATATATAAGTATATATATATATAAGTATATATATATACATATAAGTATATATATATAAGTATATATATATAAGTATATATATATATAAGTATATATATATATAAGTATATATATATACATATAAGTATATATATATAAGTATATATATATAAGTATATATATATATGTATATGTATATATATATATATATGTATATATATAAATATGTATATATATAAATAGGTATATATATATAAATATGTATATATATATGTATATATATATATAAGTATATATATAAGTATATATATATATAAGTAAATATATATGTATATATATACGTATATATAAGTATATATAAGTATATATATATATATAAGTTTATTAATATATATATATATAAGTATATATAAGTATATATATATAAGTATATATAAGTATATATATATATATAAATATATATAAGTATATATATATATATATATATATATATATATATATATATATATATATATATATATATATATATACAAGACATGTTTCGTTGAATAATTTATACATGGTCTATCTATTTATTTTCGATAAGACCCTTTCATACACGAGAATAATCTTTTTGTTGTCATCATTGAAGGACGGAAGAAAATCGCATATTTCTTTTATTTCCGAGTACTTTCGACATATTATTGTCATAATCAGGGTATTGTTTATTACAAAATACATATTGTAGTATTCATTATTGTCAAAGACTCAGTCCATTTGTAAGAAATTTAAATTTCGGAACGGTTTCAGGCACTGTGCGCAGCGTTCCTCACTCCATTTGTAACTTTCAGATAACACAACAATTTTTCGATGACAATAATGAATACTACAATATTTATTTTGTAATAAACAATGTCCTGATGATGGCATGGATATGTCGAAAGTACTTGGAAATAAAAGAAATCAAGACGGCGATTTTCTCCCGTCCTTCAAAAATAGCACCAATAATTTATCCGTGTGCGTAGAAAATAGGTAGACAGAACATGTCTATACTATTCAACGAACCATGTCATAATGAAAACATGCTGCCAATATATATATATATATATATATATATATATATATATATATATATATATATGTGTGTGTGTGTGTGTGTGTGTGTGTGTGTGTGTGTGTGTGTGTGTGAGTGTGTGTGTGTGTGTGTGTGTGTGTATATATATATATTAGATGGATTCGATTAGATCCGACAAATATTTTAATATATTTTCTGTTTATACTTTATTTTTATGGACACAAATAATTTGAGTACATATCAGGTCATCCCGTAAGTTCTGTCCGAATTTTGAATAAAGAAAACAAGTGACCAAATGTTACATTTAATTACAGATTCAATCAACAATGTATTTTCCCTGATTATCTATGACTTCCTTCCATCTATTGACAAGCTTACTAATTCCATTACTGTAAAATTCTTTTGGCGTTGATTAGAAGAACTCACAAATGTCAGTTTTAACCTCTTCCTGTGTTACAAATGCTGTTTCTTCCAAATGATTCTGTAAGCTACGAAACAAATGGTAGTCTGAAGGAGTAAGGTCGGGAGAATAAGGTGGATGAGGAATTTTCTCCCAACCAAGTTCTTCGATCTTTTGTGACGTGATTCTTGCTGTGTGTGGTCGCGCATTGTCCTGATGAAACATCACCCGTTTTCGATTCACTAGAGCAGGTCTTTTCTTCCTCAAAGTATATTTGAGCATTAATTGTTGCATTAGGTGGCAAGAATTCAAAGTGGATTATTCCTTGGCAATTCCACCAGAATGAAAGAATAACCTTTTTCCCATGAAGTTCCCCTCTCGGCTGTGGCTGGAGTCCTTCCCCTTTACCAAGCCACTGTCTACGACGCTTAACATTTCGATAAAAGATCAATTTTTCGTCGCCAGTCATAAGTCTATCCAAAAAAGGTGAAACAAGTTGGCGAGAATGGAGAGAAGAGCAGATGTCAACTCGAGATTTGAGTTTTTTTCTGACAATTCATGAGGCACCCATTTTCAAAGTTTAGGAACTTTTCCAAGTTGTTGAAGCTGGCAATGAACAGTTTTATGGTTTGAACTGAGAACCACTGCCAATTCCTCAACTGATAAAGCAGGATTTTCTTCAAGGGCTGCTTCAAGAAACTTTTCATCAAACTCAACTGGACGTCCGGTTCGATCTTCATCTTCACGGGTGAAATCTCCACCTCTGAATTTTGCAAACGATCTTCTGCAAGTTCTTTCATTCACACATTCCTCTCCATAAACTGAGTGAATGTTTCTAGCCGCTTCGTCTGCTGAGTTTCCTTTCTTGAACACATAAAGCGTAAATGATTCTTGGGTATTTCCATGTCAGCAGGGTTTTAATCAAAGAAAATTTAATTTTATTGTTCTCTGAAATAAAATTTATTCTGTTTAAATGCATCTAAACATAAAAATAATGTTCAGCTCCATTAGACATTTTAAAATACTCTTTAAATTTCTTTCATTTTAACCAAAAGTTAAAATTCGGACAGAATATATATATATATATATATATATATATATATATATATATATATATATATATATATATATATATACATACATATATATATATATACATATATACATATATATATATACATATATTTTATATACATATATATATACATATACATATATATATATATACATATATATATATACATATATATATACATATATATATACATATATATGTATATATATACATATATACATATACTCATATACATATGTATATATATATACATATAAACATATATATACATATATACATATACACATATATATATACATATATACATATATATATACATATATATATACATATATATATATATTCATATATATATATTCATATATATATATATTCATATATATATATATATTCATATATATATATTCATATATATATATATATTCATATATATATATATTCATATATATATACATATATATATATATTCATATATATATATATATATATATATATATATATATATATACATATTCATATATATATATATTCATATATATATATATTCATATATATATATATGAGATAACGATATATATTTTTATATATCAAGACGTGTGTTTAGGAAATTTTATGACAAAGTGGAAAAAATTTACTTGTCACGCGTTTCGTCTTTCAGGACTTTATCGGACTAAATTTGTTCTGTTGGTAGGACTACACATGCGCAATCAGAGGACTGCTGGGAATTTTAGAATTTTTTTTTTTTTATCTAGCCGTGCTTATGTCCAGCATTTTTCTTTTTCCTTCCGTCACATTTTAAATGGGTAGTTTATACTGTGATAATAGAAGATCTGCCAGCAATGTTGTAAGGGGCAGGTCGCGAATTTAATGCAGATTGCATTGCGATTAATTCACACTCTAGACATTTACGTCGTAGTGAATAATTTCCCTCCTTTTTGATCAGAGCAGCATTTTTTTATGCCAATGTCATTGTCAGTCTTTGTCATTGTCAGTTCTCGTTACGTTAGGCAACGAACACATTTGATGTATTATTTTGTAGAATCACCCCTTTATGTTCATAATCTTTTATTTAGATTCCTTGAGCTCTATTCTTTGTATTTTTGTGTCGATTATTACAGACGATGGAAAAAAAAACTCCTCTTTCAGCTTTTAGCTTATTTTATTGTTTAGTATTGACTAAATCTTTTATTGTTAGGATGTAATCGTAACAACTTTTATGCTGAGTTTAGATTGTAGATGTGATAGAATTAGTAGGCAGGATGATAATATTATGATTCTAAACAAAATCCTGGTATACAGTGACCGACCACAACTAAATATTTCATGCATTTTCATGTAATCATCAGGTAGTCGGCATATATATATATATATATATATATATATATATATATATATATATATATATATGTATATATATATATATATATATATATATATATATGTATGTATATATGCTGCATCGAGATCCACAATTATTTCCACCCAATACTCTAGCATAATTTGAAATATAACCGTTAAGGCCTACCAAAACAGCTGTTAGGACAATACAATGCATTACTGATCTGTATATATAAATAGTCGAGGAAAATACAACACATATTGCCTGACGAATGAGAATAAGCATGAAACAAACTGTCTCTGCTGGGTGTTGACTTCAATGTCCAATTATATATATATATATATATATATATATATATATATATATATATATATATATATATATATATATGTATATATATATATATGTATATATATATATATATATATATATATATATATATATATATATATATCCTAACCTCCTGTCATATATTTTAAAAATTTGTCCGTATTAAAGAGAAACATAGCAAAACTATGTCTTACAATATTTTGTAATGAATATACTTCACAATGAAGTGGAAGCCAGAGCACCATGATGCAATTCACGCCGCCAGAAATTTGGAAACGTCATGCTGTACTGCATAGGATTAGGAAAGAGTTGGATGAGTCTAATGGTGATTACGATGGTACGACAGCACGGAAAACTATGATCGTTCTGATAACTTTGTTGGTGAGGGCTTCAGACACAACACGGAGGACTACATCAAATGACTTGAGAAGGTATTACTGCCATGGGTCAAGATGGTTGCTTCTGGAAGGTGATATGTCTGACAACAGGACTCTGCACCATGGAGAATCTAGTCATGGTTGTCAGACAATTTCTACGCCCACATCACCCCTTACATCCGGTCACCGAACTCCCAAGTCGGCAATCCCCACCCCCTGGTTATTATCTATTGTGCTCTGTCGAAACCAATAAAACTACTCGTAATACAGTGTAACCCGGATGTAAGAGACCCGGATATAAGATAAACCCGGATATAAGAGAGATTTTCTCTGGTCCCAAATTAGAGCCTGTGTTAATAAAACAAAATAGACCCAACCCGGATATAAGAGAAACCGGATATAAGAGAAACCCAGATATAAGAGAAACTCGGATATAAGAGAAACCTGGATATAAGAGAGTTATTATCCGGTCCCGACAACTCTCTTATATCAGGGTTACACTGTATCAAATATGAACTGAAGGCAAGGATTAAGGCAGTATTCCCCAAATTAAACAAGGAGTCCGCCTAGAAGAGTTGCAGGCGATTGCAAATTCGTATGGAGGCCCTAGTTGTAATCAATGGTGATTTTAATGAATAAATTTACTCTTTAGTATTTCAAGATATTTTTGTGTAATTTTAGTAAATATATCTGTTAAAATGAGATGTCAGTCTTATTTTCATTTTTGCGTAATTTAGAAGACAATTTTTTTTTTAATTATACATTCAAAAAGAACTCACAAAATTTGTTGGTGAGGGCCTCAGGCTCAACACAGAGGCCTACATCAAGTGCATTGAGGACGTAGTGCTGCCCTGGGTCAAGAGAGTGGCTGCTGGAAGACCCTATGTCTGGCAACAGGACTCTGCACCATGCCACATAAGCAGGAGAATCCATCCATAGCTGCCAGACAATTTCTGTGACCAAATCACCCCTTACATCTGGCCACCTAACTCTGAAATAGTGTAAATAATAACTAATTGATTAGTATGTGTTGAGCAAGAGATTGACAAAACTCTTTGTAACACCAAAGATGACCTGAAGGCAAGGATTATGGCAGCATTCACCAACTTAAACAAGGAGACCGTCCAGAAGTGTTGCAGGAGATCCTGAAGTCGTCTGGAGGCCATGGTTGAAACCAATGTCGATTTTATTGAATAAATTTACTCTTTAGTATTTCAAGATATTTTTGTGTAATTTTAGTAAATACATCTGTTAAAATGAGTTGTCAGTCTTATTTTAATTTATGTCTGTCTGCGTGTGTGTGTATGTGTGCGTGTGTAACTGTGTGTATATACGGTAAATATGTAAGAGAGTTTTTTAAAAAAATGACATATTTCGCCTATGAATCGGAAAATGTACATTAGAGAGACAAAGATGGATGAAGATTGCTTGATTTTTTTTTTTTATTCCATGGAGGACCCATCCTGAACCCCACCCTCCATTATAGTTTTTTGGTGGACAAACAAATTTTCAGCGTCCAACTTATTTATTCTTATTATTCTTGACATAAATGTTGCCGTTTAGCCTCGAATTTAGTCAATGTCTTTAATGTCCTGCCTCTTTTCTCTATTCTCTATATTTACAGCGATATGATTGGCGACACTGGCTACTTTCATTTTCTTCACACTCTCTTTCACACACACACACACACACACACACACACACACGCACACACGCACACATACATACACATACACACACATATATATATATCATAAATTTACTTATTTAAAATTAACGTTCCATCGCTACACAGGAATTAACATGTTTCAAAAACAGAAGCTACGTACTTCAAATTCAATTATAGAATTAAATTAAAGTCCCTCGTTCCGATTCATTTTCAAGCGAATTTTGGAATAAATTATTTTCAAAATTATTGAGTTTTATAAGCACATATATTCATAATATTAATTTCTATGGATATGGGAAAATAATATATATTTATGAGTCTGATTTGCTATCTCTTCGTCACCGAAACCCGTTGGAACAGTTGGTGTGATGTTTGCTTGACAACCTATCTGTCATGGTTTCAATTCTCGGTAGTGGATGCGCACTGCTGATGAGTCCCAAATACAGAACGAAACGGCCGTCCAGTGCTTTCTGCATTCTGTTGAGGTTTCAGACTCGATGAATTATATATATATTATAAACATGCCATATGGAGACCTTTATTTCGTTAAGGTTGGAAAATTGACCTCAACTCTTCAGACCTCGTAATACAATAGAAAATAATAATAATTATTGCTCTGTCTCTGACATAGAGCTCTCCATGGATCTATATTCTTTTGGAAATATCAATACTGATTACTAATATATATATAACAGGTACTGGGCACACACAATATATATATATATTGTGTGTGCCCAGTACCTGCTATGTTTCTCTTGCATTATCCTAGCGGTTATTGGGTTCCCAGTACCTGTTATGCTTCAAATTATTCTAGGGGCTATTTAGTGGAAATAATTGTAGCTACTCTATATTGTTGTTTGTTATCTTTTCTTATTGATTACTGTATTATTTGTTGTTGGTGATTATTATTATTATTATTATTATTATTATTATTATTATTATTATTATTATTATTATTATTATGTGATCATTTGTAGTTT
>OZ038507.1:66484904-66527404 GCA_964036315.1 Acanthosepion esculentum
TGATTTATGCTGGGGCGCCACCTGCCGACGGCCAAACGTGTCAAGAAAGATGGCGGGAGATCGTGGCAATGGCATTTCACGGCGAGTTAACGTATTAAGGCGTTAGTCCAGAAGCGCGTCCCTTTCACCATTTCAATGACGTGACGTTCTCGCCTGCAATCCCATGACGCTCCAAATCTCGCGTTGTTTGCAAATTGCCTCGTTTCTTTCTACTTTCTACCTAATATGTACATCTTTCTTCTTTTCCTTTTTTGTTTTACTTTCTTTTCTTTCCTTTTCTTTTCTTTTTTTTTTTTTGGCTTATTTTTAATGGCGTACTTTCCCTTTGATTATTTGCGTTTTTTTACATATTTTTTCATTCTTTCTTTTTTTTTCTCCAAAATATCTCTCATTTTTTAAATTTTTTAATAGCAATATTTCGTTTGCATTTTCTGCTTTTACATCGTTCTTCCCTCCTTTCTTACTTTCTTTTTTTACTTCCACTATCTTTTTATTTTTCGTATATATTTTTTCTTTCTTTCTTTCCTTCTTTCTTTCTTTCTTTCTTTCCTCTACATATCTTTCGTCTTTCTATTTTTACTATCAATGTCTCGTTTACATTTTCTTCCTTCTTTCCTTCTTTCTTTCTTCTACATGGCTTACATCATTTTCTTTTTAATATCGTTCTTTCATTTTCATTTTCTTTTTTTCTTTCTTTCTTTCTTTCCTCTACATATCTTTCATCTTCCTATTTTTAACATCAATCATTCGTTTGCATTTCCTTCTTTCTTTCTTTCTTTCTTTTTTCTTTCTTCTACATATCTTTCATCGTTTTCTTTTTAATATCAGTCTTTCATTTTCACTTTCTTTTTCGTTTATCTTACTTTCTTGCCTTCCTTCATTCTTTCTTTCTTCCTTTCTTTCTACTTTCTTTTTTCTTTCTTTCTTTCTTTCTTTCTTTCATTCCTCTACATATCTTTCATCTTCCTATTTTTAACATCAATCATTCGTTTGCATTTCCTTCTTTCTTTCTTTCTTTTTTCTTTCTTCTACATATCTTTCATCGTTTTCTTTTTAATATCAGTCTTTCATTTTCACTTTCTTTTTCGTTTATCTTACTTTCTGGCTTTCCTTCATTCTTTCTTTCTTCCTTTCTTTCTACTTTCTTTTTTCTTTCTTTCTTTCTTTCTTTCATTCCTCTACATATCTTTCATCTTCCTATTTTTAACATCAATCATTCGTTTGCATTTCCTTCTTTCTTTCTTTCTTTTTTCTTTCTTCTACATATCTTTCATCGTTTTCTTTTTAATATCAGTCTTTCATTTTCACTTTCTTTTTCGTTTATCTTACTTTCTTGCCTTCCTTCATTCTTTCTTTCTTCCTTTCTTTCTACTTTCTTTTTTCTTTCTTTCTTTCTTTCTTTCATTCCTCTACATATCTTTCATCTTCCTATTTTTAACATCAATCATTCGTTTGCATTTCCTTCTTTCTTTCTTTCTTTTTTCTTTCTTCTACATATCTTTCATCGTTTTCTTTTTAATATCAGTCTTTCATTTTCACTTTCTTTTTCGTTTATCTTACTTTCTTGCCTTCCTTCATTCTTTCTTTCTTCCTTTCTTTCTACTTTCTTTTTTCTTTCTTTCTTTCTTTCATTCCTCTACATATCTTTCATCTTCCTATTTTTAACATCAATCATTCGTTTGCATTTCCTTCTTTCTTTCTTTCTTTTTTCTTTCTTATACATATCTTTCATCGTTTTCTTTTTAATATCAGTCTTTCATTTTCACTTTCTTTTTCGTTTATCTTACTTTCTTGCCTTCCTTCATTCTTTCTTTCTTCCTTTCTTTCTACTTTCTTTTTTCTTTCTTTCTTTCTTTCTTTCATTCCTCTACATATCTTTCATCTTCCTATTTTTAACATCAATCATTCGTTTGCATTTCCTTCTTTCTTTCTTTTTTCTTTCTTCTACATATATTTCATCGTTTTCTTTTTAATATCAGTCTTTCATTTTCACTTTCTTTTTCGTTTATCTTACTTTCTTGCCTTCCTTCATTCTTTCTTCCTTTCTTTCTACTTTCTTTTTTCTTTCTTTCTTTCTTTCTTTAATTCCTTTACATATCTTTCATCTTCCTATTTTTAACATCAATCATTCGTTTGCATTTCCTTCTTTCTTTCTTTTTTCTTTCTTCTACATATCTTTCATCGTTTTCTTTTTAATATCAGTCTTTCATTTTCACTCTTTTTCGTTTATCTTACTTTCTTGCCTTCCTTCATTCTTTCTTTCTTCCTTTCTTTCTACTTTCTTTTTTCTTTCTTTCTTTCTTTCATTCCTCTACATATCTTTCATCTTCCTATTTTTAACATCAATCATTCGTTTGCATTTCCTTCTTTCTTTCTTTATTTTTTCTTTCTTCTACATATCTTTCATCGTTTTCTTTTTAATATCAGTCTTTCATTTTCACTCTTTTTCGTTTATCTTACTTTCTTGCCTTCCTTCATTCTTTCTTTCTTTCTTTCTTTCTACTTTCTTTTTTCTTTCTTTCTTTCTTTCTTTCATTCCTCTACATATCTTTCATCTATCTATTTTTACTATCAATGTCTCGTTTGCATATTCTTCTTTCTTTCCTTCTTTCGTTCGTTCTTTCTTCTACATCTGACATCATTTTCTTTTTAATATCGTTCTTTCATTTTCATTTTCTTTCTTTCTTTCTTTCTTTCCTCTACATATCTTTCATCTTTCTATTTTTAACATCAATCTTTCGCTTGCATTTCCTTCTTTCTTTCTTTTTTCTTTCTTCTACATATCTTTAATCGTTTTCTTTTTAATATATCTTTCGTTTTCATTTTATTTTACTTCTTTTTTCTTTCTTTCTGTCTTTCCTTCCTCTTCATATCTTTCATCTTTCTATTTTTTCTATCAGTGACTCGTTTCCATTTTCTTTCTTTCTTCTACATCTCTTACATCATTTTCTTTTTAATATCATTCTTTCACTTTAATTTTCTTTGTTCTTTCTTTCTTGCTTGCTTTCTTTCTTTCTCTCTTTCCTCTACATATCTTTTATCTTTCTATTTTTACAATCAATCATTCGCTTGCATTTCCTTCTTTCTTTCTTTTTTCTTTCTCCTACATATCTTTCATCGTTTTCTTTTTAATATCAGTCTTTCATTTTCATTTTCTTTTTCGTTTACCTTACTTTCTTGCCTTCCTTCATTCTTCCTTCCTTCTTTCTTCTTTCTTTTCTTCTTTCTTTCCTCTCCATATCTTTCATATATGTCTGACATCATTTTCATTTTAATATCGTTCTTTCATTTTCATTTTCTTTGTCCTTTCTTTCTTTCTTTCTTTCCTCTACATATCTTTCATCTTTCTATTTTTAACATCAATCACTCGCTTGCATTTCCTTTTTTTCTTTCTTTTTTCTTTCTTCTACATATCTTTCATCGTTTTCTTTTTAATATATCTTTCGTTTTCATTTTCTTTTTCTTTCTTTCTTCTTTTTTCTTTCTTCCTTTCTGTCTTTCCTTCCTCTTCATATCTTTCATCTTTCTATTTTTACTACCAATATCTCGTTTGCATTTTCTTCTTTCTTTCTTTCTTCCCTTCTCTCTTTCTTTCTTTCTTTCTTCTACGTGTCTTACATTATTTTCTTTTTAATATCATTCTTTCATTTGCATTTTCTTTTTCTTTGTTCTTTCTTTCTTTCCTCTTTCGTTTTTCTATTTTTAATATCAATCTTTCGTTTGCATTTTCCTTCTTTCTTTCGTCTACGAATCTTTCATTCTTTCAATATCAGTTTCTCGTTCTTTCAGTTTATATCTTCCCTTCCCTTTTCTTTCCTATCAATATCTTCCCGTCATTCATTTTTCGACCCTTTTTTCACATACGTAACCTTTTTAAAATTTTTGAAATTTTAAACTTTTTGAATTTACCTTTTGATTTTCCTTTATCGCTTATGAACTTTTTTTTTCTTTCTACAAAAGGTGATGCTGAACAGAAAATTTCGATTCTTTCATGACTTTGTCAGATTTTGTGAAGTGGGTTGGGCCTAGAATTATTCAGTACCTCCTGTACTCCCTTATTCTCATAACAGCGTAATTTTGGTGCATGCAGTCGGCAATCTTCACATTATAAAATAAGAGTAACAGAAACATTATAGATGACATCGTAGACAAGATAATAAAGGAAAGCTGGAAGAAAAGACTAACTATCAACTATAAGAAGATAGAACGGTTGGGTTTCAAGAAAAGAAAAAAAAAGTCCCAGATGCGAAGATGTTGCATTGGTGTCGCTAAAGATCAATTACAAAACCTAAGCAATCAATAACGAAATAGGAAAAGTTCGTTAGAAACACAGAAAAGTGTACTGAACTGTTGTCATAATAGCAACCATCTTGTATGGCAGCGAAAGCTGGACAATCTCCTATCACTTGCATTATTTACATTATTCGGACTGCTATCCTTATCTCCATTGCCATATTCACAACATTTCGGCCTCTATATCTCTGAGATGAGGTATTAAGATGACTTACATTATTTACATTGTTCAGACTACTATCCTCATCTATACTGCCATATTCACAACGTTTCGGCCTCTATATCTCTGAGATGATGTATTATGATAACTTGCGTTATTTAACATTATTCGGACTGTTATCCTAATCTCCATTGCCATATTCACAACATTTCGGCCTCTATATCTCTGAGATGAGGTATTAAGATGACTTGCATTATTTACATTGTTCAGACTACTATCCTCATCTATACTGCCATATTCACAACGTTTCGGCCTCTATATCTCTGAGATGATGTATTATGATAACTTGCGTTATTTAACATTATTCGGACTGTTATCCTAATCTCCATTGCCATATTCACAACATTTCGGCCTCTATATCTCTGAGATGAGGTATTAAGATGACTTGCATTATTTACATTGTTCAGACTACTATCCTCATCTCTACTGCCATATTCACAACGTTTCGGCCTCTATATCTCTGAGATGATGTATTATGATTACTTGCGTTCTTTAACATTATTCGGACTGTCATCCTAATCTCGAGTGCCATATTCACAACGCTTCGGCCGTTGTACGTTCCGGCCTTCTTCAGGTGACTGGAATTTTGAATCGACCCTTTTATTTCGTCCTCCGGAGTAGATTATTCTAGTCCCATGCCTCTTCCAGATGTCTCAGTTATTTTACTTTAGCCCAACACTCCAAGTTTCGTCCACCACTGCTGTGGCCTGGTATTGAACTTACAGCTCTTTGGGTCTAGTCACTGGATCTAACCAACGTTTTTATCCACTGGGCCAAATAAAGTTTTTCGAATCGAAATTCCAATGACCTGAAGAAGGCCAGAGCTTACAACGGCCTAAACATTGTGAATACGGCAATGAAGATGACGATAACAGTCCGAATAATGTAAATAATACAAGTAATCATAATACCTCATCTCAGAGATATAGAGGCCAAAATGTTGTGAATATGGTAGTGAAGATGAGGATAACAGTCCGAATAATTTAAATAAGGCAAGTAATCATAATACCTCATCTCAGAGATATAGAGGCCGAAATGTTGTGAATATGGCAGTGAAGATGAGGATAACAGTCCGAATAATTTAAATAATGCAGGTAATCATAACTCATCTCAATTATATAGAGATTGAAACGTTTGAATATGGCAATGAAGATGAGGATAATAGTTCGAATAATGTAAATAATGCAAGTAATCATAATACCTCATCTCAGAGATATTGAGACCCAAATGTTGTGAATATGGCAATAAAGATAAGGATAACATTCCGAATAATGTTAAATAATACAAATAATCATAATACCACATCTCAGAGACATAAACAGAATCTCCTATCAGTTGAAGAGTAGACCGGAGGTAACAAAATGTGTTTAAACAGAATGATGCTGAGCATTCTATGGGCATATCGCGTAAAAAACGATGACATCTTAATAAAAATGGAACCAAAAGGATACTTATCCTCAAAGTTAGCGAAAATTGAAATGACTTGGACAAATGATGAAGAAGGTAGGCTTGGATAATTTGACACTCACATGACAAAGTTATGGAAAATGATAGAGGAGCAGATATCGGGCCACCTAGACGATTCTCTGTGAATGAATGACAGGACGCAGATTTGGGGGCTGGGCAAAGGAAAAATAGATGCCTACAAGAGACAGGAGGAGGTTGTGGAGAGTCATGGTCACCCACGTTTCGAAATGACACGGCACATAAAAGAATACCGAAATAGTTTTTCCATTTACAAATTTTTTAAAAAGTTATAAAGTAATAAGTTAATCTGTTTATTAATAAAATTCTCGAAAAATTACCTTTGAGAATTACTGAATATATACTCACGTATCATGCGAGTTTTGAAGACCTAATTTTGAAGCAAATTTTAAGGAGGTCGCATCATACATGAGATATAAACTTAGCGTATGTAATGCTGGCCCTGGCTTCACTGTTGACCAAACTATATATCCATTTGCTGTAGGCAAAAAGTACAGCTGTATTTAAATAAATATGATGTTCATAAAACTGATGTTTTACTTAACTGTATCCAATCATAATGCATGTAATATTCACATACAGGGGTTGGACAAAATAATTGAAACACTTGTTAAATTCAAAGAAAATTTATTTAATATGGAGTTGGTCCTCCTTTAGCCTCACATACAGCTTTAATACGTCTAGGAATGGAATCATACAGCTTCCTGACTTCATCCAGAGGAATTTTCAGTCATTCTTCCATTAATACCTGCTCTAGCTCTTTAAGACACGATGGTGGAGGATAGCGGCTCCTAACTTTTCGCTCCAAAATGCACCACAAATGTTCAATAATATTGATATCTGGAGATTGGGGAGGCCACTTCATGTGTTCTAGCTCACTTTCATGCTCTTCCTACCAATTTTTAACCACCTCGAGCGGTATGTATTGGAGCATTATCGTCTTGGAAGATATAGTCACCATCAGGGAATAAAGTCTGGGCCATTGTATGGATATGATTTCCCAAATGTTCAGGTTACCTTGCTTTTGATTCTACCATGCAGGGCAACTATTGGACGGAGGCATTTCAATGATATGGCGACCCAAACTATCACTGATCCACCTCCATGCTTCACTGTTGGAAGAAGGCAGTTAGGATTGTAAGCTTCTTTGGGCTGCCTCCACACATAAACACGCCCTGATGTTGGGAAAAGAGAAAAACTGGACTCGTCTGAGAATATGACTTGCTTCCATTGGTCTGCAGACCAGGCATTGTGATCTCTGCACTGCTTCAACCTCTTCTGAATGTTGCGAATGGAGAGAAGAGGTTTCCTTACGGCGGCTCTTCCATGATATGCAGACTTATGGAGCTCACGACGAACAGTTTTAGTAGAAACTGGACTATTCAGATGATTATTCAACTCAGCAGTCACTTTGGGCACAGTAGTCCGATGATTTTTTGCTACATTGCGTTTCAATGCACGTCGGTCCCTGTCAGTACGTTTGCAAGTCCGGCCCGAATTGCTACGGTTGCTAGAGGTTTTACCCTGTTTCTCGAATTGCATCATAGTTCTTGATATGGTAGCTCTTGAAAAACCAAACAGTTCAGCAAACTTAGTGATCGAGTCTCCTGCCATGCGAGCTCCAACAATTTGCCCTTTTCCGAACTCTAGAGGTCACGCATTTAGCTTAAATTTTACTAAATTCTAAAAATAAATAAGACAAAGAGAGTAAATTAGATAAATAAACGTATTTACAATAGATATAACCTGCAATTACGAAGTTTTAGTTAAAGTTCTTAATATAATAGGTCTTTGAAATATAGGAGTGGATTTTGCATCTGTTCCAATTATTTTGTCCAGCCCGTGTATCAATATCGTATTATAAAGTACAAACATGGCGAATATGCATATTTTTCCTTGTTTAAAAGATGTTTAGCTGTTTCTCGTTCATTTGTTTATGGCTGTACGCGTTTACGCAACGAGTGTAGCGTTATTAACGATACTGTTATCATTCTCTTTTACTTTTTTAACTTATTTAACTAGAAGATAAAGGAAAAGAAGTCACTTTATTGCAATTTGGTCTCTTAAAGAGGAACTCGCATGATACACGAGATATATGATAAAATCTTTATTTCATAAGTGTAAATTTGGAGTTTGCCCGATACGCGATATCGCGCATTACACGAGATCGCGCGTTACACGAGTATTTATGGTATGTAAAGAATTTAATTCTTATTTAAGCATTTACTGCATTCAAAATGGTGCCACGGTTACATGTAAATCTCTTTGAAAGCCAACATTTAGAACATTGCAAGAAAGAACGAAATGCAGCCTTTCGAGTATGATATATAATAGGAGTAGATAGGTTCGCCTTTTGTCCGGTTCACACTCCTCCCCAGTCTTTTGAATAGGAGTAGGAATATATACCTTGCTTTTTGTTCCTTCTAAAGTCTACCTCAACTTTATACTTCTATAGTATCAGCTTAAATCTCTTAACTTTTATTTACATTTTTTTACTCAATATGAGTAGATAGGTGTGCCTATCGTCCGGTTCAAACTCCTCCTCGAATTTATGAATAAAAAGTAAATATTTATCCTTTGTTTCCTGTTTGAGATTGGGTTCCCTCTAACGTGTTTTCCTTCTCTTTCACTTCCGGTGGCCCCTTTCAGCTTTTTTTTTTTTTTTTTAAGCGTATCACCCCAAGCAAGGCCGGTGGCCACTATCACGCATGGGGTTACAGAATGGTTGGAGGAAGAGCAGATAGGAGTGGTAAAGGAAGGGATGTGGAGAAAGAGAAGGACGGAGGGTCGATCAAGGCAGGGGGGTTACGGAAGATATAGAGCGAGAGCAGATAGGAATGAAAGATGTCAGGAAGTGGAGAAGGTAAGTGGATAGTTCAAGGCAATTGGAGATAACGATTGACGCAACACTTAAACCGTTGGAGATTGTATTTGTCAGGGAAGGGAGTTCCATAGGCGAGATGTGCGAGACATGAAGCTATTGGAGTAGAAAAGACGTCTACATCTAACAGTTTCAACGGTGAAGGGGTGGGAACGGGATGCCAGCCTCGTAGGACGCTTAAATTCACGAGGCTTAGGGACAAGCGAAAGCAACTCCTCGGAGCAATTACCGTGGAAGTACTTGTAGAAAAGGCAGAGCGATGCAACATCGCGTCTGTGAGAGAGCGACTGCAGACGAGATGACAGATCAGGGCCAATCACATTGCATATCCGTCTCTGGATCTTATCAAGAACCCTGAGGCAACACGCAGGGGCCCCAGCTTGGTGGCATCATAACCTTGCTTAAGGTAGTTTCTCTTACCCTGTAACCCTCTACCTGGTTCTTAGACCTTGTAGAGGGTGAACGTCGTTTTCTTAAACAAAAATATTCATATTATCCACAGAACGCGGCTAAGCTATGCGTCGAGATGCGTCGGACACAAGGACTTTTAAAACCTTTAAGATTTAGCATTTCTTACAGCGTCAGCGTTTCCCTTCAATGAATAACTATAAGCGATGTTTACGTTTATATCTTCGACTGCTTCTACACATACATAATTCCCTTAATAAGATGAAGTCCTCTGATGGGTCGAAACGCGTTACATAGATTTTTTTTTCTTCTTTGTCATTCAATTAGCTTACATTGTTGCGATATGTAGAAATTTATATATATTGTTCTGCTATATTGTCATCTACAAATACAGCTTTTACAAATTTACTAAGTTTTTGATTTTTAGTTAATTTTAGCTTGCTTTTTTTATTGTAAAAACTTACTAATCAATTTCAAACGCTCTCGACACTTTCTCATCTCTTTCTCCGTCCTTGACACTCGCTTTATTACATTTATACTATCTCATATATTCTCTCTATGCCTCGCCCTCCTCCTCTTTTTATCCTCTATTATAGCTCTTTTCCCTTCATTATACCTCTCTTTTCCCTCTCTCTATCTTTCCTTTATATTTTCTCTCTACTCTTTGGCCCTTCATTCCCCACTATATATTCTCTCTCTGTCCCCCTCTACCTCAGCTCTCTACGTCTATGTCTCTCTTCCTCATCGCTCTGTACATATCTCGATATACGTTCTCTATACTTCTCTCTTTATCCTCTTTCTATACCTCCGTCTATACACATGCTTTCTTCTTCTTCTTCTTCTTCTTCTTCTTCTTCTTCTTCTTCTTCTTCTTCTTCTTCACCACCACCTTCTTCTTTTTCTTCCTCACCTTCCCTACTTCTTATTTTTCTTCTTCTTTTTCTTCTTCTTTTCTTCTTCTACTTCTCCTCCTTCACCTTCTTCTTCTTCTTCTTCTTCTTCTTCTTTTTCTTCTTCTTCTTTCTCACCTTCCCTCCTCCTTCTCCTTCTTTTCTTCTTCTCTTCTTTTCTTCTTCTTTTTCTTCTTTTCCTCTTCTTTTCTTCTCTTCTTTTCTTCTTCTTTTTCTTCTTCTCTTCTTCTTCTACTTCTCCTCCTTCTTTTTCTTTTTCATCTTCTTCTTCTTTTACATCTTCTTCTTTCTCACCTACCCTCCTTCTTCTTTTCTTCTTTTTCTTCTTGTCATCTTTTCTTCTTCATTTTATTCTTTTCCTCTTCTTTTTTTCTCTTCTTTTCTTCTTCTTTTTCTTCTTCTCTTCTTCTTTTTCATCTTCTTCTTTCTCGCCTTCCCTCCTTCTTCTTTTCTTCTTTTTCTTCTTGTCATCTTTTCTTCTTCTTTTTATTCTTTTCCTCTTCTTTTCTTCTCTTCTTTCTTCTTCTTTTTCTTCTTCTCTTCTTCATCTTCTTCTTCTTCTTCTTCTTCTTCTTCTTCTTCTTCTTCTTCTTCTTCTTCTTCTTCTTCTTTCTCACCTTCCCTCCTCCTTCTTCTTCTTTTCTTCTTTTTCTTCTTCTCTTCTTTTCTTCTTTTCCTCTTCTTTTCTTCTCTTCTTTTCTTCTTCTTTTTCTTCTTCTCTTCTTCTACTTCTCCTCCTCCTCCACCTTCTTCTTATTATTTATCCCCCTTCTCTTTTAATTCTCTCACATACCCTTTATCCATTCTCCGCATTTCTCTTGGCCGAGCGGTTAGAACGTTCGCTTCCGACCACGAGATTAGTGTTCGAATCTAAAGATGGTCGATTTATCAGAAATATAACTTCTTTATTAAAAATTTTATCGCCGATCCAGCGTCAACACTTGGATAGTGCCTGAAAAGCATAACGCGGGTTGACCCAAGTTTTGAATGAAATAGTCGGCATTATTTGGGAAGCTGAGCTAGCAAGTCATCGTGACAGAGGGTTTAAGTGTGCTGGCCTTGTTTAGACTGCAGATCAAGTAATGTTATCTCTCCCAGAATCTGTAACTAAGGTTCGCCCAGCATAAGATGCATGTAGGCTCTGTGTGGGTTGAACAAGCAAAAATATAATTTGGCAGGCGTTTTTTTTTTTTAAGCTTATCACCCCAAGCAAGGCTGGAAGCCACTAGCACGCAAGTGGTTACAGAAGGTTTGGAGGAAGAGCAGATAGGAGTGGTAAAGGAGAGGATGTGGAGAAAGATAGTGGATCGACCAACGCAAGGGGGTTACAGAAGATTTGGAGCGAGAGCAGATAGGAATGAAAGGTGAAAGGATGTGGAGTTTACAATAGGGATTAGCTAGCAGTGATACGAACAGCCAGGCATTAGTTACTATATTTATTTCATTAGCTAATGCACAACATATTCTCTTATTATACACCCTCGACATGTTTTCTCCATATATTATGTCTCTACCCCACACACATTCTCTCTCTCTCTACTTCCCACTTTTTTACCCTGTCTACATCTCTCGTTTCCCTCACTCTATATTTATAGGTGTTCGATTCATTATCTGTCTATATTTCTGAGATGAGGTATTATGTACACTATTTACATTATACGGACTATTGTCCTCATCTTTGTCACCATATTTATCACAGCTTTTCGGCCGTTGTACACTCCGGCCTTCTTCAGGTTGTTGGAATGCCGAACTGAAACCTTTATTTCGCTCACTGGGGTAGACTGTTCTAGTTCCACGTGCCATGTTTAATGGATGTCAGTTATCAGTTATCTCATGTTAATTTCCCTCGGAGAGTTCTGCATTTCTTTAACCGGGTATTGAACTCACACTCTTTGGGTCCTGTAACTGGATCTAACCAACGCCTCAAGGACACATGGCACAGTGGCATGATTTCCGTTTCTTCTCTCTTCTTCATCGCTCTCTGCTATATCTCTCTTTTCCCTCACTCTGTATTTATATGTGCTCTATTCATCTTCTCGCGAATACCTTCCCTCTCTTTTTGCAATCTGTTCCCCCCTCTATATGATTTCTATTTCTTCTCTCTTCTTCATCGCTCTCTGCTATATCTCTCTTTTCCCTCACTCTGTATTTATATGTGCTCTATTCATCTTCTCGCGAATACCTTCCCTCTCTTTTTGCAATCTGTTCCCCCCTCTACATGATTTCTATTTCTTCTCTCTTCTTCATCGCTCTCTGCTATATCTCTCTTTTCCCTCACTCTGTATTTATATGTGCTCTATTCATCTTCTCGCGAATACCTTCCCTCTCTTTTTTGCAATCTGTTCCCCCCTCTATATGATTTCAATTTCTTCTCTCTTCTTCATCGCTCTCTACTTTTCTCTTTATCGCCTTTCTACAAATCTCTCTCTTCCCTCACTCTATATTTATAAGCGCTCCTTTTATCTTTCCACAATATTTTCTCTTTCTCTCAGCGCTCTGTTCTTCCCTCTATATGAGCTCTTTGTTTCTTCTTCTCCCTTCATCACCATCTCTCTATCTTCTGCCTACATCTCTCTTTTCCCTCACTCATGTGTGCATCCTTTATCTTCTCTCTCTCTCTCTCTCGGCGCTCTGTCCTCCCCTGTATATGAACGCTCTGTTTCTTCTCTCTCCCTCAATACTTCGTCATCCTCTCTCTATAGCTCTTTACTCTTCTCTTTATACTCCCCTTATATTTCCTTCTATTCTTACCCAATCTGTCATTCCTATTCGCCTCTCTGGCCTCCACTTACATAGGCGACAACATTTACTCCCGCCACTGTATTCCTCCCCTTGCTTTTATCTACACTCTGTTTCGTCTCCTCACTTCACCCTCCGTTTATTTCTCTTTCTGTTGATAACCCTTTCTTATACTTCTCCCTTATTTATCTTCGACTTCTTTCTCTGTCCAATCACTAATGCTACTCCTCTTCCCTCTCCACCTGTCTGTATATCTTCACCTCTCTTTTCTTTATTCACCTCTTCTCTTTTTATTAGCATCCAAAGCTATTTATTTTTACCTGCTTTTTCCCATGATTCAATTTTTTTTCCCATGATGCAATTTGATGAAAGTCACTTCATTTGGAATATTTTTCTTTTTCAATTTTCTTTATTTCTATTATCTTGCAGTTCCATTATTTTTTCTAAGTTTAACTTCTAAGCCATTTTACCATCTCCTTATTCACCCGTATCTTTTTCTCCCATTCTTTTTTTCATCTCATTTTACCTGCTCCTTTTTCTACCTTTCCTTTTTCTTCCTTTCTTTTTTTTTCATACCATTTTACCTATTTCTCTTTTTACTTCCTTTCTTTTGGATCCCATTTCCTCCCCTCCTTTTTTCTTCATTTCTTTTTTCTTTCTTTCTTTCTTTCACCCCATTTTACCTACTCCTTTTCCCTTCCTTTCTTTTCTCTTTCTTTCTTTTCTCTTTCTTTCTTTCTTTCACCTCATTTTACCTACTCCTTTTTCCTTCCTTTCTTTTTTCTTCCTTTCTTTTTTATCCCATTTTACCTACTCCTTTTTCCTTGCTTTTTTCTTTCTTTCTTTCACCCCATTTTACCTACTCCTTTTTCCTTCCTTTCTTTTCTCTTTCTTTCTTTCTTTCACCCCATTTTACCTACTCCTTTTTCCTTCCTTTCTTTTCTCTTTCTTTCTTTCTTTCATCCCATTTTACCTACTCCATTTTTTCTTCCTTTCTTTTTTTATCTTCCATTCATTTTTTTATCCTTTTTTTATCCTATTCTTTCTCCATTTCCGCCCAACATTTTACTTTCCGTTATCGGATGTTCGTTAATTGGATTTTACTCTGGACTAGGGATCTTTAACCCCTTTTTTTCCGTGGCCGCGAAGTCCCTGGCCTCATTCAAATTAGAAACCTTGGTCAGAAAAAAATACCCTCCGAAATTTTAAGGTGCTATCATGAAGGAAGACTTCGTTGATTCAAAATGACATTCATTGAATCTTAGGACACACCCACACAGATACATACGTATATATATATATATATATATATATATATATATATATATATATATATATATATATATATATGTGTGTGTGTGTGTGTGTGTGTGTGTGTGTGTGTGTGTGTGTGTGTGTGTGCGTGTGAGTGTATATGTGCAAATTGTTATATATATATATATATATATATATATATAATGTGTGTGTGTGTGTGTGTTTGTATGCCTGCACGTACGTGTGATATGAATAATGGAACTTCTGTGTACACAAAAGAAGGTGAATTTATGTTTTACTGATAAACACCTGCTTTCCTGCGCAGACATTTGTGTGTGTATACATATATATATATATATAAATATAAATATATGTGTATATATATATATAAGTATATATATATATATATATATATATATATATAAATATAAATATATGTGTATATATATATATATATATATATATATATATATATAGACACACACATAAACACATACACGCACAGACACACACACCCACACACACACAGACATATATATATATATATATATATATATATATATATATATATGGCCCGACCTTTGCGTTTATGCATGAAACAGACTCTCGCCTCTGAATGTTGACTTCAATGACCACTTTTATATTTACATACGCTCTTTCCTGATATTAAGCAATTTCATCTCTAAATATATCATAACTTAAAACTATATTTTATCATATATATATATATATATATATATATATATATATATATATATATATATATATATATATATATATATATATATATATATAAATATACATATATATATATACATACATATATATATATATATATATATATATATATATATATATATATGGGAAATGTTGTAAATCCGACATATTGTTAATTTTAATTTATTTAATTTAGACGTTATTTTTTATGGATACTCATGATTTCCGATGTTTAACCATTGTCTTTTGTGCGTAGCACTAATAAATTAACTCCCTTTTAATAATATGTAGAAATAACCACTCTTTGTCTGATGAAGGTCGTGAGACCGGAACACGTGTAGCAAAAATATGGAATTTGTACTCGGCTCTCCGAACCCAAATCCAAGCCACTATCCATTAATCCACCGTATATATGAGAGAATGAGTAAGAGAGAGCGAAAGAAAGAGAGGGAGAAAGAGAGAAGGAGAGAAAAAGAGAGACAAAAAGAGAGAGAGAAAGTAAGAGAGAGAGAGTGAGTTGAAAGGTGTTCGGATGAAATTGAGAAGCGATGTTGCAGTTGCGAGTTAAATGTGTCTCTTCACTTGAAACAGAACCGGAAGTGCAAATTATCATTTATTACCAGTAGAAAGGCTTTAAATTTTAAATAATATTCTTTCGGGGGGAAAATTCATCCTTGTCATCTCGTCTAAATTCGGTACATTTCTCTATTTATTTAACTTTTTAACCCAAGTCTGGGGAACCCTTATTTATTGCCAGTGACTGGCCTTTAATACTTTCAACTCATTTTCCCAAATTTCATTGTTTTTTTTTGTTTTTGTTTTTTCATATTTCCCACTTCTTCTTCCCTCCCTCAAAAGGCATTCATTCTACGAGGGTCATTCAATAAATAGTGTCGCTCACAACAGTTTTGACTTCATCGTCACTTTTAAACTATATATATATACACGAGGGTCATTCAATAAATAAGGTGAATTTTTCGGTCTAAGGACTTCTAATACAGATAGAAGCTTACTTTTTTTTATTTTTCAACGTAGTCTCCCAGCACTGTCACACACTTTTCCCATCTGTGCACAAGCTTCCGTATTCCCTCAGCATAAATCCTTTGGACTGATGTCTCAGCCAGTCACTCACAACACATTTGACTTCATCGTAACTTTTAAACTTCGTGCCTCTCGTGAACGCTTTCAAGGGACCAAACAGGTGAAAGTCTGAAGGGGCAAGGTCTGGGCTGTAAGGAGGATGAGGGAGCAGTTCCAAGCCCAGCTCGTTGATGGCCTGCACCGTTTGGGCTGCTGTGTGAGGCCTTGCGTCACCCTTCTGTCAGACTGAATGAGGTCATTGACTGATTCAATCACCTCAGGAGACCTCACTTCTGTAGGCCTCCCAGGCCTGTCTTCATCCTCAACACTGCTCCGTCCTTCTTTAAATAATTTTGCTCACTTGTAGACATTCTTTTGGCTGAAACATGTGGCACCATACACAGTTGACATTTCATTGCACCGTTCAGCAACCAAAAACTTGATAATTGACCGCTGTTCAATACTGGAGCGTGCTTCTTGGTCGGCCATCTTTGTTAATCGCCAAAACTCTGAAAGTTTTTTTTTAATCTGCAAAAGAAGTTTAATCCATGTGAAAAAGAAGTAAAAAAACATAAAAAAGAGTAAGCTTCTATCTGTATTGGAAGTCCTTATACCGAAAAATTCATCTTATTTATTGAATGACCCTCGTATTTACAATAGAATCAAAAGTAGGCATAATTACGGTTTATACGACTGTCAAAAAAGTAGACACCTGTTCGTTTCTTTCTTTTTTCTTTCTTTCTTTCTTTCTTTCTTTCTTTCTTTCTATTTTCATATCCATTTCTCTATCCCAGTCTATTCATATCTATCTATCTATCTATCTATCTATCTATCTATCTATCTATCTATCTATCTATCTATCTATCTATCTATCACAGTCTGTTTATATATATCTATTCCAGTCTGTTCATATCTATCTATCTATCTATCTATCTATCTATCAACTGATGTGTAAATGGCTCGTCTACATTAGTTTATTTGTAACGGGAAGAGTATTAACCATGAAGCAGTTTATCCTAACATCGTTTTTTCTCTATAATTTCGATATTATTATTATTATTATTATTATTATTATTATTATTATTATTATTATTTGATTTCTGGTGTGTCCACATTTCTTTCTGGGTGCCACCCAGAGACCTAAGGACAGAAATGACATCATGACATTTGCCACTGACCAATGAAAACACACACACACACACACATTTTACATAGATAAAGCCCTTCGTAAAGTGTGGTCTGTACTCGTGAGAACAATTTTTTGTATTTCTTTAAGGCATGGGCTTCCAGGAATCCCTTCAGTGAGTCTATTGGATCTTTTTCCAATCAATCCGAGGGCTCCAACTACACCAGGGATTGTTGATGTTCCCATGTGTCACATTTCTGACATTTCGATTTCAAGGTCCTTGTATTTTGATAGCTTTTGAAAGAAATTCAAAGATACATTGCAGTCTGCAGGGAATGCCATATCAATATGAAATCACATTATATTTTTGTTGTCTTTGATAACGATATCTGCGTGGATAGATTTAATTGTTCTGTCTGTGTGTATTGTAAAATCCCATATAATTGTTACAGGTCTTGTCACTGCAACCAGGTTTAGGTGGTGTTCATGCCAGTTTCTTGCAGTTTCCTTCTCGTAAAAATTGTATATATATTTTTCCAGTGAAGATATTGGCCCGTTCTATAATGCCGAGTTTTATATTCTGTGGGCCCTAACACCGGGCAACCTGATGCAACATGATCAATTGTTTCTGGATATTTACTCAGAATCTGCCTTTTAGGTTAGCACAATTGTATTATTATTATTATTATTATTATTATTATTATTATTATTATTATTATTATTATTTTTATTTTCTGGCGTTTACACATTTCTTTCCGGGTCCCGCCCAGGGACCTAAGGTTAGAAATGGTATCATGACACTTTCCACTGCAAAAATTACATAAAGCCTTTCGTAACGTGTGGACTGTACTTGTCAGAGCAATGTTTTGCATCTCTTTGAGGCATGGACTTTCAGGGATCCCTTCAATCAGCCTACTGGAATCTTTTCCAACCAGTCCAAGGGCTCCAACTACAACAGGAATTGTTGATGTTCCCATGTGCCACATTTTTGAGATTTCTATTTCAAGGTCCTTGTATTTTGACAGTTTTTCGAATATCTTCAAAGATACATTGCAGTCTGCAGGGACTGCCATATCAATAAGGAGGCACTTATTTTGTTTGTGGTCTTTAATAACAATGTCTGGGCGGTTGGCTTTGATTGTTCTGTCAGTGTTTATTGTGTAGTCCCATAGAATTGTAACAGGTCCTATCTCCGTAACCGGGTCAGGGTGGTGTTCGTACCAGTTTCTTTCAGTTTCCTTCCCTTAGGAGTTGCAAATTTTCCAGTGCAGATATTGGCCCACTCTGTCATGCTGGGTTTTATATTCAGTGGGTGCCAATATCGTGCAACCTGATACAAGATGATCAATAGTTTCTGGATATTTATCTCAGAATCCGCATTTTGGGCTAACACAGTATTTTAGTATATGTGCTTGATAATTTCTAGTTAACAAGCATTGGTCCTGTGCAGCAATGATAAAACCTTCAGTTTCAGCTTTCAACCCTGCACTACGTAGCCACTGATGGGTACGGTTTTTGTCTACGTCAGCTTGTTTGGTACGGGCAGAGTATTGGCCACGAAGCGGTTTATCTTGGCATTGTTTCTGTATCTTATCGGTTGCATCTGCCTTTGCTTTCTTTTTTAAGTATTTTGCAGCTTCAGCCGGTTTACCGTGTTGTACTTGTATTTCTGCGCCCATTTGCAACTCCATTTCGAATTTGTTGGCTTCCTTTATTACGGAGTAAAGACGCTTACTACCTTCATGTTCCTTGACACATATCATCATCCAGTCTTCTGTATAGTTTCGACGTATCTTTGGAGGCCTATTGTTGTAGTTTTGTAGGACAGTTCTAGTTGAACTAATCCCCTGCCTCCTTCGGATCTGGGCACATACAGACGATCAACATCAGCTTTGGGGTGATGCATGCGGTAGCAAGTGAGGAGCTTTCTCGTTTTGGCGCCCATTTGCTTAATTTCGGCTATGGTCCAGTTAAGGACGTTAAAGCTGTATTGCACCACAGGGACAGCCAAGGTGTTTATGACCGATATTCTGTTTTTTTTTTAGTTTAGCCGCTGTATTTAGTAGAAGTCGTACACGCCTGTAGTACTCCTTTCTTACCTTCTCCTTCATTTGGGGGTGTTGTATGCCATCTCCTTCGCTAATTCCTAGGTACTTGTAAGCTTCATCATACTCTAGTTCCCTATTATTATTATTATTATTATTATTATTATTATTATTATTATTATTATTATTATTGCTGCTTTCTGTTTAGTATAAATCCCTTGGCCAAATTATTACCCAAAACCTGAAGTAAAGCAATGTAGTAAATATGTGTTGATATAAATTATCCTTATCTTGTACAGTGTCTATATCTTCATGACGTTGATAATACTTTCTGGGGGTGATAAGTTATTCTTCATGTTACGGATTTTGTTTATGTTCTTGTCTCATCGTAATCATAGGATTTCAGTTTAAGAAGCCATCTTTTTCAATTTCGACTTGAAATTAATTATAGTTACTTATTCCGTCTTATTCATTTTTCTTTTCTTTTTTTTTTGTTTTCGTCTTTAAAGATTTGTTTATTTTGCTTTTACATATCATGTCCATTTGCATGTCGCTTTTCATTTAAAAACCTGTCTTTAAAGACTTGTCTTTAAAGACTTGTCTTTAAAGACTTGTCTATTTTGCTTTTATATATATTTTTATTTACATGTCTTTTTTTATTTAAAGGCTTGTCTTGTTTATTTCATTTTAGATATCATTTTTATTTACGCTTCTTTTTATTTAAAGACTGGTCCTTAAGACTTGACTATTTTATTTTTATATATATTTATTTACATGCCTTTTTTTAATTAAAACTTGTCATTAAAGACTTGTCTTGTCTATTTTGCTATTACATATCAGTTTTATTTACATAAGCATCCCCAAACCTTAATGCTATCTATCTATCTATCTATCTATCTATCTATCTATCTATCTATCTATCTATCTATCTATCTATCTATCTATCTATCTATCCACGTGTCTTCATTATCTATCTATCTATCTATCTATCTATCTATCTATCTATCTATCTATCTATCAATTGACTTAGTCATATCTATCTGTCTGTAGTCATATCTATCTATCTGCTTGCCTGTCTGTCTATATATCTATCAATCTTTTTATCTCAATATCTTCCTCAGTATGTTCATATCTATCTATCTATCTATCTATCTATCTATCTATCTATCTATTTATCTATCTATCTATCTATCTATTGGCTTGGTCATATCTATCTGTCTGTAATCATATCTATCTATCTACTTGCCTGTCTGTCTATATATCTATCAATTTTTTTATCTCAATATCTTCCTCAGTATGTTCATATCTATCTATCTATCTATCTATCTATCTATCTATCTATCTATCTATCTATCTATCTATCTATCTATCTATCTATCTATTGGCTTGGTCATATCTATCTGTCTGTAGTCATATCTATCTATCTACTTGCCTGTCTGTTTATATATCTAGAACTCTATTTATCTCAGTTTGTTCATATCTATCTATCTATCTATCTATCTATCTATCTATCTATCAATTGGCTTGGTCATATCTATCTGTCTGTAGTCATATCTATCTATCTGCTTGTCTCTCTATATATCTAGCAATCTATTTATCTCAATATCCTCCTCAGTATGTTCATATCTATCTATCTATCGATCTATCTATCTATCTATCAATTGACTTGGTCATATCTATCTGTCTGTAGTCATATCTATCTATCTGCTTGCCTGTCTGTTTATATATCTATCAATCTTTTTATCTCAATATCTTCCTCAGTATGTTCATATCTATCTATCTATCTATCTATCTATCTATCTATCTATCTATCTGTTTGGTCATATCTACAGTGAGGTGAAACATTTGGACAGTAAAAAAAATGGATTTAGAATCATATATTGAAAGAAATGCATTGTTTTAATACCTGTTTTAATAATTTGTATATAAAATATATATACGTGTCAAATAATTTATTTTTGCTGTTTATTTGCATTTATAATTGTTTTACGAATATATTGTGAGCTTAAGACAATGCTTTTCTTTCAATATATGATTCTAAATCCATTTTTTTACCGTCCAAATACTTGTTTCACCTCACTGTACATGTCCCCTTTTTGTTTAAAGTCTTCTTTTTAATGACTTGTCATATCTATGTAGCTTTTACATGTCTTTCAGTGTGAATGCTAAGCTTCCAAAAATCTGGTCTCTATCGAGAAATTCTTGATAAAATACAAAGAAAGAAACTGCAATGTTATTGGTTCTGATCTGGCATCTCGGCGTCACTCTTTGTCTCACGGGTGTAACGCAGCTTCCCTGTGAATTTACTACGAATAATTTCATGGTAATCGTTCGGATGAAATTTCCTCGAGACTTTAAGAATTTAAGTATAGTATTACATTGGTGGCATGGTCTCAACATTTTACTGCTGAAATGGCTAGATGGAACCGTAAGTTCAATGTTAACAGTTTCTTCTATCGCACTTCTCGCTCGTGGAAAGCTCTTTCGGTTTCTTGCTTCCACCAAATCAAGTTTGATCTTCAACAATAATTAAATTCTATGTCAATCTTTGTCAACTATCTTCTTATTCATGTTCTTTTAAAGTTTTTTTTCTTTTCTTTTTTAAATGTTTATTCCTTTTTTCTTTCTTTCTCTGTAACTACCCTTCTTTCTTTCTTCCTTCGTTTGCTTTCTTTCTTTCTTTCTTTATTAATTCATTTATTTATTTGTAAGTACTCTTCTTTCCTTCTTCCTTCGTTTGCTTTCTGTCTTTCTTTCTTTCTTTCTTTATTTGTAACTACTTTTCTTTCTTTCTTTTTTCTTTCTTTCTCTGTAACTACCCTTCTTTCTTCCTTTTCTTTCTTTCTTTCTTGCTTTTCTTTCTTTCTTCCTTTTCTTTCTTTCTTTCTATCTTTCTTTATTTGTAACTACTTTTCTTTCTTTTTCTTTCTTTGTAACTACCCTTCTTTCTTTCTCCCTTTTCTTTCTTTCTTTCTTTCTTTCTTTCTTTATTTGTAACTACTTTTCTTTCTTTTTTCTTTCTTTCTCTGTAACTACCCTTCTTTCTTCCATTTCTTTCTTTAATCCTTTTCTTTCTTTCTTTCTTTCTTTCTTTCTTTCTTTCTATCTTTCTTTATTTGTAACAACCTTTCTTTCTTTCTTTGTACCTACTTTTCTTTGTTCTTTCTTTCTCTTTCTTTCTTTCTATTTTTCTTTCCTTATTTTACTTATATTGTCTTCTTTTTACATTGTCTTTTTTTATTATTTCTTTTGCGAGTTTTTCGCTATCAAATGGAGATTTTACATAATGCGCACTTCTGAAGCGACGGGATACTCGGCTTTATTTCCGATTTTATCAAATGTAGGCCTCTGATTTCAGCTGTATAGACCCCAATGCCTCAAAGATAACTGGGACAAAAATCTGCCTGAACGTCCCAGATTATGGCAAGTTTAATCCTGATGTCGGTGTATTTCATGACGGTGTCAATTTATTTGACCCTAATCAACTAGAAGAGCGATACTTACCTGCCACAATTGCTAACCGTTGCCAATCAGGGTTTACTGAATGGTAGCTATTGCCCGATGTGTCGCAAGTGGAGCTATGTTACTCCTCAGTTTAGATCGAGGAAGTTATTCCTACCCGGGGATTCTAACTCTGAAGCGGGACCCTCCTCATAAAACTAACAAGGTTTGGTCAGTGTAATAGAGATGTCAGTGTGACAATGATCGCAGTGGCTGGGTAAAAAATTCAATTTTTGTCCTTGTCTCATATGCATAAATATTCCTATGGCACTCCCGCCACGTTCAAACAACCTTGTGTCACATTCAGCCTTGGTGGGGAAGGACGGGTAAGTATACCTGGAAGAGTTACGTCAGTAAGGCGGCAACCTCTTGTTTCTTTATCAATAAACATGAAAATTATTATTATTATTATTATTATTATTATTATTATTATTATTATTATTATTATTATTATTATTATTATTATTATTATTAATAATATAATTATTCTTATTATTATATTCGATTTCTGGTGCATAATGATTTCTTTCCGGGTTGCAACCAGTGACCTAAGATCAGAAATGACATCATTACATTTTCCACTGAGCATTTTTTGAGGAAAAATACCAGAAAAAACACCTCGGGTCACACATATTTTACATAGATAAAGGCCTTTGTAATATGTACTTGTGAGTACAATTTTTTGTATTTCTTTAAGGCATGGGCTACCAGGAATCCCTTCGATGAATCTATTCCACTCTTCCAATTAGTCTGAGGGTTCCAACTACAACTGAAGTTGTTGATATCCACATGTGCCACATTTTTCAGATTGCGATCCCAAGGTCCTTCTATTTTGATAGTTTTTGAACAGTCTACAGGGACTTCCATTGTTTTTGCGGTCACTGATCACTATATCTGCGCGATTACCTTTGAATGTTCAGTCTGTGTATTGTAAAGGTCATATCACTGTAACCGGGTCTGGTTGGTGTTCATACCAATTTCTTGCAGTTCCCTTTGTGTAAAAATTATTATTATTATTATTATTATTATTATTATTATTATTATTATTATTATTATTATTTCCTTTGATTTCTGTTGTGTACACATTTCTTTCCGGATCCTACCCAGAGACCTAAGGTTAGAAATTGCATCATGATATTTTCCACTAACAAAAAAAAAAAATTCACATTTCACGTAGATGAAGCCTTCATAAGCTGTGGGCTGTACTCGTAAGAACATTTTTTTTTAAAGATTTTAAGGCATGGACTTCCAGGGATCCCTTCAATGAGTCTACTGGAATCTTTTCCAACCAATCCTAAGGCTCCAACTACAACAGGGATTGTTGATGTTCCCATGTGCCACATTTTTTAGATTTCGATTTCAAGGTCCTTGTATTTTGATAGCTTTTTGAATATCTTCAAAGATACATTGCAGACTGCCGGGACTGGTATATCAATAACGAGACACTTTTTTTGTTTGTGGTTTTTATTATTATTATTATTTTTATTTTTATTTCCTTTGATATCTGGCGTTTACACATTTCTTTCCGGGTCCCGCCCAGGGACCTAAGGTTAGAAATGGCATCATGACACTTTCCACTGCAAATGAAATAAAATAAAAAATAATTACATAGATAAAGCCCTTCGTAAAGTGTGGGCTGTACTTGTCAGAACAATTTTTTTTATCTCTTTGAGGCATGGACTTCCAGGGATCCCTTCAATCAGCCTACTGGAATCTTTTCCAACCACTCCAAGGGCTCCAACTACAACAGGGATTGTTGATGTTCCCATGTGCCACATTTTTGAGATTTCTATTTCAAGGTCCTTGTATTTTGACAGTTTTTCGAATATCTTCAAAGACACATTGCAGTCTGCAGGGACTGCCATATCAATAAGGAGGCACTTATTTTGTTTGTGGTCTTTAATAACAATGTCTGGGCGGTTGGCTTTGATTGTTCTGTCAGTGTGTATTTAGTCCCATAGAATTGTAACAGGTCCTATCTCCGTAACCGGGTCAGGGTGGTGTTCGTACCAATTTCTTCCAGTTTCCTTCCCGTAGGAGTTGCAAATTTTCCAGTGCAGATATTGGCCCACTCTGTCATGCCGGGTTTTATATTCAGTGGGTGCCAATATCGTGCAACCTGATACAAGATGATCAATGGTTTCTGGATATTTATCACAGAATCTGCATCTTGGGCTAACACAGTATTTTAGTATATGTGCTTGATAATTCCTAGTTAACAAGCATTGGTCTTGTGCAGCAATGATAAAACCCTCAGTTTCACCTTTCAACCCTGCACTACGTAGCCACTGATGGGTGCGGTTTTTGTCTACGCTATTATTATTATTATTATTATTATTATTATTTGAAGATTTAATATTATTATTATTGTTTTTACTTCCTTTGAATTCTGGCTTGTACCCATTTCTTTCCGTGTGCCGCCCAGAGACCTAAGGTTAGAAATGGCATCATGTCACTTTCCACTGACAAAAAACGAGTCTTTATTATTATTATTATTATTATTATTATTATTATTATTATTATTATTATTATTATATTCGATTCTGAAGCGAGGTCATACACGGTTTTATTTCCGATTTTATCAATGTAGGTCTCTTAATTCGACTCTATTAGATCCCAACGCCTCGACGATAACTGGGAAAACAATCCTGCCTGAAAGTCTCTGATTGTGGCATTCAGGACGTCGGTGTATTATTGTCGCTGCCAATTTATTAGACTTTGATATTATAATCACCTGGAAGCTCCACCTCAGGTAGGAGGAGACCTCTTGTTTCTTGATGAAGAAAAAAATAAATTATTATTATTATTATTATTATTATTATTATTATTATTATTATTATTATTATTATTTCCTTCGTTTTCTGTTGTATACTCATTTCCTCCAGGGCCTCATCTATAGACTTGTGAACGGAAATGTCCTTAGTCTCTGCTTGCATCATCATGATCATGATCATCATCATCATCATCATCATCATGATCGCCATCACAATCAATGTCATCAACATCATTATTATTATTATTATTATTATTATTACTATTATTATTATTATTTCCTTTGTTTTCTGTTGTATACTCATTTCCTCCCGGGTCACAGCTAGAGACTTGTGAACGGAAATGTCCTTAGTCTCTGCTTGCTTGCATCATCATCATCATCATCATCATCATCATCATCATCATCATCATCATCATCATCATCATCATCATCATCAGTCATCATCATCATAAGTCATCATCATCATCATCATCATCATCATCATCATCATCACTGTTATTATTATTATTATTTTCTTTGTTTTCTGTTGTATACTCATTTCCGCCCGGGTCTCAACTAGAGACTTGTGAACGGAAATGTCCTTAGTCTCTGCTTGCATCATCATCATCATCATCATCATGATCACCATCATAATAATAATAATAATAATAATAATAATCATCATCATCACTGTTGTTGTTATTATTATTATTATTATTATTATTATTATTATTATTATTATTATTATTATTATTATTATTTTCTTTGTTTTCTGTTGTATACTCATTTCCTCCCGGGTCTCATCTAGAGACTTGTGAACGGAAATGTCCTTAGTCTCTGCTTGCATCATCATGATCATCACAATTATTATCATTATTATTATTATTATTATTATTATTATTATTATTATTCATCTCAAGTCTTTCACCGCCCTATCACTATTTCCATGAATGTGTTCAGATGAAATACATTTCTTATTTTTACCAATTCTACCCTTCACGGCTAAGATTTGCAATACCATGCACATAGTACGGAACAATGTCCATTCCTTCGTATACGATTATTGAGATGTAATCTCCACTTCAGCAGCTTCTTCTAGCGAACCGCAGCCTTGTGGCACCGACTCCCAAGATGAAGTTTCCCCGATCACTACCATCTTAACCTGTTCAAATCTAGAATCAACTTTTATCTCTCCACATATCCCAATAACCCGTGTCTTTTTAATCTGTAACACACTACCTCGAGCGGCTCTTGGGCCTTGTACAGGGCGAACGTCATTGTAAAATGTTGGCAAATTCTCCCTACATCGTCGTTACTTTTTTTCTTTTTAATTATTATTGTTATTTTGGTCCGTTCGGAGGCTGGTCCTGGGTATCAATCAAATGAAAAGGTCTTTACGATCTATGAAAGAAAGTATGGTAGAACTGACAAGGACGATGTCTCGATCGTCAAGAAACCGATGGAATTTATTTAGCGATTATATAAATAATTATTTAAATAAATATTAAACTGCAAAGACTTTCATGTTGTCGATTTTTCGGCGGAGATGAGACTTGGGAGAGTGCTCGTTTATTTTCGTAACCGCAACGAATGAAATGGTTTGTGAAGAAATGGCGGGAAAGAAAGAAAAAGAAAGATGAAAGAATATGAGCCAGGAAGGAAGGAAATTACTAAAGTAAGAAAGAAAGAAAGAAAGAAAGAAAGAAAGAAAGAAAGAGATGAAAAAATTACTGAAGAAAGAAAAAATGAATGAAAGAAAGTAAGGAAATTACTGGAAAAAGTCAAACGATGGAAAAAAAGGACTGAAAGAAGGAAACAGATGAAAATTAAAAGTAAAAGAAAGAAAGAAATTACTAAAGGGGGAAATAAATTACTAGAGAAAGAAAGAAATTACTAGAGAAAGAAAGAAATTACTAGAGAAAGAAAGAAAGAAAAAAGAATGAAGGAAACAGATGAAAATTAAAAGTAAAAGAAAGAAAGAAATTACTAGAGGAAGAAAAATAAATTACTAGAGAAAGAAAGAAAGAAAGAAAGAAAGAAATTACTAAAGAGAGAAAGAAAGAAAGAAAAAAGAATGAAGGAAACAGATGAAAATTAAAAATAAAACAAAGAAAGAAATTACTAGAGGAAGAAAAATAAATTACTAGAGAAAGAAAGAAAGAAAGAAAGAAAGAAAGAAATTACTAAAGAAAGAAAGAAAGAAAGAAAGAAAAAAGAATGAAGGAAACAGATGAAAAGTAAAAGTAAAAGAAAGAAATTACTAGAGAAGGAAAGAAAGAAATTACTAGAGCAAGAAAGAAATTACTAGAGGAAGAAAGAAAGAAATTACTAAAGAAAGAAAGAAAGAAAGAAAGAAAAAAGAATGAAGGAAACAGATGAAAATTAAAAGTAAAACAAAGAAAGAAATTACTAGAGAAGGAAAGAAAGAAAGAAATTACTAGAGCAAGAAAGAAATTACTAGAGCAAGAAAGAAATTACTAGAGAAAGAAAGAAAGAAAGAAATTACTAAAGAAATAAAGAAATAAAGAAAGAAAAAAGAATGAAGGAAACAGATGAAAAGGTAAATGAAATAAAAAAGAAACAAACAAAAGCAAGAAAAAAAGTAGAAGGGAAACGAAAGTAGAAGCAATCAAGGCGACTTAGAATTTATGGGTGTTAAAAAAGATGAAGTTAATTCCTGAATGTATATGTAATTTGGAAAATCAAATTGCAGGTGTCGAAACAACTATCGTTGCAAAAATGGAATCAGCATTCCGAGTTCAAATTCCAGTCGAGGCTGTTCCGCTCTCTTCGAATTGATAATTTTTCAAAAAACCATCTTATCTCACCATCTAGAGTCAAAATAGTGGGATAGACTAAGATGTCTACACTTGGCAGGGCAAGAATATCTCGTTGGAGAAGGCAACTAGAAACAACTCCATTGCCTTTCCCAAGAATATTGAAGGGGGAGAGAGGAAAACAGCACATAACCTGCCTAATGAACCTGTGTAACTGGTTGAAAGAACAGGGATCTTGGGAAATAGAGCGGAAAGAAAACATTTACTGAGAGCTACAAAGGACAGGAAATTGTGGAAAGCTATGTCTCGAAGGGAGACGACACATAGAAGAAGAAAGAGAAGAAGAAAGAGGAGGAGGAGAATAATTAATGGGAAGGAGGAGAAAAGATGAAGAAGAAGGAGAAAATATGAAGGAGGAGGAGGAGAAGGAGAAAACAAGAAGGAGAAGGACAGAGAAAGAAGAAGAAAAAAGAGGAGGAGGAGGGAAAAGAGCAGGAGAAGAATCATAATAAGGAGGAGGATGAGGAGAATAATCAGAAGAAGAAGAAGAAGAAGTAATATGTGGAGCAGGAGAAGAAAGAAGAGGAAGAAGAAGAAGAAGAAGAAGAAGAAGAAGAAGAAGAAGAAGAAGAAGAAGAAGAAGAAGAAGAAGAAGAAGAAGAAGAAGAAGGAAGATGAGGAAGAGGAGAAGAAAAAGGGGGATAACAATAATAATAATAAGAAAGATGATGATGAGGTGAGTAATGAGGAGGAGGAGAACAGATGAAGAAGACGGAGAAGGAGGAGAAAAGAAGTAGTAGTAGGAGGACAAATGCAGAAGAATAAGAAAGAGTAGGAAGTAAAAGGAGGAGAAGAATCAAAGAAGAAGAAGAAGAAGAAGAAGAAGAAGAAGAAGAAGAGGAAGAAGAAGAGGAGGAGAATAAGAAGAAGAAGGAGGAGGAGGAGAGGAGAAGAAGAAGAAGAAGAAGAAGAAGAAGAGGAGGAGGAGGAGGAGGAGGAGGAGAATAAGAAGAAGAGGAGGAAGAGGAGGAGGAGGAGGAGAATGAAACCGAAAATGAATTCGTTAGTCAGGTCATTCGTTCCGGAATACGTTAGGGTTGTAGGGTCATCATACAGAGTGCAGCCATAGCAACCGTTTCGTGTCTATGACAAGATAACCTGACGAAGCACCTCCCCTTATATTTTATATATTCATCCCCATTCCCACACACTCAACGTCGCAAGGCTATCATTACACTATCGCTATTTCCAAGGCAAATGTGCGGACGACTTACTTTCCATATTTCTACCAAAAGTTGAAAGTGGTAAATAGATTTGCCTATCGTAAGGTTCACACTCCTCCGTGGTCTTTTGAACAGGGATAGAGATTTATTCCTTCTTTTGCTGTTTAGGATTGGGTTTCATGTTCCTTCTAAAGTCTCCTCATTCTCTTTCACTCCCAGCCGCAGCCTTGCGTCTTAGAGCCATTATCGCCTTGCTTCCTATGCCTGCTTTTGGATTCATTTCACACACCTTATTCCGAAAAAGGGTGACGTGGAAGATATTAATCCGTCTACATCATGAGAGGATATTAAAAATAAAGATTAGTGGACATTAGAAAAAAATCGTTTTACCAATAAATACATTAACTAAAAATACCAACCTGTAAAACGGATTACAAATATATTTTGACCATGAAAATTGAAAAAAGATTTAATATTTCTAAAATCCCCGTGGAGGTAGGTGTAGATGTGTACAACTTAATTAGATCATGTAGAAGCCAACAAAAAAAAATCATTTCTTAAGATGCGATGTTGAAGCGTTGGATTTGATGAGTTAAAAGAAAAAATATATTTGAAAGAAAAATACAACAGACGACATTTTTTCCCCTTGAGGTAAGAACAAGGTAAAAGATATAATTTCATTATCAAATAGCAGTGGAAGAGATTAAGAATCGAAGAATTAATTAAAAAGAAATGAAGCAGATTATCCCCCCACCAAAAAAAAAATAATCTGGTGCCTTAGTTGCGAAACTGCTAAATATTTGACAAGTGAAGAGTAAAATTCGGATATGTCTCAAAGAAGACAATCTTTCAACAGATGTTATAAAATGGCGGTACATTGGCGTACGAATCAGTTACGACAAATTCAGACTAGGAGATGTCTGAAAATTTAACTTAGCATTATTCAGGACGAGGAAAGATAGAACACGTTTCTCAGACCAAACACAGTATTAAAGAACCTACAGACAATCTCCTCACAGATGAAGAAGAAACTTGAAGCAACAGAAACAAAGACGTGTACTGAACTGTTACATAATATCAGTCCCCCTGTATAGAAGTGAATGAGAAACAATCTCCTGACAGATGAAGAAGAGACTTGAATGAAAAGAACAAAAAAAGAGTACTGAACTGTTACGTAATATCAGTCCCCCTGTATAGAAGTGAATGAGAAACAATCTCCTGACAGATGAAGAAGAGACTTGAATGAAAAGAACAAAAGAAGAGTACTGAACTGTTACGTAATATCAGTCCCCTTGTATAGCAGTGAATGAGAAACAATCTCCTCACAGATGAAGAAGAGACTTGAATGAAAAGAACAAAAAAAGAGTACTGAACTGTTACGTGATATCAGTCCCCCTATATGGCAATGAATGCTGGGTAATCTCCTCACAGAGGAAGAAGAGATTTGAAACAACAGAAATATGGTCCTACAGAAAGATGCTGAGCATACCCTGAATCGAACACGTGAGCAACGACGAAGTTCTAGAGTCATTGGCAACAAAAAGTGTAGCTGGGATTTCTGTGTCACATAATGGGGAGAAAGTATTTGGAAAATTTGTCACTCACAGGACAGATTGAAGGTAAGTGGAGCAGATGAAAGTAACGCATAACCTACCTGGCGAGCTTGATTGAATGGATATCGGAGCAGGGTTTGGGAAAGATGACAAAAGTGAGTGCGATGATAGACAACACCCTGAAAGGACACGGCGCATAGAAGAAGAAGAAGCAAACATTCGTTACGTATTTCTTTTACACTCTGATTTTTTTCCATAGTATATATTTAATGGTGGGAGTGCTTACTGTACTTAATGGCTAATGAATAATAGCGATGAACCTGTGTGCTTCTGTTTTTGTGGTGAATTTTAAGCATAGATCAGACGTGACACTCAGTGAGTTTCCGTATCGTCTCTGGGTTACCACGCGTCTGCAGGAATGATATTAGCGAAAAAGACGAATTCTTTTCCTTACTCTTTTTTTTTTTAAAGAGGGCCAGGCGTAGCAGCTTAGATTCTATGAGGCAGCAGGAGGAAGACATCACGGGAACGCATGTCGTTCGATGGCTTAGCTTCCCTCCGCATGTGGTCTTAGCCAGTCTCTCGAATCTGAGTGCGGGAAGCGTATTGTGGCTTTAAAATTCTTGCGGTCCTCTGTTGAATTTGCGCGTTTTGGACTTATATCAAAAACTCAGACAAAGAAAATCTATCACTGTCAGAAGACCACACCTACGAATTATTCTAGCAAATTGCTGACGTTTCTGGCCCTGGCCTGTGCATTCTGTAAAAGATGGAGCTCATTTTTCAGTCGTACTTGATCCAGCGAGATTAACTTACTAACCATTACACTGCTTCGAAGTGCACTCTTTCTAAGAGTGGCACACGGCCGAATATAGGGAGCACCCAGCGAAGATCAAGGTCAGTACTCAGTCGGAATTGGTCCAGTTCTAATTGGAATAAGAGCAGCGAAGATACTTTTTTCTGAATGCATCATAAAAATCAGAACGATGGAATTAATAAATTCTAAACAACGCCTTGGATCAGTTAAACAAATTTAGTACAGGAAACTACTGGGCCTCATCTGACTTCGAGTAGAACTCTTACATACGATCCATTACTAAGGATGCAGGTAAAAATAGTCGGCTCCCTGTACCGCTCCAATATATACCTGACCCCTAATTCATTCCTCTAACTTTATAAAAGCCAGATCAGGCCAAGAATGGTGTACTGTTGTCATATTTGGACGCGAACTGCCCAGACCTCACGCATTAGCCTTTTGATATAATTCCGAAAGCGAGGCCTTTTGGGTGACGAATTATTCTCCCTACTCCGGCCCCTCTCCCACAGGCGGGATGTGGCAAGCCTGATGCTGCTCTATCGCTATTTCCACAGAAAATACTCGGACGAACTGCATTCCTTCGTTCCGCCAGACCTTAACCTTCACGGCTAGGACCGTCCATGCCACTTATATTGCTGCAAACCACCTACGTTCCGTCTGTATTCCGTCGGTGAGGAGTAAGATCCACTCGAACAGCTTCTTTCCACTGCACTGTGTAACCGACTCCCCAGAGGATGGTTCCCCGATCACTTCAATCTTATCCTGTTCAAATCTTGGGTTAACCGTTATCCGCATAAATTGCCTCTTAACGTAACCCTAAACATCGAGTAGTCCCTGGGTCTTGTACAGGGTGAACCATTCTGTAAAAAAAACAAAAAAAAACAACAAAAATAATGTTGGATTTTGAATGAGGCACTCGGTGAGGATCGATGACACTACACGGTAGCAACAGCCAACCAGACTAGCCCTATTAACCATTACCCCACGCTGAGGCGCCATGGGTGTTTTAAGATCATTTTGGTAAAGCGATGACATTATCCAAATGTTAACATTATTTCCACTATCGTCGGGAGTTGAGAAATGCAAAGTCTGTCTTGGCCTTCTGCTAACTTGGAGCATGTGCATGTAAATTTTGGTGCAAATCCGTCGAAAATTGCGGCCGTGCATTCGTTACACACACACACACACACACACACACACACACACACACACACACACACACATCCTTCCTTTTATTAAATCACAAAATATAAAAAAAATCCTATGTGGCGCATTTCTTCTCTCTCATAGGGGGGACATCGAGAGAAGCTGGCTACTCTATTGCTACTTCCACGGAAAATACTCGGACGAACTGCATTCCTTCGTTCCGCCAGACCTACCCTTCACGGCTAGGACCGTCCATGCCACTTATATTGCTGCAAACCACCTACGTTCCGTCTGTATTCCGTCGGTGAGGAGTAAGATCCACTCGAACAGCTTCTTTCCATTGCACTGTGTAACCGACTCCCCAGAGGATGGTTCCCCGATCACTTCAATCTTAACCTGTTCAAGTCTTGGGTTAGCCGTTATCAGCATAAATTGCCTCTTAACGTAACCCTAAACATCGAGTAGTCCCTGGGTCTTGTACAGGGTGAACCATTCTGTAAAAAAAAAAACAACAACAAAAATAATGTTGGATTTTGAATGAGGCACTCGGTGAGGATCGATGACACTACACGGTAGCAACAGCCAACCAGACTAGCCCTATTAACCATTACCCCACGCTGAGGTGCCATGGGTGTTTTAAGATCATTTTGGTAAAGCGATGACATTATCCAAATGTTAACATTTCAAAAATGAAAATACGCGCAGAATTAGTAAAGGTAAGCACCCCACTCCTTATTTTGTCTCTCTTGGTTGACATTTGGTTTCGGAGAGAACCTAAAGAGAAGGGTGTTGTCCAAAAGTTGAACTTCAATTTTTTGTGATTGTTTGTTCTTTGTTTTTCAGCCAAGTAAAGCTGAATTTCTTTTCTTTTTTTTTTCTGGAGATATCTTTGATTTTACAAAAGCGAACCGGAATTTGTTTTAGACAAAAATATAAGAACACGATATGTTTTAAAAATTATCTGTTTATCAATATTTAATAATGTTGGATTTTGAATGAGGCACTCGGTGAGGATTGATGACACTACACGGTAGTAATAGCCAATAGCTTTTTTTTATCGCTGTTATTGTTAAACATGCCACATAGAAATGAAAGTGTTCTTGAATGGCCTATCTTCTAGATCTTCTTGCTAAAATGCGGGTATCCCCTCGGGGTTCTATCTTGGATCTACGTTGTCCCAATGGTGATATGCTGTACGAAAGTGCTCGGGCGAACACAATTCCCTGGTTCCTCCAGGTCTGACCTTCACGGCTAGGACCGGTCATGCCACTTATATTGGAACAAACCATTCACATTCCCTCAGTATTCCGTTGGTGAGAAGTTCCACTCGAACAGCTTCTTCCCGCGAACCACTACACTGTGGAAACAGACGCCCGTGACAATCTTAACCTGTTCATGGCTAGGGTTAACCATTATCTTCCTCTAATCTCCGCAGGAATTGCCCCCTAACGTAACAGTCCACCTCTTGTGGTCCCTAGGAATTGTAAAGGGGGAACGTTATTGTAAAAAAATAGAAAAAAGAAAAGAAAAAGGATAACTAAATTGAACTTAGGGAAGGTTGCTCCCGTAAGATGCTTAAAAAAACCCGTAATATTGATCAGTAAATGAGTCACCGCCTTAACAGTCTCGTCAGATCGAGACTTTCAGATGCGTGCGAAAGCATGTTACCCAGGACGAAACTATCGTCTGTACAAATTCGTTGTCTCAGATCAATGATTAAAAATAACTACATGGGAATGAATTCTGTAAATTTTAAGGGAGATTGTCTATTCAACGATTCTATCGATTAGGGCAATGAAATCACAAAGCGTTCCAGTCAAATGTCTAAGAAGTAAGTCAAGTGGAAATGTCATTTGCAACACTGGCAAGAATAGAAATAGAAAGCACGTGGAAGTAGAAGTGAAAAGGAGGACATAATGAGGGTGTTGATAAGCATAGATAGATAGATAGATAGATAGATAGATAGATAGATAGATATAAATAGACTGAGATAGACAGATAGATAGATAGATAGATAGATAGATAGATAGATAGATAGATAGATAGATATAAATAGACTGAGATAGACAGATAGATAGATAGATAGATAGATAGATAGATAGATATAAATAGACTGAGATAGACAGACAGATAGATAGATAGATAGATAGATAGATAGATAGATAGATAGATATGAATAGACTTAGATTGATAGATATGAATAGACTTAGATAGATAGATAGATAGATACATATGAATAGACTTAGATAGATATGAATAGACTGAGATATGAATAGACTTAGATAGATAGATAGATAGATAGATAGATAGATAGATAGATAGATAGATAGATAGATAGATATGAATAGACTGACATAGATAGACAGATATGAATAGACTGAGATAGATAGATAGATAGATATGAATAGACTGAGATAGATAGATAGATAGATAGACAGACATGAATAGACTGACATAGATAGATAGATAGATAGATAGATAGATAGATAGATAGATAGATAGATATGAATAGACTGACATAGATAGATAGATAAATCGATCCCCGAATGATCTTTTAGTAATCCACCAAGAAAGCCTATATTTTCCAAGAATGTCATCATCCATAAAGGTTTTTTCTCCCCTTTTTGAAATAATAAAATAAGATTTCAGGAGGTATTAAGTGAATTTTGTCTGTTATTTCTGCCATATGACTTATCAAAATCATTGACGTTGTGTCAAAATGATGGCAATAGTCGTTGGAGCCGAAGGCGGCTGGCAAAACAATTCTGATAGGGCGGAAATCAGATTGGCGGCGAGGGTCACGTTGAGAAAACACGGACGCCGGATGTCGTATAATGAGGTGCACAATGAAGGGAAACACCGGTTGACTCTATTCGTCTACGTCGGTGCCGCAAGATGGTGGTGAAATAAAGAAGAGTTGGCGAGACCGCGATTTTCCCTGATAGATGAATGTATTTCCCGTTAATTTTCTTTGTTTCCTTCCTTTCAATGATTTGTCTTCATTCCTTATTTTAGTTAATTTGGAAATCATCTTTTTTTTTTATGTTTCTTTCATTCATTTATTCGTTCATTCATTATTTCATTCTTATTTCTTTCTTTCACTTTCAGATATTTTCTTTTTCGTTTTGTACTTTGTTTGTTTGGGGTTTTTTTTCGTTTCATTTTATTCCTTAACGGATTTGCTACCGAGTTTTGTATCACTGCGCATGCGTCGAATTTTGTATTACTTCTGATAGGCGTTATTCTCTAAGCCAATTTATTCATTGTTCCATCTTTTTGTACTTCTTCTCATTCATACCATTTCATTTATTTTTTTTTTTTCGTTGGGATTTCATCTCCTTTCTCTAAATTCTATTTTTTTTCTTCCTTTCAATATTCACCGTATTTGGCGGATTAAAAGACACCCAGTCATAGTAGACGACCTCCCATATCAGCAGAGCAGGTTAATAGCTTAAAAAACGTAACCAAAGCACTTTAACCGTAGCAGCAGTTATTACTGTTTTTAGAAAAGCAGGATAACTATTTTTATATACTAATATTCATCTACTACAAGCCAGAAGAGCCACTCAAGTGAGATGGTTGCTGTTTACTGTATGGACGTAAGAAAAAGTGGGAGGTTAAGTAATTTGAACAGGTCGTGATTGTAGCGATTCTGAAAATATTACGCCGGGTGTCTGTCCCACAAATCAGTAGCTCTCGGAAGAAGTTGATATACTTTATACCATAGATATATAGATCTAAACATATATTAACAGATAGATAGTATATTTTGATTGATTGATAATTAGATATATAGATAGATCTTAACATATTGTAACAGATATATAACCGATTTTGATAGGCAGATAGATAGATCTTAACATATTTTAATAGATATATAGATCGTAACTTATATTCATAGATAGCTAACAGACAGTCGACGATGAAATTATTATCAATTTTGAATATTTTTATCCATTTCTCACAATCAAATGCCCGTATGACGCCATGATTTTTATATGTTAATAAGCATTAAAAAAGGAAAATGAAACTCAATTCTCAGAAAAATACGTTAAATACAACAAATTTGACAGGCGAATTATTCAGTATGAAAAATAGAAAATTTTTTAAAAATTTCACAATATTAATAGTCACCAACATGGCCTCTCATCTTTATAACTTGTTTCAATCGTTTTCTAAAGCTTTTGATGACATTTGAACAAGTCTTTTCTGGGATTGTCTTCCATTCTTCAATGGTTACCCGTTCTAAGTCCTAATAGCCGCTACTGTGATGAAACAGAATTAAAGTTAATTTATTGACAAAATAAATATTTTATTTAACGTTTGCTTTTAATTTTCTATAATAATGCCTTTCAAAATATTGGGTCTGGTGCAGCAACAGAGCTTACATAATAATAATAATGATGATGATAATAATAATGATAATAATAATAATGATAATGATAATAATGATAATGATAATGATAATAATAATAATGATAATGATAATAATCATAATAATCATAATAATGATAATAATAATAATGATAATAATAATGATAATGATAATAATCATAATAATGATAATAATAACCCTGACCCGGTTACGGAGATAGGACCTGTTACAATTCTATGGGACTACACAATACACACTGACAGAACAATCAAAGCCAACCGCCCAGACATTGTTATTAAAGACCACAAACAAAATAAGTGCCTCCTTATTGATATGGCAGTCCCTGCAGACTGCAATGTATCTTTGAAGATATTCGAAAAGCTGTCAAAATACAAGGACCTTGAAATAGAAATCTCAAAAATGTGGCACATGGGAACATCCACAATCCCTGTTGTAGTTGGAGCCCTTGGAGTGGTTGGAAAAGATTCCAGTAGGCTGATTGAAGGGATCCCTGGAAGTCCATGCCTCAAAGAGATACAAAAGATTGTTCTGACAAGTACAGCCCACACTTTAAGAAGGGCTTTATCTATGTAATTATTTTTTTATCGTATATATATATATATATATATATATATATATATATATATATATATATTTTTGCAGTGGAAAGTTTCATGATGCCATTTCTAACCTTGGGTCCCTGGACGGGACCCGGAAAGAAATGTTTAAACACCAGATATAAAAATAAAAAAATAATAATAATAATACCTATGAACACTAATGGGTATGTCCCAATCCTCATTGGTCTATATTTATTTATTATTATTATTATTATTATTATGTTTTTTTATTATGTACACATATTAAATATTAGGTTGCTATATATTTTTTACGTTTTTCGGATGTTCTACGAATGATCTCCAAGAATCTTTCGTGGAATTTTTCGTTGATTTTTTCTTTCTTTTCGTTAACCTGACCAGTTACGTTGGGAAGTTCTGCCACACTGCCGACTACCGCTTTTTTGGTCGCTTTCTAAGAATTTGAGGGGTGTTTCGATCAGCAACGTTATGGAGCTTAAAACGGGGCTTGATGAATTTTTTTCGAGTTAAAACCTTGTGATTTCTATCGTCGCGCATTAAACAGTAGATCGTTGGCAGAAGGTCGTAAACAAGGAAGGGGAATACATTGTTGGATGATTCATCCGAAATATTTATAGATATTAAGTGTTAAAATAAATGATAAAAAACGAATTAATTTATGTAACAACCAAATATCTTACGCATATTAAGATAGCGTCGACTAAGATGAAGCCGAGTTCGAAATCCAGTCGAGCCCATTACATTCACTTACGTGCTAATATATATTGGGAAAGGTATGGATCCTCTTCTCCCTCCAGCTATGGGTAAGTAGCAGGACAGACTGGGTTCTATAGCCTTGGGTGGTAACTTGTCTAGGAGAAGGTCAATTCTGAATTCAAAACCTGCGGAGGGTCGTTTGGGAACCTTATGGAACTTAGTGCACCAGGTCTTTGTAGTTGGCCCTTCAAAAAGTGTGGATGGTCCCGCACGAAACCTTCACCACTATAATCAAATCTCATATGCTGTTGTCGGGCTGTCGGTTTCCTAGGAACTGATCTGCTTGATCCTCATACGTCGAATTCGAAAGGGAGAGTCGAGTATATATATATATATATATGTATAGAACAAACGTAATAGCCCGTGCCTGATGAGTTGGTAGACCCACGAAACTTTGTTGCACTTCGAACGTATATTTATTAATATATAATTCTTAACTCTGTTTAACCACTTTGAGCAAGTTTTTGTTTTCACCTTACATTAAATTAAGTAAATATTTACTCGATTACTTGTGTGAATTATTTGTTTTATCTTCATGCCGCAAAATATAGACCGAAATATATTACGTTGATATTGTTCATATGAAAGAAGAAACAAAGAAGCAAGAAAGACAAAGAAAATAAGTAAAAAAGGGATGGAATAAAATTAGTGTGGCTAGTCGGCCTGCGTAGAGCCTGATCGAAGATGGAGACACACTTAATAGGCAATGTATTTCTTGCATTAATTCTATAAATAATCTTTTAAAAATCTGTAATAACTTTTATGCCCTGCTTTTCAAAGAACACATTTTTATTTCAATTTCAAAACACATTTTTTATTTCTGTTTCAAATGTCCATTTAAAAATAATTTATTCCGTACAGCATGTCGTTAAGTATTTCTTAAGAAAGGGAAAATTAAATTTAGCCCGACTTAAAATCTGCAAAAATAAAGAAAGTGGCAGCCTTAATTCATCGACTGGAGGGTTGGGGTGAGATGTGTGCTGGGGTGGTGTTGAGGAAATATGATATCAGTCATATGTACTGATCATAAACTTACAATAAATTAAACTAAAAGTTCACAGATAGAGAGACACATAAACATACTAATGCATAGACATATATACAAACACACACTCTACCATCAGTGTCTTGATAACCAGGCTATAAAACAATAAAAATACAGGGTGTTCATAAAGTTCGTGTGCACTTTAAAAAATTTATAACTTTATTTGTATTTGCGATAGAAATAATCTGTAAATGTGTTATAAAGTTTAATGTACCTAGTTTGATGTTTAGCTAAAATAACTAATGTGTAAAAAATGTAAAGTTTAATGTACCTAGTTTTAAGTACAGCTAAAATAACTAATGTGATTTCAGGCATTACTGTAAATCAGTTGGCAAATGTTTTCCGTGAACTGCAAAATCGTATTACCCTTTGTATTGCTAATGATGGAGGACATGTGGAAACTTAAATAAATTTTCAATAACACTTTAAAAAATATAGATTTACTTTTTCTAATCTTTTTTACAAATTATTTCTATCGCAAATACAAATAAAGTTATAAATTTTTTAACGTGCACACGAAGTTTATGGTCACCCTGTATAAAAGAGGCAATAAACAAACATATCAGAGACTTTATTCTCACTTTTTTTTATTATATGCCTGAAAAAAATCCTTTAAATTTTTGTTTATTTTTAGAGAATTAATAAAATTAATATTAATATACCAAAATGTGTTTTTTTTTAAATTTCAAGCACAGAGATTTTTAAAAAAGTATCTGTTTAGTTAGAGGAAAGGAATAATTTTAGAATTTAAGTTATACCAATAGTACTAATTACTATATGGCACATTTAGAAAACAAAATACTTAATGACACTAATAAATATATATGTAAGATACATGGATTACATTTTTATTTTACTTAGAAAAACAAATTTGAAAGTAACTCATTCCTTAAGTTTACACTAGAACTCAACATTACTAATAAAAGTTCATTCCTTGATGTACTTATTGATTCCAGTACACATACATTTACTCCTCCTCTATATAGGAAACCCACAAGCATCAACTCGTGTCGTCTTAATTATAATAGTGAATATCCCCAACCATATAAGCTAACTGTTAAAAAAAAAAACTTAATCCAACGCACACAAATAATATCTTCTTCCAAAACCATATTCTATAAAGAATTACATAACATTAAAGAACTACTTGCTAATAATGGATTTCCAAATTCCGTCATTGATCAAACAAATTAAAATGTATCTCAATACACGTAATACCGCTAACAAAATTGATAATAATTAATAATATTAATTATTATAGTGTACGTCAAAATAAACATAATACTATTAACATAGTATTATAACCAAATGAATAGTGATTACAAACAGCATTAAGCAACATTCAAAAACATAATAGGTAGAAATATTAAACCCTTTAATAATAATAAATAAGTAAAGCACATGATATATTGTAAAAAATTTCAAACAATTCACCTCATAGTCTCTAATAACCCTACAACCACACAACTAAATCCTCGACAAAATAATCTAGTGTATCAATTTAAATGCCCGTTTAGAGATTGATGCTAATAATAAACCCGCTACATAGTAGTTTTACTACAACCACACTCTCCTGTAGACTTACCTGTCACCTTTTTTATCTTAGTTCTATTAAACAACATTTCTTAGAAAAAACAGCAATGTACATAATATTAGATAGATATAAGTGGATAACACAAAAATACTCAAACATACAGGCAGTAAAAAGAGCCTTCAGATATTGAAGGCCATCTACATTAAAACGAACAATCCACACTCAACAAAATTACATTTCAAATTAGTCACAACACATTACATTGCATCTAGAGATATGGTTCTGTTGTTAATATTTTAGCCTCTCGCGTGGTATGATAATTGATAATAATCATAATAATTGTAACAACAATAGTGTACGTCAGAATAAACATAATACTATTAACTTATACTATTTTGACCAAATGCATAATAATTACAAACATGATAAACAACATTCAAAAGCATAATAGGTAGAAATGTTAAACTCATTAATAATAATAAGCCAGTTTAGCTCATCATATACTATAAAAATTTTAAACCAATTAACATCATAGTCTCTAATAACCCTACCGGCACACAATTAAATCCTCTGCAAAAAAAAAACAATGTAGTATATTAATTTACATGTCCTTTCAGAGATTGTATATCTGAAACTAATAATAAACCCATTACATACATTGGTTTTACTACAACCACGCTCTCCCGTAGACATACCTGTCACATTTCTGATCTTAGTTCCATAAAACAGCATTTCCTAGAAAAACATAGCCATGTACATAATATCAGACAGATATTAGTTGATAGCACAATAATACTCAAACATACACACAGTCAAAAGAAACTTCAGATATTGGCGGCCATCTACATTAAAACAGAGCAACTTACACGCAACAAAATTACACTTCATGCCAGTCACATGCATTTAAACACATAATTGATAACATTTCTTTCTCTCACGAGGTCATGTGTCACGTCATAGAACCGCATCACGAATTTACGAAATGCGTCTGCTATTCCGCGACCATTATCGTTGCATAGCAAACTTCTATGTACACATAACACGATGTCATTTTATATATAACCGCTCTAATGATGCTTGACGTGAGCCGAAAACTTAGATCGACGACCAATATAATAAAGAAATATCCAACCGTTGGATAGTTTTGTCTTTATTTTCTCTTGAAAGTAAAGCCATTATACGACGCTTGGAAAGGCTCATGATAAAACATAATATACATTCTTTGTTATATTTAATTATACATATATATATATATATATATAT
>OZ038507.1:66534904-66539904 GCA_964036315.1 Acanthosepion esculentum
TTTCTTCTTCTTCTTCTTCTTCTTCTTCTTCTTCTTCTTCTTCTTCTTCTTCTTCTTCTTCTTCTTCTTCTTCTTCTTCTTATTATTATTATTATTATTATTATTATTATTCTGTCACCTTTCTTTAACTTTACCATCCTCCTTGTATTTCTTCTTCTTCTTCTTCTTCTTCTTCTTCTTCTTCTTCTTCTTCTTCTTCTTCTTCTTCTTCTTCTTCTTCTTTTCCACCTCCTCCTCCTTCTTCTTCTTCTTCTTCTTCTTCTTCTTCTTCTTCTTCTTCTTCTTCTTGTCCTCCTCCTCCTCCTCCTTGTACTTCTTTTTCTTAGTCTTCTTCTTCTCCTCCTCCACCTCTCTGTACTTCTTCTTCTCCTCCCCATCCTCCTTGTACTTCTATCTTCTTTTTCGTCCTACTGATTCTTCTTCTCCTAATCTTCCTTCCTGTCCACCTCCTGTTTCTTCCTGCTCCTCCTCCTTGTACTTCTTCGTATTTCTTCCTCTTCTTCTACTACTACTACTCTTTGTACTACTATTTCTATCGTCTCCTACTCCTTCATCTTCTATCCTCCTCCTCCTCCTCGTACTTCTTTCTCCTTCTACTGTTGCTTCTTCTCTTCCTTCCTGTTCTCTTCCTCCTTCCTCTTTCTTCCTTCTTCTCCTCCTCCCGCTTGTCCTTATTCTTCTATCTTCTCCTACTTCTTCTTTCTCCCCCTACTGCTGCTGCTTCTCGTCTTTCCTGTTCTCTTCCTCCTTCATTCACCTTCTTCCTCCTCCTCCTCCTCTTGCTTTTTGTGCCGCGTCCCTTCTGGACATGGGTGATCCTGACTCTCCAAAAGTTCCTATCCCTTGTGGCCCATAGCAGTTTTCTCCCTTTGCTAATGCTCCTGCTCCCCGTTCCACCATCCACCCATTCACACAAGCTTTGTCGGGTAGGTGGTTCGCTGCCTTCCCTTATCTCCATTGAACATCAATATGCCCCGTGAGATTATAGTTTTCAACCCGAACGTAACCGGCCAGGAGTTGGAGAGGCTTATAGCAATAAACTATCTGAAAGATAATTCCTCTTTTAAGCGACGCCAGCGTACAAAAAAGAAACGAGACATTTGAACAAATAGATTGGATTCTAACTCATGTGCTAGTTCTGAACTCCTGGAGTCTTTACGTGTATCAAAGGCTTATTTATAGAAAGTAGCTTCCATGGCACTGCAAAAAAAGAAAAAATGCGCTATTATGTAAATATCTGATACCTGGCACTTATTACCTGTTCAATTAACTTAAAAATGTTCCTTTTTTTTTTTCTTTTTTTTTTTTTTGTAATGCCCGTTTGTAGGAGAGATTTTGTAAATCACAGATACAATAATAGTAAAACCTTAAAACAATACTCGGTCAGACGCCGTTAATTCTCATATATATATTTTTTTCTTTACCCATCATGCGAACTAATTATTTCAAGATGAGTTCGACTGTGCTTGCTCTCTGGCGATCCGTGTTCAAACCTAAGTATCGGCAGCGACACTTTATTCCTATTGTGATTTTCCAAGCGTAGCATAGATACGGCACAAGGCCGAAAGTAATGGGCACTACTCAGTCGTAATTTTTCTAGCGAGAAAACCTTGCTAGCTATTAAACCGCCTCGAGGTGCCCAACTTTATTTCTGTTCTTTTCCGCTCGATGTCTTTTTTATACTTTCCTGCTCCTATTTAACCTCTGTTAATGTACTTTGTTCTTTTTTCTTATTTTTAATAATCTTCCATCAAGCAAGGCGACAACGCCACTAAAATGTAGGAGAGAGAGAGAGAGAGAGTAGTGAATGAGAAGACTTTAGTGAGGAGAAAAGAAATAGTGTTCAGGAAGAGAGAAAATGGCGATTGGCTTTGCATTTAAATTTTCGAAAATTGTAGCTCACTGGAAATCGGAAGGTGAGAAATTCGAGAAAATAAACTTTTAGAATAGAAGTGGCATCTAGCTAGTTCAACATTAAAACAGTGAGACCTAATTGCCAATCTAGTAGCAGGGTTAAATTCAGGTATTCAAGGCACCAGGGAAAACATCTCATCAGAACAATTGCTATGAAAATATTTATGCAAAAGACAGTTACGTCGGTGAGAAAGTGAGTGAAGCCGATGTGTCAGATAAGGTTTGTTTACATAACAGACCTTTATTTGGCTATATTTCTGAGATGTGGTTTTATCATTACAAACATTATTTACATTATTCGAACTGTTATCCTAATCTCCATTGCCATATTCACAACGTTTCGGTTGTTTTACGCTCCGGCCTTCTTCAGGTGATTCGAATTTCGAACCGAACCCTTTATTTCGTCCACCGGGTTAGATTGTTCTAGTTCCACGTGCCATTCATCTTTCGGATGTCTCATTTATTTCCCTTTAACTCAGCTCTCCAAGTTTGGTTCCCCCACTGCTGTGGCCTGGTATTGAACTACTGGTTCTAGGCACGGGATCTAACCAACGTCTTTATCCACTGGGCCATGTACACAATTCCAATCACCTGAAGAAGGCCGGAGCGTACAACGACTGAAAAGTTTTGAATATGGCAATGAAGATGAGGATAACAGACTGAATAATGTAAATAATGTAAGTAATCACAGATCCTTATTGTATAATTCAAATAAATTTTCGTCCATTTAATGCCTTTTAACCGGCCAGTTTTTGGTAGATGTCGAATATTTTAAAGAATATTTTTAGCATATCTACGATAAAAAAAAAATAAAATCGAAACTTTTTTCCTCGATCTGCCGGTAACAAAATAAATACATAATTCTTTTTCTCTTTATCCATTCGACATTTACAACCGCCGCCCGATCAGAAGGGCTTGTAACAATAAAAAGAAAAGTCTGAAAGATAATTTATCTTTTTAAGTGACGCCAACTTACCAAACGATGAGACATTTGACCAACTAAATTGGTTTCTGACGCATGTGTAAGTGTGAGCTCTGGGACTCTTTATGTCTATTAAAACCTTATCTATGGAAAGTAGCACCCATGGCAAGACAATAAAATTGCACCATTATCTAAACATTTGATACGCTAGCAAAGTGCAAAGTAGCCATGCTAGTTAAAATATACAAATCAATAGCATCAATATGCATATATATATATATATATATATATATATATATATATATATATGGGCACCAGAGTTCGAATTCCAGTCGAATCCATTATATTCATTTACAAGCTAATACCATTGAGAAATGTATGAATACACTTCTTCTCCCTCCAGCTATGTGTAAATAGCAGAACAGACTGGGTTCTATAGACTTGGATGGCAACTGGTCTAGGAGAAAGATAACTCTGAATTCAAAACCAACGGGGACCCTGTGGCATGTAGTGCATCAGGTCTCTTTATTCGGCCATTGAAAAAGTGTGGTTGCTCAAATCTTTCACCACTACAATCAAATCATATGTGCTTGTGTCTGGCTGTCGGTTCCAAGGAACTGAGATGCTGACCCTTATACGTCGAATACTACGTGAGAATACACCATATATATATATATAACCGCGGCCTTTCATTCCAAAGAAAGTTAATGACATTTTCTCTCATGATTTCTTTTTCTCGTTATGGCTTTTTCCCCCTTCCATATCAATATATAATTTCCGTTAAGTTAACCGATTTAATGTGTCAATGTCTGGATTTCTTCAAACAATTTAAATGTGACAGAATATAAATTTTACATCTAACTCAATCATGTCTCTCTCCCCCCCTCACTTCCTCACTTCGTTAATTTACATATGCTTAGTACTGCCAGTCAAAAATGTGTAAATTTCTTATCATTTTTCGTTTCAACATTTGGAAGTAAAGTCTGATGATCCGCGGTCCTCTAAAAAGGCTGATGTGAAATAATTTATTACATGGAACCTTAAAGTGGTCTGTTTTTATTGTTATTTAAATTATTAGCTCTGATTCACATTGAGCTCTCTGGATTTTATCCTCCTTGGGTCTACCCATACGGATTACCTAGTTTTTCGTAAACCAAATATATATATATATATATATATATATATATATATATATATATATATATATATATAAATATGTATGTATATTTATGTATGTATATATATATATATATATATATATATATATGTATATATATATATATATATCAATTATGTGGTGCGTGTTCAATTTATATAACGTAAATCATTCATACGAAATCAAATAATAAAGTTAATTATATGGCAAGAATCACTCTCGTATTTTATTATTAAATATTGTTTGCGAGAGTGATTCTTGCCATATAATTAACTTCATTATTTGTTTTTCGTATGAATTATTACGTTATATATATATATATATATATATATATATATATATATATATATATATATATATATATAAATGAAATGAGAACGAATCAAATATATATTGAAACGTTCAGAAAACTAATTTTAAAACATTTCTCAATACAATAGTAGAGCAATATACTTTATTACAGGATATTGCATTCGAACCTATGTAAAAACAGCTACAAAAATGCATTCATGTTTCGATGCATACCATCGCATCTCATCAGGTGGTATATGATTCGTCCCCAATGCAATGAAACATATATGTAGCTGTTTTACATATGTTCCAATGTAATATCCTACAACAGATTATATATATATATATATATATATATATATATATATATATATATATATATATATATATATATATATATATATATAAAGACAAAAATGAATCTTTAGCCGGTGCTTTTATTCGCTGAAAGACTTCATCAATAAAAATGTTAATTTTTTTCAGAATTTAAAAACTTAGCAAGCAAATCATAAGAAACACTCATTAAAAAAAATAAAGATTAACTGAAAAGTCTAGGTAAATTACACTAAGCGAAACAAGTCTATATCGATTAGTTTGATTTTAAATAACCTGTGCAGTCAAGACGAATCCAATACGAACTTATACGAATCCAATATGATCTTCGAACTTATCATAGGTCCGTCATTTGATTTGTGAATCTAGGTCTTCCCTTTTAAT
>OZ038507.1:66542404-66589904 GCA_964036315.1 Acanthosepion esculentum
AAAAGACTAAGTATAAACTACAAGATGACAGATTTGATGGTTATTATCAAAAAGATGAGCCTAAAATGCAAATTATAAATCAGGGATACTATAATCAAACACTCACAAAAATTGAATTCTCCGGGAAGTGTTCTAATAGAGGGTGGAAAGTTCGACACTGAAATCCGAAGACGTCTTGGGATGGAGAAAGATGCATTCTAAAAGCTAAGTAGAGAATTAAGTGACAGAAAAATCCTCGTTAGAAACAAAGAAAATAATACTGAAATGTTACGTGACATATGTCATCCGGTATGGCAGAGAAAGCTGGGCAGTCTCGTCAAAGATGAGGAAGTGACTTGAATTAACAGAAATGTTGTCCTACATAAGGAATGCTGAGGATGCCATGGACCGAACATGGAAGCAACAACCAGATTTTAGATAGAATGGAAACAAAAAGGAAACATATACTTAACATCAGGAAGTGGCAGTTGAAATTTCTGGGACACGTAATGAGGAAGGAGGACTTGGAAAATCCGATACACACAGGGCAGATTAAGGGAAAGAGAGACGGAGGAAAACAGCGCATAACATACTTGATTAGCTTGAGTAAATGGATGTAGAAAAAGGTTTGGGAGAGAAAAAAAAACAAAAGACAAAACTTATTAAGAGACAGGAAGATGTGGAGGGTCATGACCGCCTACACCCTGAAGGGACACGGCACATAAAAGAAAGAAAGATTCATGCAAAGGTATCTATATAAGAAATGCGAATGTCAGTGTGTCACACATTTTCAAATTTATTCCTAGAGTACCATTTTGGGATCAACCCGACTACCGGAGCAAATTAAAAACATTCCACCCCGGATCCGGACTAGCAATCTTGAAATTTTGGATTCTCAGATTTCCATTACTGTGATTGTTTTCGGCAATATTTTACGGTTTTTGGGTGTTTTTTGTTTGTTTTTTTTTTTTTTTGGTTGGGGAGGTTGTACGATAACAATATTTATAACTTGAAAACAAATTTAGGAATAATCAAAATTAATTAAATGCAGCGGAAGTCACCAATGCAATAAAAATAATTGTCTATACGGAAAGTAAGGACCTACGTACATCAAACTGTATTTAAATCAAGTGCTGACAGGAGAATTATCGTTGTAGGTAAGCTTAAATATTAATGTAATATTTAAATGCATCGATCATTTTTAAGTTCTTCTGTAGTTTATTGTTGCCTGTCGCATCTACTCACCTCTACCTAGTTTAAATGACGCCCGATAGGACGGCTTTTAAGCTAGTAAAGCGTGTTTCATTAAGACGGATTATATATAATGGTGTTTCATTAAGACGGATCAAAGTAAGCAGTAAATAAATCAGTGTTATTTGTGAAAATTTATTTATTTCTCTATTGGATCATGTTATTTAAGTCATGGCAATTATGTTTGAAAAATAATATCGCCCAAATGTCCGCCACACCTCCACTCGATGGTCAAAATGTTTGATGACGTCTCTGCATAGTTGCTCCTCGATCTCACCAATATGCCTTATTATCTCATCTTTCAGCTCCTGAATTGTTGTTGGCTTGTTGGCATAGACCTTACTTTTGAGATAATCCCAAAGGAAGAAATCTAAAGGCGTCAAGTCGTACGATCGTTGTGGCTAATTGACTTCGTTGTTTCGAGAGATGATGCGACCTGGGAACTTCTCATTGCATTGTTGTTTGAACGTCCATTTTTGTAATAAGCTTCGATAAATTTAACACGTTGTTTGTTAATCATTTCTATGGCAGATATTGTCAAAGACTTAATTTCTTGTTAAATCTGAAAGAAAAAGAAATGAAAATCGTTAGACGCTTAAACTTAATTCACATTTAAAATCGGTCCAAGTTATTGAAGGACTCTTTATATAATAATATTAATTCAATAATTTGTTTTTATTTTATTTGTAGGGGAAATAAATTACGGCAGCACAGAGACATATATTTTATGAAATTCTTGGAATACAATAATCCACGGTTTCAAATTATAAGGATGCAACATGCAACGTCTGGCCCACATTATTTAAAACCGGACTAACGCACTCGCTTTGTCATCATATTGTGTCGTCTGTTACACATAGCGTTCCAGATATTTAATGGAATTTCGAATTGAAAACTTTATTAAATAGGCCTAAGGTTTTCTCTTTCTGCTGTCTACGTCTAGGGTTTATCTGGTCTTCATCCTATGTAATACAGCTAGCGGTTTCCTGTGTTTTTCGGGCTGTACTACCCAGCCTAGTAATTGACGCACAATTACTTTCCCAGTAAATTAATGAACGAATGCTTTAAAGCAATACTCTGTTTACTCGTATGTTAAATGTGCTTAACTTGTTGACTTAAACCTAATGTTCTTCTATTCCGCTTGCTGCTGACTCGAAGGTTTTTTTTTACTTAATGCTGCTGCTGTTGAGGCATTGCTGTCACTTCTTGCTGCTTATTTCTAGCAGTTACAATAATTCAAAATGTTCCTCGTAAACGTTAGCGAATCGAAAAGATTATCGTTTTTTAATCCTATGTAATTTCTTCTTCTGGTTCGCTCTTGTAGTATTTGACACGCAGATCCGGCGAAAGGAGGGGCAATGACATAAGCAAAGAATGGCACATGGAAGATTTTTTTAATTACGAAAGTTCTTAGATATTTCAGAATTCCTCAATCTTCTCTCTGTCTCTCTCTCTCTCAGTTACGAAACTTCTTAGATATTTCAGAATTCCTCAATCTTCACTCTCTATCTCACTCTCTCTCCCTCTCAGTTACGGAAGTTCTTAGATATTTCAGAATTCCTCAATCTTCACTCTCTATCTCTCTCTCACTCTCTCTCACTCTCTCTCTCTCTCTCTCTCTCTCTCTCTCTCTCTCTGTTACGAAAGTTCTTAGATATTTCAGAATTCATCGATCTTTTTTCTCTCTCTCTTCCAATATCTCTATCATATATATATATATATATATATATATATATATATATATATATATATACATATATATATATATATATATATATATATATATATATATATATATATATGAAAAGCGAAAAATATGTAAAGCGAAAAATTCATAAACAACGAATTTGGAGTTGATTCTGTGGTCGAAAATTGAGTTGGAATACCAGGAGGGGTGGATAAGCTACTCACGCTCACTGAGGAGATTTAGTGAGAGGTAATAATATGAGAGAGTATAAGGAGGGAATATCACAGAATTGTCAAATTTGGGCAAATGTCCATAAATACAAATGGGCGAAGCGAATTAGGCAGAAGGGAGAAACGGAGACGAGATCAGAGACAGGAGAGAGTCTCACGTAGTTATCAATCGATGAAAGCTTCCGACTCACCAGGGGAGTACTATAGCCGATGGCTTATTGCACAAACTACCGATCCTTTGTTTTTCTCCGCAGTTGAAAATGCAAGCTGTAAAGCGAAAAATTCCTAAACAACGAATTTATATCAGAATTCGGATGCAATTACTTATCCGCCCGACCCACATCTAAATCGGAAGTGATATTATTGTTGACCTGGTAAAATCAAGTTATCTGTTGTTGGTAAAGTTTAGCACAAAACTATATTTATTTTTATGTTTAACATTCTTGACCGAATTTTTATGTTTAACATTCTTTACCTTTATTATATATATATGTATTAGATATCTATATCTTCGTATAATGTTCAACATTTTTTACCTTTATTATATATATATATTAGATATCTATATCTTCGTATAATCATAATTTACATTTGATACGCCATGAGCAGTTATCAATGTACGTAAACGATTCATGGAAAATTGAAGTTTATAAGCAGTAAATTCGACCTTGCCAACCGAACGATCCTCAGTGGCCGAATCGGTTAAGGCACGTCAGGCTATATGCATTTACTTCAATACTTGTATCTATAAAAAGAATGTTAAACATAAAAATAAATATAGTTTTGTGCTAAACTTTACCAACAACAGATAACCTGATTTTACCAGGTCAACAATAATATCACTTCCGATTTAGATGTGGGTCGGGCGGATAAGTAATTGCATCCGAATTCTGATATAAACCAACGATTGTATGGAGGACTGATATAAAATAATAAAAGTATTTACTTTTGTTCATTTTATATTCGAGTGTTATGTTTTTTTTTTTCCTATACGTCGTCGCCCTGCTTGAACCCGCCCAACAAGAAGATACCAGCGACGATACGATCAAACTTAAATCATATCGTGGGATACGGTTAGCCCTGGACTGAAGCGCTCACTTCAGCGACCAGCCGCGGTGATGGAAGTCTTGGACGACGGGAGAGGTTGTTGTACGATTACATCATTAATAACGCGGAAACGATGCATCAATGTGTCATGGGGGTCTGCGAAAACATTCAAAACCATGTGGGGGGTATTTGAAAGGGTCCACCAGTCAATGATCTGACGGGTGTGTAGAAGCAAACGGAGGACATTTTAAATTATTTCGTATGAATTGCTGGGTTAAGATACAACGATGACCTTTTGGTCATATGCTTATATGGACATATTACCTTGTTTTTGTGTGATGCACAGTTTGTAAAAGTATAATTGATACTCCCTATATATATATATATATATATATATATATATATATATATATATATATATATATATATGTGTGTGTGTGTGTGTGTGTGTGTGTGTGTGTGTATTTGAAGAAATATAGTTTTAAGGTATTTTAAGGGATAAAGTGCTCAATATCAGTAATAGAGAGTATGTAAAAAATAAAAGTGAACATTGAAGTCAACACTCAGAGTGACAGACCGTTTCACTGATATATATATATATATATATATATATATATATATATATAAATAAAAAATTAAGTAATTCATTGAGTCTGAAACCTCAAAAGAATGTAGAAAGCATTGGACGGCCGTTTCGTCCTATATTTGGGACTCATCAGCAGTGCGAATCCACTACCGAGAATTGATACCCTGACAGTCACATTATCAAGCAAACATCATACCAACTGTTCCGACGGGTCTCGGTGACAAGGAGGTATCAAATCAGACTCAATATAGCTCCGGCCGCTCACATATTCCATGGTGGAACTCAACTGAGATTATCTCTAACCATAGGACTGTGCCCCCAGGACCCACGACTACTGTCACCAATCCGCTCATATATATATATATTAGTGGAAATATAGTTTTAAGGTGTGCTATATTTATGGGATAAAGTGCTCAATAACAGTGATCGAGAGTATGTAAATATAAAAGTGAACATTGAAGTCAACACTCAGACTGACAGACATTTTCACTAATATATATATATATATATATATATATACATATATATATATATATATATATATATATATATATATATATACATATATATATATATATAATTTAATACTGTTTATTAAAAACAGAGCATTTACTTAAATACTTGAATCTATAAAAACAATGTTAAACATAACAATGTCTTTAAATAATTGTCGGACTTTGTCCATTTCACAATGTGTGACGTCATTTGTTTACATTTGATACGCCATGAGCAGTTATCAATGTACGTAAAAGATTCATGGAAGATTGAAGTTTATAAGCAGTAAATTCGACCTTGCCAACCGAATGATCCTCTGTGGCTGAAACGGTGAAGGCACGTCAGGCTATACTGCATTTACTTCAATACTTGTATCTATAAAAAGAATGTTAAACATAAAAAATGTCTTTTTATATATATTCAAGTATATATTGTTAAAAACAAACAACGAATGTCTATCATGTTTGATCATGAGCCGTTCTAAGCCTCGTATAGTTGGTTTAATTTCAGTAGAAAATAAAGATAAATATTGTCGATATTTGCATATTTTTTGTTGGGTTGTTCTTCGATCTAAGCTTTCGGTTAGCATAAGACCCCTTCAAAGTGACAAAACATTACATTGCATCTTGACATATGGCTCTGCTCTTAATATTTCGTTCTCTCAAGTGGTACGTTGTCACAGAAGCACATCATGAATTTACGACCTGCGTCTGCTATTCAGCGATTGTTATCTTATAATAGAAATGTCAACGTAATTGAATATCATCTTTGATGGTGAATATCTTTGTCTATTATATTTAACGATACATTTTAAAAACACACACACACACACACACACATATATATATATATATATATATATATATATATATATATATATATATATATATATATATACATATATATATATATATATTAGATATCGTCGTCAAAACACTGTCTACACACGCGGTCAAGTTTATATCTATATCTTTGTCTCTGTCTCTGAGTCTTTCTCTCCATTTCTCTCCCTCTCTATACAGATTTATATATATATATATATATATATATATATATATATATATATATATATATATATATATAAATTTGAATTTAGCTAGCTAGCTATGTGTGTCTTTGCAATTATTTGTGATTTCGTGAAATTAATTTATCGGAATCCTTCGTCTAATCTTGTGTGTGCCATTGTAGTGGCCAACAAAAAAACTCACCTTTTACACACACACATATATATATATATATATATATATATATATATATATGACACGAACAGATATATATATATATATATAACACGTACACACACACAAACATATATATACATATATATATATATATATATATATATATATATATATATATATATATATTTGCAACTCATTCATCACTTCGGTAGTTTGTGTTTCTAAGCAACCAGCCCGAGATCTCAAAGACTCTGGCTCACACAACCCGAGATAAAAGTTCTATCGTCAAGACGACGTGTTCGGGCGTAACCTTTTCTTCATATCTGACATGATCCAACTTCTGAGAAATCAGGCCCACCAACGATTTAAACAGATGAAAACAAACGACTCACCTCTCTTGCTTCCGCCATTTCTTTTGAATTTATGTTAATATTTTATTTATTTATTTACTTGTTTTTTTTTGTTTTTTATTTATTTGTGTGTGTGTGTGTCTGTGTGTATGTGTGTGCGCACGCGCGTGCGCGTGTGTTTTTGTGTGTGTGCCAGCCCGTCTGCTTGCGATGATGGACCGTAAACAAAATAGCTATGTTGCTTTTATACTTGAAGGTGTAGATTCCCAAAATAATTTATTTGTTATATTCCCTCTTTTTTTTCATTCTCTTACTCCACATTTACAAGCACATATACAGGGTATCCATAAAGTTCGTGTGCATTTAAAAAAAATTTATAACTTTATTTGTACTTGCGATAGAAATAATTTGTAAAAAGGATTAGAAAGAAGTAAATCTATATTTTTTTAAGGTTTGATTGAAACTTTATTTAAGTTTCCACATGTCCTCTATCATTAGCAATACAAAGCGTAATACGATTTTGCAGTTCACAAAAAACATTTGCCAAATGATTTACAGTAATGCCTGAAATCACATTAGTTATTTTAGCTATACAAGGTACATGAAACTTTATAATATTTTTTACAGATTATTTCTATCGCAAATACAAATAAAGTTATAAATTTTTTAAAGTGCACACGAACTTTATGGACTCCCTGTATACTTACCGGTATATTTTAATCTATTTTTTATTTAACGCTATGTTATTTTTCGTCGGTATATGTAAAACAAAAACGGTTTATATCAACCAATATAGAAGGCTAGATTAAGAATTAACACCTGTTCTAGTTAAGATTTTAAATGTATTATATTATACAAAATTTTAAAATGTTTTGTTTTATTTATTTTAGCTATAAAGTACGAAAACTAAGGAAAAAAATTGTGGAGTTACCAACATTTTTTTTTACCCATAATCCTCTTTCAAAATGGTTGCCCTTTCTAGACAACACGTATAAAATATTTGGCTTTTGTAGAATTTTAAATGTTGGAAGAAGAAGGCGTCTCAAAACTCAGTGGAGGTTAGGGGTTAATTATTTTTCTCCCAAACTCTGTTCCGGCATCCATTTATGTATGTTCATGTTATGCGTTGTTTTCCTCTGACCTTCTGATGGATAGCGGCTCGGATTGAGGAATCGGAGAGCCGAGTTCAAATTCCAGTCAAATACATTACATTCACTTACGTGCTAATACCCTTGGGAAAGGTATGAATCCTCTTCTTCTCCCCGCAGCTGTGGGTAAATAGTAGTACAGACTGGGTTCTGTAGGCTTGTATGGCAACTGGTCTTACCGCAGAAAGAAATGTCAACCTACTGCTGCAAAAAATCTGCCTCGTCAGTCATGCATCAAAAGATACATGATCGCGTAAGCGTGTATCACGCAAGCACATAACTGAATGGAGAGCGGCTCGGATTGAGGAATCGGAGTTCGAATTCCAGTCAAATCCATTACGTTCACTTACATGCCAATAACCTGGGGAAAGGTATGAATCCTCCTCTTCTCCTTCCAGCTATGGATAAATAGCAGGACAGACCGGGTTCTCTAGCCTTGGATAGCAACTGGTCTACTGCAGAAAGAAATGGTAACCTGCCTCATCAATCATGTATTGAAAGATATATGATCACCTAAGCATGTATCACGCATGGCATATAACTGACTGACTGACTTCCAGCTATGGGTAAATAGCAGGACAGACCGGGTTCTATAGCCTTGGATGGCAACTGGTCTACTGCAGAAGATACATGATCGCCAAAGCGTGTATCATGCATGGCACATAACTGACTGACTGACTTTCCAGTCGAATCCATTACATTCACAGATACTATTAACCCTTCGGAAAGGTAGGAATCCTCTTCTTCTCTCCCCAGCTATGGGTAAATAGCAAGACAGACCGGGTTCTTTAGCGTTGGATGGCAACTGGTCTACCGCAGAAAGAAATGGCAACCTACTACGGGAAAAAAAGAAACATGATCTCCTAAGCGTGTATTATAGGGTGTTGATTATTCTAATATCCTTCGCAGATATATCAGGTTTGCTGAGCAGTTCCAAAAGATCATTCTGGCGTATTTTATCGAATGCCGCTGCGTAATTTCTAAAACACAAGTATAGTAGTTTTATTATAATTTCAAAGTATGTTACTGAATTCCTCACCTTTTTAAAGCTATAAACGTCAAAGCTCTTGAGGAGTTGACGTGGCTTTTCCTATCCATTGATATATTCGCCTTAATTTGGAATTAGATTTCAAATTAAGCCAAATATTTCAAGCGGGATGTGTCTGTAACAAGTGCTGAATTGATATGTAAAACTGAACTGCTGTCTAATATCTAGTCTCCTAAATTGCAGTGAATGCTGAAAAACTCCTCCATAGATGACGAGGAAACTTGTGGCAGCAGAGATGTGCTTCTACAGAAAGAGGCTGAGAATACCATGGACGTGACATGTGAGCAACGAGGTCGTTTTAAGGAAAATGTAAACAAAAACGACACTTATACTTAGATTAAGGAAAAGACAATTGCAGTCTGTCAGAGAATATCTAATTTTATTCGAAGTGTTGCAAAAAATACAGTAGGTTAATGAAAGTTTATGGAAAGGCTGCATTTGACATAAGCAGATATGTTAGCAGAATTAACGGCAAACATAAAACGGATGAAGAAATTGAGCTTAGTGAAAGGACCTCCGGTGGCAGGCTCGCTGCTGCTGAGAATTAGCATGGGGATAGACTAGCTGACAAATAAATCGTTACTGAAAAACTGTATATTCGCTGCCGTAAAGAAGGACAGATGTCACGTAACAGCTCAGTATTCTTTTCTTTGTTATTATTATTATTATTATTATTATTATTATTATTATTATTATTATTATTATTATTATTATTATTATTATTATTATTATTATTATTATTATTATTATTATTATTATTATTATTATTATTATTATTATTATTATTATTATTATTATTATTATTATTATTATTATTATTATTATTATTATTATTATTATTATTATTATTATTATTATTATTATTATTATTATTATTATTATTATTATTATTATTATTATTATTATTATTATTATTATTATTATTATTATTATTATTATTATTATTATTATTATTATTATTATTATTATTATTATTATTATTATTATTATTATTATTATTATTATTATTATTATTATTATTATTATTATTATTATTATTATTATTATTATTATTATTATTATTATTATTATTATTATTATTATTATTATTATTATTATTATTATTATTATTATTATTATTATTATTATTATTATTATTATTATTATTATTATTATTATTATTATTATTATTATTATTATTATTATTATTATTATTATTATTATTATTATTATTATTATTATTATTATTATTATTATTATTATTATTATTATTATTATTATTATTATTATTATTATTATTATTATTATTATTATTATTATTATTATTATTATTATTATTATTATTATTATTATTATTATTATTATTATTATTATTATTATTATTATTATTATTATTATTATTATTATTATTATTATTATTATTATTATTATTATTATTATTATTATTATTATTATTATTATTATTATTATTATTATTATTATTATTATTATTATTATTATTATTATTATTATTATTATTATTATTATTATTATTATTATTATTATTATTATTATTATTATTATTATTATTATTATTATTATTATTATTATTATTATTATTATTATTATTATTATTATTATTATTATTATTATTATTATTATTATTATTATTATTATTATTATTATTATTATTATTATTATTATTATTATTATTATTATTATTATTATTATTATTATTATTATTATTATTATTATTATTATTATTATTATTATTATTATTATTATTATTATTATTATTATTATTATTATTATTATTATTATTATTATTATTATTATTATTATTATTATTATTATTATTATTATTATTATTATTATTATTATTATTATTATTATTATTATTATTATTATTATTATTATTATTATTATTATTATTATTATTATTATTATTATTATTATTATTATTATTATTATTATTATTATTATTATTATTATTATTATTATTATTATTATTATTATTATTATTATTATTATTATTATTATTATTATTATTATTATTATTATTATTATTATTATTATTATTATTATTATTATTATTATTATTATTATTATTATTATTATTATTATTATTATTATTATTATTATTATTATTATTATTATTATTATTATTATTATTATTATTATTATTATTATTATTATTATTATTATTATTATTATTATTATTATTATTATTATTATTATTATTATTATTATTATTATTATTATTATTATTATTATTATTATTATTATTATTATTATTATTATTATTATTATTATTATTATTATTATTATTATTATTATTATTATTATTATTATTATTATTATTATTATTATTATTATTATTATTATTATTATTATTATTATTATTATTATTATTATTATTATTATTATTATTATTATTATTATTATTATTATTATTATTATTATTATTATTATTATTATTATTATTATTATTATTATTATTATTATTATTATTATTATTATTATTATTATTATTATTATTATTATTATTATTATTATTATTATTATTATTATTATTATTATTATTATTATTATTATTATTATTATTATTATTATTATTATTATTATTATTATTATTATTATTATTATTATTATTATTATTATTATTATTATTATTATTATTATTATTATTATTATTATTATTATTATTATTATTATTATTATTATTATTATTATTATTATTATTATTATTATTATTATTATTATTATTATTATTATTATTATTATTATTATTATTATTATTATTATTATTATTATTATTATTATTATTATTATTATTATTATTATTATTATTATTATTATTATTATTATTATTATTATTATTATTATTATTATTATTATTATTATTATTATTATTATTATTATTATTATTATTATTATTATTATTATTATTATTATTATTATTATTATTATTATTATTATTATTATTATTATTATTATTATTATTATTATTATTATTATTATTATTATTATTATTATTATTATTATTATTATTATTATTATTATTATTATTATTATTATTATTATTATTATTATTATTATTATTATTATTATTATTATTATTATTATTATTATTATTATTATTATTATTATTATTATTATTATTATTATTATTATTATTATTATTATTATTATTATTATTATTATTATTATTATTATTATTATTATTATTATTATTATTATTATTATTATTATTATTATTATTATTATTATTATTATTATTATTATTATTATTATTATTATTATTATTATTATTATTATTATTATTATTATTATTATTATTATTATTATTATTATTATTATTATTATTATTATTATTATTATTATTATTATTATTATTATTATTATTATTATTATTATTATTATTATTATTATTATTATTATTATTATTATTATTATTATTATTATTATTATTATTATTATTATTATTATTATTATTATTATTATTATTATTATTATTATTATTATTATTATTATTATTATTATTATTATTATTATTATTATTATTATTATTATTATTATTATTATTATTATTATTATTATTATTATTATTATTATTATTATTATTATTATTATTATTATTATTATTATTATTATTATTATTATTATTATTATTATTATTATTATTATTATTATTATTATTATTATTATTATTATTATTATTATTATTATTATTATTATTATTATTATTATTATTATTATTATTATTATTATTATTATTATTATTATTATTATTATTATTATTATTATTATTATTATTATTATTATTATTATTATTATTATTATTATTATTATTATTATTATTATTATTATTATTATTATTATTATTATTATTATTATTATTATTATTATTATTATTATTATTATTATTATTATTATTATTATTATTATTATTATTATTATTATTATTATTATTATTATTATTATTATTATTATTATTATTATTATTATTATTATTATTATTATTATTATTATTATTATTATTATTATTATTATTATTATTATTATTATTATTATTATTATTATTATTATTATTATTATTATTATTATTATTATTATTATTATTATTATTATTATTATTATTATTATTATTATTATTATTATTATTATTATTATTATTATTATTATTATTATTATTATTATTATTATTATTATTATTATTATTATTATTATTATTATTATTATTATTATTATTATTATTATTATTATTATTATTATTATTATTATTATTATTATTATTATTATTATTATTATTATTATTATTATTATTATTATTATTATTATTATTATTATTATTATTATTATTATTATTATTATTATTATTATTATTATTATTATTATTATTATTATTATTATTATTATTATTATTATTATTATTATTATTATTATTATTATTATTATTATTATTATTATTATTATTATTATTATTATTATTATTATTATTATTATTATTATTATTATTATTATTATTATTATTATTATTATTATTATTATTATTATTATTATTATTATTATTATTATTATTATTATTATTATTATTATTATTATTATTATTATTATTATTATTATTATTATTATTATTATTATTATTATTATTATTATTATTATTATTATTATTATTATTATTATTATTATTATTATTATTATTATTATTATTATTATTATTATTATTATTATTATTATTATTATTATTATTATTATTATTATTATTATTATTATTATTATTATTATTATTATTATTATTATTATTATTATTATTATTATTATTATTATTATTATTATTATTATTATTATTATTATTATTATTATTATTATTATTATTATTATTATTATTATTATTATTATTATTATTATTATTATTATTATTATTATTATTATTATTATTATTATTATTATTATTATTATTATTATTATTATTATTATTATTATTATTATTATTATTATTATTATTATTATTATTATTATTATTATTATTATTATTATTATTATTATTATTATTATTATTATTATTATTATTATTATTATTATTATTATTATTATTATTATTATTATTATTATTATTATTATTATTATTATTATTATTATTATTATTATTATTATTATTATTATTATTATTATTATTATTATTATTATTATTATTATTATTATTATTATTATTATTATTATTATTATTATTATTATTATTATTATTATTATTATTATTATTATTATTATTATTATTATTATTATTATTATTATTATTATTATTATTATTATTATTATTATTATTATTATTATTATTATTATTATTATTATTATTATTATTATTATTATTATTATTATTATTATTATTATTATTATTATTATTATTATTATTATTATTATTATTATTATTATTATTATTATTATTATTATTATTATTATTATTATTATTATTATTATTATTATTATTATTATTATTATTATTATTATTATTATTATTATTATTATTATTATTATTATTATTATTATTATTATTATTATTATTATTATTATTATTATTATTATTATTATTATTATTATTATTATTATTATTATTATTATTATTATTATTATTATTATTATTATTATTATTATTATTATTATTATTATTATTATTATTATTATTATTATTATTATTATTATTATTATTATTATTATTATTATTATTATTATTATTATTATTATTATTATTATTATTATTATTATTATTATTATTATTATTATTATTATTATTATTATTATTATTATTATTATTATTATTATTATTATTATTATTATTATTATTATTATTATTATTATTATTATTATTATTATTATTATTATTATTATTATTATTATTATTATTATTATTATTATTATTATTATTATTATTATTATTATTATTATTATTATTATTATTATTATTATTATTATTATTATTATTATTATTATTATTATTATTATTATTATTATTATTATTATTATTATTATTATTATTATTATTATTATTATTATTATTATTATTATTATTATTATTATTATTATTATTATTATTATTATTATTATTATTATTATTATTATTATTATTATTATTATTATTATTATTATTATTATTATTATTATTATTATTATTATTATTATTATTATTATTATTATTATTATTATTATTATTATTATTATTATTATTATTATTATTATTATTATTATTATTATTATTATTATTATTATTATTATTATTATTATTATTATTATTATTATTATTATTATTATTATTATTATTATTATTATTATTATTATTATTATTATTATTATTATTATTATTATTATTATTATTATTATTATTATTATTATTATTATTATTATTATTATTATTATTATTATTATTATTATTATTATTATTATTATTATTATTATTATTATTATTATTATTATTATTATTATTATTATTATTATTATTATTATTATTATTATTATTATTATTATTATTATTATTATTATTATTATTATTATTATTATTATTATTATTATTATTATTATTATTATTATTATTATTATTATTATTATTATTATTATTATTATTATTATTATTATTATTATTATTATTATTATTATTATTATTATTATTATTATTATTATTATTATTATTATTATTATTATTATTATTATTATTATTATTATTATTATTATTATTATTATTATTATTATTATTATTATTATTATTATTATTATTATTATTATTATTATTATTATTATTATTATTATTATTATTATTATTATTATTATTATTATTATTATTATTATTATTATTATTATTATTATTATTATTATTATTATTATTATTATTATTATTATTATTATTATTATTATTATTATTATTATTATTATTATTATTATTATTATTATTATTATTATTATTATTATTATTATTATTATTATTATTATTATTATTATTATTATTATTATTATTATTATTATTATTATTATTATTATTATTATTATTATTATTATTATTATTATTATTATTATTATTATTATTATTATTATTATTATTATTATTATTATTATTATTATTATTATTATTATTATTATTATTATTATTATTATTATTATTATTATTATTATTATTATTATTATTATTATTATTATTATTATTATTATTATTATTATTATTATTATTATTATTATTATTATTATTATTATTATTATTATTATTATTATTATTATTATTATTATTATTATTATTATTATTATTATTATTATTATTATTATTATTATTATTATTATTATTATTATTATTATTATTATTATTATTATTATTATTATTATTATTATTATTATTATTATTATTATTATTATTATTATTATTATTATTATTATTATTATTATTATTATTATTATTATTATTATTATTATTATTATTATTATTATTATTATTATTATTATTATTATTATTATTATTATTATTATTATTATTATTATTATTATTATTATTATTATTATTATTATTATTATTATTATTATTATTATTATTATTATTATTATTATTATTATTATTATTATTATTATTATTATTATTATTATTATTATTATTATTATTATTATTATTATTATTATTATTATTATTATTATTATTATTATTATTATTATTATTATTATTATTATTATTATTATTATTATTATTATTATTATTATTATTATTATTATTATTATTATTATTATTATTATTATTATTATTATTATTATTATTATTATTATTATTATTATTATTATTATTATTATTATTATTATTATTATTATTATTATTATTATTATTATTATTATTATTATTATTATTATTATTATTATTATTATTATTATTATTATTATTATTATTATTATTATTATTATTATTATTATTATTATTATTATTATTATTATTATTATTATTATTATTATTATTATTATTATTATTATTATTATTATTATTATTATTATTATTATTATTATTATTATTATTATTATTATTATTATTATTATTATTATTATTATTATTATTATTATTATTATTATTATTATTATTATTATTATTATTATTATTATTATTATTATTATTATTATTATTATTATTATTATTATTATTATTATTATTATTATTATTATTATTATTATTATTATTATTATTATTATTATTATTATTATTATTATTATTATTATTATTATTATTATTATTATTATTATTATTATTATTATTATTATTATTATTATTATTATTATTATTATTATTATTATTATTATTATTATTATTATTATTATTATTATTATTATTATTATTATTATTATTATTATTATTATTATTATTATTATTATTATTATTATTATTATTATTATTATTATTATTATTATTATTATTATTATTATTATTATTATTATTATTATTATTATTATTATTATTATTATTATTATTATTATTATTATTATTATTATTATTATTATTATTATTATTATTATTATTATTATTATTATTATTATTATTATTATTATTATTATTATTATTATTATTATTATTATTATTATTATTATTATTATTATTATTATTATTATTATTATTATTATTATTATTATTATTATTATTATTATTATTATTATTATTATTATTATTATTATTATTATTATTATTATTATTATTATTATTATTATTATTATTATTATTATTATTATTATTATTATTATTATTATTATTATTATTATTATTATTATTATTATTATTATTATTATTATTATTATTATTATTATTATTATTATTATTATTATTATTATTATTATTATTATTATTATTATTATTATTATTATTATTATTATTATTATTATTATTATTATTATTATTATTATTATTATTATTATTATTATTATTATTATTATTATTATTATTATTATTATTATTATTATTATTATTATTATTATTATTATTATTATTATTATTATTATTATTATTATTATTATTATTATTATTATTATTATTATTATTATTATTATTATTATTATTATTATTATTATTATTATTATTATTATTATTATTATTATTATTATTATTATTATTATTATTATTATTATTATTATTATTATTATTATTATTATTATTATTATTATTATTATTATTATTATTATTATTATTATTATTATTATTATTATTATTATTATTATTATTATTATTATTATTATTATTATTATTATTATTATTATTATTATTATTATTATTATTATTATTATTATTATTATTATTATTATTATTATTATTATTATTATTATTATTATTATTATTATTATTATTATTATTATTATTATTATTATTATTATTATTATTATTATTATTATTATTATTATTATTATTATTATTATTATTATTATTATTATTATTATTATTATTATTATTATTATTATTATTATTATTATTATTATTATTATTATTATTATTATTATTATTATTATTATTATTATTATTATTATTATTATTATTATTATTATTATTATTATTATTATTATTATTATTATTATTATTATTATTATTATTATTATTATTATTATTATTATTATTATTATTATTATTATTATTATTATTATTATTATTATTATTATTATTATTATTATTATTATTATTATTATTATTATTATTATTATTATTATTATTATTATTATTATTATTATTATTATTATTATTATTATTATTATTATTATTATTATTATTATTATTATTATTATTATTATTATTATTATTATTATTATTATTATTATTATTATTATTATTATTATTATTATTATTATTATTATTATTATTATTATTATTATTATTATTATTATTATTATTATTATTATTATTATTATTATTATTATTATTATTATTATTATTATTATTATTATTATTATTATTATTATTATTATTATTATTATTATTATTATTATTATTATTATTATTATTATTATTATTATTATTATTATTATTATTATTATTATTATTATTATTATTATTATTATTATTATTATTATTATTATTATTATTATTATTATTATTATTATTATTATTATTATTATTATTATTATTATTATTATTATTATTATTATTATTATTATTATTATTATTATTATTATTATTATTATTATTATTATTATTATTATTATTATTATTATTATTATTATTATTATTATTATTATTATTATTATTATTATTATTATTATTATTATTATTATTATTATTATTATTATTATTATTATTATTATTATTATTATTATTATTATTATTATTATTATTATTATTATTATTATTATTATTATTATTATTATTATTATTATTATTATTATTATTATTATTATTATTATTATTATTATTATTATTATTATTATTATTATTATTATTATTATTATTATTATTATTATTATTATTATTATTATTATTATTATTATTATTATTATTATTATTATTATTATTATTATTATTATTATTATTATTATTATTATTATTATTATTATTATTATTATTATTATTATTATTATTATTATTATTATTATTATTATTATTATTATTATTATTATTATTATTATTATTATTATTATTATTATTATTATTATTATTATTATTATTATTATTATTATTATTATTATTATTATTATTATTATTATTATTATTATTATTATTATTATTATTATTATTATTATTATTATTATTATTATTATTATTATTATTATTATTATTATTATTATTATTATTATTATTATTATTATTATTATTATTATTATTATTATTATTATTATTATTATTATTATTATTATTATTATTATTATTATTATTATTATTATTATTATTATTATTATTATTATTATTATTATTATTATTATTATTATTATTATTATTATTATTATTATTATTATTATTATTATTATTATTATTATTATTATTATTATTATTATTATTATTATTATTATTATTATTATTATTATTATTATTATTATTATTATTATTATTATTATTATTATTATTATTATTATTATTATTATTATTATTATTATTATTATTATTATAATAATATGATTTTTACTATTATGATATCCTTAGCATCGTTCTGTAGACCCACATCTCCGTCGCCTCGAGTCTCTTCTTAATCTTTGAGGAAATCGTCCGACATTCCCTGCCGTAAAGAAGAACAGATGTCACGTAACAGTCCAGTATTCTTTTCTTTGTTACCAAAGACATCCTCCTCTCTCGCAGTACAGTGCCCAGCTTTTGGAATGTCTCCTTGGCCACCCCAATACGTCTACGGATCTCAGTGTCGCTTTACCGTCCTCTGTCAAAACGCATCTCAGCGTCTGTTTGATTCTTGTGTCCCCGACCGGTAAATTGCATTTCGGGCTTATCCTCTTACTGATGACCATGTATAGTTTATGCTTAGTCCTTTCTTCTCGCTCTCCGTCGCTATCTTCTGTAGGAGGTTTTGTAATTTCTTTTTCCGTGTCTCCTATCAGCACAGTACCATCTACGTTAACCCTACATGCTATATAAGAAAACGGATGGACGAACAAGTCTGTTCTGCTCTTTGCCTCATAGCTGGTGCTAGAAGAGATGGATTTATACCATTCTCAAGAGTAAGTACATGTCCGCGGCTGAAATTCGAACTCGGCTCTCCGATTCCTCATTCCAATCCGATATCCACTGCACCATCACTCACCACAAAAAATGCTGCATGAAAAACATTACTGAGATATTGTATTTAGAAGAAATATTACGCGTAATATATACAGGGTGTCCATAAAGTTCGTGTGCACTTTAAAAAATTTATAACTTTATTTGTATTTGCGATAGAAATAATCTGTAAAAATGTTATAAAGTTTCAGGTACCTTGTTTAAAGTATAGCTAAAATAACTAATGTGATTTCAGGCATTACTGTAAATCAGTTGGCAAATGTTTTCCGTGAACTGCAAAATCGTATTACCCTTTGTATTGCTAATGATGGAGGACATGTGGAAACTTAAATAAAATTTCAATAAAACCTTAAAAAATATAGATTTACATCGTTCTAATCCTTTTTACAAATTATTTCTATCGAAAATACAAATAAAGTTATACATTTTTTAAAATGCACACGAAATTTATGGACACCCTCTATAAATATATATATATATATATATATATATATATATATATATATATATATATATATATAAACATATATATATATATATAAACATATATATATATATACATGTTTATATATATATATATAAACGTATATATATATATATAAACATATATATATAAACATATATATATAAACATATATATATATATAAACATATATATATATATAAACATATATATATATATAAACATATATATATATATGTTTATATATATATGTTTATATATATATATATGTTTATATATATATATGTTTATATATATATATGTTTATATATATATGTTTATATATATATATGTTTATATATATAAACATATATATATATATAAACATATATATATATAAACATATATATATATATATGTATGTTTATATATATATGTTTATATATATATATGTTTATATATATAAACATATATATATATATAAGCATATATATATATAAACATATATATATATATATATGTATGTTTATATATATATATATATATGTTTATATATATATATGTTTATATATATATAAACATATATATATATATAAACATATATATATATATATATATATATATGTATAAACATATATATATATATATATATATTCGTCCCATACATTAATATTCGTTCACATATTTAAAAGCAGCCTGCCGTTGTTAATAATAAGAAGAATGTGGGAAAAAAAACTTATAAATATTCGGAATGAATTATGAGAAAGAAAGACTTGACCTTTGCCTTTTTCTCTGCCATTGGCCAGCTTGGTTTTTATTGGGTGAACCTTTCAAGTTCGTCCATCTGATTTCATAGACAGATAAAAGAACAGACATCGAGTTATGAGTTTTGAGGGAAAAGATTATTTTTAGACGAGCGAATAAACGTGGCAAAGAACGTACGTAAGATTCTGTCTCATATTTCAAAATAATAATAATAATAATAATAATAATAATAATAATAATAATAATAATAATGGCTGTGTTACTAAACTTGATAACACTTAACACTACAGGGAATAATAATAATAATTGTTATAATGATGATGATAATAATAATTATAATAATAATAATAATTATTATTATTATTATTTCCTTTGATTTCTGGCGTGTACACATTTATTTCCGGATCCCACCCAGGGACCTAAGATTACAAATGGCATCATGACACTTTCCACAGCCAAAAAAAAAAAAAAAACTAAATTACATAGATAAAGCCCTTTGTAAAGTGTGGGCTGTATTTGTCAGAACAATTTTTGTATCTCTTTGAGGCATGGATTTCCAGCGATCCCTTCAATTTGTCTACTGGAATGATTTCCAACCAATCCTAGGGCTCCAACTACAACAGGAATTGTTCATATTCCGATGTGCCACATTTTTGAGATATCTATTTCAAGGTCCTTGTATTTTGACGACTTTTTGAATATCTTCAAATATACGTTACAGTCTGCAGGGACTGCCATATCAATGAGGCACTTTTTTTGTTTGTGTTCTCTAATAACAATGTCTGGGCGGTTGGCTTTGATTTTTCTGTCAGTGTGTATTTTGTAGTGTCATAGAATTGTAACCGGTCCTATCTCCGTAACCGGGTGTGGGTGGTGTTCATACAAGTATTATTATTATTATTATTATTATTATTATTATTATTTTATCCTTGTTGCACAGAACCAATAACTAGAAATTATCAAGCACACATACTAAAATATTGGGTTAGGCCAAAATGCAGATTCTGTGAAAAATATCCAGAAACAATTGATCATCTTGTAGCAGGTTACACGGTATTGGCACCCATTGAATATAAAACCCGGCATGACAGAATTGGCCAATATCTGCACTGGAAAATTTGCAACTCCTATGGGAAGAAAACTGAAAGAAACTGGTACGAACATCACCCAGACCCGGTTACGGAGATAGGACCTGTTACAATTCTATGGGACTACACAATACACACTGACAGAACAATCAAAGCCAACCGCCCAGACATTGTTATTAAAGACCACAAACAAAATAAGTGCCTCCTTATTGATATGGCAGTCCCTGTAGACTGCAATGTATATTTGAAGATATTCAAAAAGCTGTCAAAATACAAGGACCTTGAAATAGAAATCTCAAAAATGTGGCACATGGGAACATCCACAATCCCTGTTGTAGTTGGAGCCCTTGGACTGGTTGGAAAAGATTCCAGTAGGCTGATTGAAGGGATCCCTGGAAGTTCATGCCTCAAAGAGATACAAAAAATTGTTCTGACAAGTACAGCCCACACTTTACGAAGGGCTTTATCAATGTAATATTTTTTCTTTGCAGTGGATAGTGTCATCATGCCATTTCTAACATTAGGTCCCTGGGCGGGACCCGGAAATAAATGTGTAAACGCCAGATATCAAAGAAAATAAAAATAATAATACGACGACGACGACGACGAAGAAGAAGAAGAAGAAGAAGAAGAAGAAGAAGAAGAAGAAGAAGAAGAAGAAGAAGAAGAAGAAGAAGAAGAATACAGGGTGTCCATAAAGTTCGTGTGCACTTAAAAAAATGTATAACTTTATTTGTATCTGCGATAGAAATAATCTGTAAAAAATGTTATAAAGTTTAATGTACCTAGTTTTTAGTATAGCTGAAATAACTAATGTGATTTAGGCATTACTGTAAATCAGTTGGCAAATGTTTTCCGTGAACTGCAAAATCGTATTACCCTTGGTATTGCTAATGATGGAGGACATGTGGAAACTTAAATAAAATTTCAATAAGACCTTAAAAGATATAGATTTACTTCTTTCTAATCCTTTGTACAAATCCTTTTTACAAATAATGATTTTGTGTATGGTACGTTCAGGAATATTTCTAGGAGTCTTTCTTCATCGCAGGGCGCCTTATCATTGAGAATGTGAATGTGGCAGGTCGGCTTGTACCCCGTCACTTGCTAAGGAAAGTGTTGCGTCCTTAAGCGGTTGTTAAGAACTACTATATACCCTGATAACCCAACCAAAAGATCGAAGAGTCGGAGATTATATCAATCAATATAAACAACTTAAACTCTTACATTGAGAAAATCAGAAACGAAAAACTACCAAAATAAAACAAATCCCATCACTTGTCGACTACCGTGAGCAGCAACGGATAGCAATGAATCTCGAAGAGACGATGATGACATAATCAAGATGTTGACATGTTACTTAAAATAATACGGTTAGAAAGGAAACCCCAATTTAATATTGGAAAGAGCGATAACAGTTACTGGACTTGGAAAACCTATTTTTCCAAAAAGTTATTTTAAGAGAAAGATTTTATGTAATTCAACCGATGACAGTATTGGCTGCTCGGGTCAATGAATGCCGAATGTTTCGTTATTAATTTACGGCTAATATCACCATTAGGGATGCGGAGAACAGATACTACGCTTTGATCCCAGCCTGATGTCGAGCGAATGAAGAAAGCGTAACTAGAATATTTGCCAACCGCCCCACGCGGTCAGCTGTGGCATAAGGGCGAATTTAATGTAGGCTCGGGCAAAAATTCCCCGTAAAAAAAACGGGGTCGGGTAGCTGTCTACCACCCCAGACGAGACTCTGCCCTTCGGCATAGCCTCGTCTGGGTTCCTCTCCGCCCGAAGGCAGAGAGTTTAACAGTAATGCCGAAAAAGATTTCAGCTAGGCTGAAAGCGTAACTAGTGTAGGAATGAATGCCAAATGATTACTAATAACGGTACGACTAATATCACCATTACCATGAGAGATGAGGAGAACAGATGCTACGCCTTGATCCCAGCCTGATGTTGAGTGAGTGAAGAAAGCGTAAGTAGTGTAGCTCTACCTACTCGGTCAATGAATGCTGAATGTTTCCTTATAAAGGTACGGCTAATATCTCTAATACCATCAGAGATGAGGAGAACAGATACTACGCTTTGATCCCAACCTGATGTCGAGCGAGTTAAGAAAGTGTAACTAGTTTAGCAATGAATGCCGAATGTTTCCTCATAAAGGTACGGCTAATATCCCCATTAACATGAGAGGTGAGGAGAACAGATACTACGCTTTGATCCCAACCTGATGTCAAGCAAGTGAAGAAAGTGTAACTAGTGTAGCTCTACCTGTTCGGTCAATGAATGCTGAATGTTCACTTATAAAGTTACGGCTAATATCCTCATTACCATGAGAGATGAGGAGAACAGATACTACGCTTTGATCCCAATCTATTGTCGAGCGAGTGAAGAAAGCGTAACTAGCAATGAATGTCGAATGTTTCCTTGTAGAAAGACGGCTAATAATATGTTTTCCATTAATATCATATCAATTCAGGAAATAGTGTAATTCTTTTTCAGTGGGTTTATAGGAAATTCTATGATTAGTTTGGTTTGAGAGCAGGATATCACAGAGTGGTAGATTTGAGAATTGAACCCACAACGCTATTTGGTCGACTCAAAATTTGAGTTGAATATCGCTCTTATGGAGGCGCCTAATTCCATACTGTATTATTACCTATTTCTGTCAGTCGCTTTTCATATGCATTCTTATGACTTTTTATCTGTATTGCCGTATCTATCCCCCCCTCACACGCACACACACATACACAGAATATATATATATATATATATATATATATATATATATATATATATATATATATATATATATATTATCTATCTCTATATATATACCGCAATAAATATAAATGATCTGTCAAATTGTTTATATATGCATCGGTCTATTAGATAGTTATGTATGATTATACATATATATGTGTGTGTGTATGCGGGCGCGTGTGTAAGTGCATGTATATATATATGTATTATATATATATGTGTGTGTGTGTGTGTGCGAGTATGTGTGTGTGTGTCTGTACAAATTCGTTGATATCTAGCTCTGTTCATTATCTATCTATTTATCTATCTATCTATCTATCTATCTATTGGTTTGGTCATATCTATCTGTCTCTAGTCATATCTATCTATCTGCTTGCATGTCTGTCTATATATCTATCAATCTATTTATCTCAATATATTCCTCAGTATGTTCATATCTATCTATCTATCTATCTATCTATCTATCTATCTATCTATCTATCTATCTATCTATCTATCCATCCACCCATCAATTGGTTTGGTCATATCTATCTAATTCTAGTCATATCTATCTATCTATCTATCTATCTATCTATCTATCTATCTATCTATCTATCTATCTATCTATCTATCTATCTATCTATCTATCTATCTCTTCATATCTGTCTTACGTTGTTCATATCTGTTTCTCTTCATTACCCATCTATTTATTTATATTTTTGGTCATATCTATCTATCTATCTATCTATCTATCAATTGGTTTGGTCATATCTAACTCTAGTCATATCTATCTATCTATCTATCTATCTATCTATCTATCTATCTATCTATCTGTTTCATTCTGTTCCTATCTATCTATCTATCTCTGTTCATATCTGTCTTACGTTGTTCATATCTGTTTCTGTTCATTACCCATCTATTTATTTATATTTTTGGTCATATCTATCTATCTATCTATCTATCTATCTATCTATCTATCTATCTATCTATCTATCTATCTATCTATCTCTTCATATCTGTCTTACGTTGTTCATATCTGTTTCTGTTCATTACCCATCTATTTATTTATATTTTTGGTCATATCTATCTATCTATCTATCTATCTATCTATCTATCAATTGGTTTGGTCATATCTAACTCTAGTCATATCTATCTATCTATCTATCTATCTATCTATCTATCTATCTGTTTCATTCTGTTCCTATCTATCTATCTATCTATCTCTGTTCATATCTGTCTTACGTTGTTCATATCTGTTTCTGTTCATTACCCATCTATTTATTTATATTTTTGGTCATATCTATCTATCTATCTATCTATCAATTGGTTTGGTCATATCTATCTAACTCTAGTCATATCTATCTATCTATCTATCTATCTATCTATCTATCTATCTATCTATCTATCTGTTTCATTCTGTTCCTATCTATCTATCTATCTATCTCTGTTCATATCTGTCTTACGTTGTTCATATCTGTTTCTGTTCATTACCCATCTATTTATTTATATTTTTGGTCATATCTATCTATCTATCTATCTATCTATCTATCTATCTATCTATCTATCTATCTATCTATCTCTTCATATCTGTATTACGTTGTTCATATCTGTTTCTCTTCATTACCCATCTATTTATTTATATTTTTGGTCATATCTATCTATCTATCTATCTATCTATCTATCTATCTGTTTCATTCTGTTCCTATCTATCTATCTATCTATCTATCTATCTATCTATCTCTGTTCATATCTGTCTTACGTTGTTCATATCTGTTTCTGTTCATTACCCATCTATTTATTTATATTTTTGGTCATATCTATCTATCTATCTATCTATCTATCTATGTATCTATCTGTTTCATTCTGTTCCTATCTATCTATCTATCTATCTCTGTTCATATCTGTCTTACGTTGTTCATATCTGTTTCTGTTTATTACCCATCTATTTATTTATATTTTTGGTCATATCTATCTATCTATCTATCTATCTATTTTCTGATCTATTCGTTTACCTATCACTCTATTACTTTTCCCGACCCGCCGTCCCGTCTGGCCAATATAAATATCTTACGGTTCATATATCTTGCGTAACGTCAGTACATATGTTTATAGGCCTGCTATTCGAATTTCGCCCATTCGTACCATTCGTTTCACCCTGCCTCCTGTCCCTACACACTTCAAAACGGCAATCAATCTAAGGCCATAACATTATGAATATTGACCAGAGGAGTAGAACGAAGACAGTCGAGGCGACATGTAGACAAAAACTGACCGTTCTTCTCTGCATTTCTATGCGAATTGGCGCCAAACACCGATTGTTAGGCACCTCGACTCAACCGGACTTGATCGACAGGCGCAATTCGTGAAATATGTGTACGAAATTCTATGATTTATTAATGACTAATATCCCCATCTTGTTGCTTTTATACTCATGTGATGCCTAGACTTACACCGTAAAACGTACCGTCCATTAAGCAGTCAATGCCGTCGTGGTCTTAGTCATGATATATATCACGATCTCAGTGAGCTCTTTTCTATTTTGGAAAAGTTAGGAAGTTGTCGAAAGAATAATTTAAAATATACTTTCGATTGGAAAAAAAAAGGTGGGGGGGTGAGACGTCCATATAATATCGCACAAAATCTTTTACTCCGAGAATACAGAATTAAGCATACGTCCAAGTTACGTTGAAACACCGGTTCTCGTACGCTCACCGAAGTTAAGCGACGTCGAGCGGGATCAGTACCTAGATGGGTGACCGCTTGTGAATATCAGGTGCTGCAAGGTTGGATATGAGCATGCTGTACTGGATAACGCTTCGAAATTGTAAATCGGGGGCCCGTGTTTCAATTCCAGGTAGGGTTCTTTCGTTCGCGCAAATAAACTTGGGAAACTATTTACCTTGCTCGGACGATCATCCTCATCTTTGTTGCCATATTTATCACAACATTTCGGCCGTTGTACACTCCGGCCTTCTTCAGGTGGTTGGAATGTCGAACTCAAGCCTTCATTTGCCCTAGCCGACCGATCCTCTGCCCTAGCCGACTGATTCTCTGAACTAGCTGATCGATCCTCTGCCCTAGCCGACTGATTCTCTGAACTAGCTGATCGATCCTCTGCCCTAGCCGACTGATTCTCTGAACTAGCTGATCGATCCTCTGCCCTAGCCGACTGATTCTCTGAACTAGCTGATCGATCCTCTGCCCTAGCCGACTGATTCTCTGAACTAGCTGATCGATCCTCTGCCCTAGCCGACTGATTCTCTGAACTAGCTGATCGATCCTCTGCCCTAGCCGACTGATTCTCTGAACTAGCTGATCGATCCTCTGCCCTAGCCGACTGATTCTCTGAACTAGCTGATCGATCCTCTGCCCTAGCCGACTGATTCTCTGAACTAGCTGATCGATCCTCTGCCCTAGCCGACTGATTCTCTGAACTAGCTGATCGATCCTCTGCCCTAGCCGACTGATTCTCTGAACTAGGTGATCGATCCTCTGCCCTAGCCGACTGATTCTCTGAACTAGGTGATCGATCCTCTGCCCTAGCCGACTGATTCTCTGAACTAGCTGATCGATCCTCTGCCCTAGCCGACTGATTCTCTGAACTAGCTGATCGATCCTCTGCCCTAGCCGACTGATTCTCTGAACTAGCTGATCGATCCTCTGCCCTAGCCGACTGATTCTTTGATCTAGCCGATCGATCCTCTGACCTATCCGACTCATTCTTTGACCAAGCCGACCGATCCCTTGACCAAGCAGACCTATCCTCTGACCTAGCCGACTGATTCTCTGACCTAGACAACCGATCCTCTGACCTAGCCGACTGATCATCTGACCTAGCCGACTGATCCTCTGACCTAGCTTAAGAGGGTCAATAGCGGGACAACTCTTCATTGGGATCAATGGTGGAACAACAGGCTTGTAAAATGAATGGCCACAAAAGCCAAACTCGTAAAGTTCATTTATCACTGAGAAAAACCTAGATTTTTTTCTCTATCCCGATGAACGGGGATCTCTCAAGTAGAACACCTATTCAGACTCCAGACGTCAAATGAAACACATATCGCTATAGACGCAGTAAACTGGACAGTTCCTTGAACCGGTCCATTAACTACCAGGCAACTCATTATATGCTCTATCATTACAAGAGCCAGATCAGACTGAAAATAAAATACTGCTCTCATATTTAGGCTTGAGCTACTCAGTTTTCACTCCCCATTCTCGATAGAGTTCAAAACAGACTTCGTGGCTTTGTGAGTGTAGAAATATTTTCCGTCATACTCTCTCTTTCCCACAGACGAAGCGCTGCAAGCCACTCTCACTCTGTCTCTAATATCTCTCACTCCCTCTCCCTTCTTTCTCTCACAATACACACACACACACACACACACACACACACACACACACACACACACATATATATATATATATATATATATATATATATATATATATATATATATGAAAAATGTACGTATACTAAAGTGTGTTCAAATAACTTGGACCGATTTAAATGTGAATAAAGTTTAAGCGTCTAATGATTTTTTTCTTTTTCTTTCAGATTTAACAACTTAAGTCTTTGGCAAATTCAACCATGGAAAGATTAACAATCAAACAACGTATTAAAATTTCAAGAGTGCAATTGGACAAAAATTGCACAAACACTTCACCACTATAATCAAATCATCTCTGGCTGTCGGTTCCGAGGAACAGATTTGCCTGACTCTCGTACGTCGATAAGCGACGGGAGAGTCCAGCATATATATATATATATATATATATATATATATATATATATATATATATATATATATATATATATATATATATATATATATGAAGGGTGTTCCAATAACTTGGACCGATTTTAAATGTGAATAAAGTTTAAGCGTCTAATGATATATTTTTGTCTTTTTCTTTCAGATTTAACAAATTAAGTCTTTAGCTATTTCCACCATGGAAAGATTAACAATCAAACAACGTGTTAAAGTCATCGAAGCTTATTACGAAAATGGACGTTCAAACAGAAATGAAATGAGAACTTCCCAGGTAGCATCATCACTCGAAACAGCCACTTGATGCCTTTAGATTTCTTCCTTTGGGGTCATCTCAAAAGTAAGGTCTATGGCAACAAGCCAGCAACAATTCAACAATTGAAGGATGAGATAATATTTTGGTGAGATCTAGGAGCAACTATGCAGCGACGTCATTAAAAAATTTTGACCATCGAATGGAGGTGTGCCGCCGAAGCCTTGGCGGATATTTGGGCGATATTATTGCCATGACCTAAATAAGAGGATCCAATAGACAAATAAATACATTTTTATCAATAACACTGATTTAATAACTGCTGACTTGGATCCGACTTAATGAAACACCCTTATATATAATGCGTCTTAATGAAACACCCTCTACTTTTATGGAATAAAATGCTGAAAATCAGCGGACATTGTTGTCAGCATCAAGCATCGACAGCTTGAACGCAATCATCAGTCCAAGTATTAAACAGTCGGTCAGTGCTCAGTGTTGACTTCAGTGTCCACTGTTATATTTATATACACACTATCCTTGACATTATGCAATTTGCACTCTAAATATAACATACCTCAAGATTATATTTGATCATTCATATATATATATATATATATATATATATATATTCTTTCTTTTCATTTTAGTTTCTTTGCTTTGTGTTTTAAATCGTTTTTCGATATTCCTTTCGTAATTTTTGTTTAACTTTAACTAATCTTTTTTGTGCGCGTGTGGGGTCTGCGAAATTTCTCTCTTTTGATTTATTCTAGTCAGCAATTGATTTAGACTTTTTTTCATTTCTTCCCTCCTCTTTTTTTTAATATCAGTCTGGTTATTCTGCTGTTCTTTTTTCTTTCCATCAATTTGGATCACTTTTTATCTATCTATCTATCTATCTATACATATATATATATATATATATATCAGTACGTTTACATTTCATTTCTCTCTATCTCTGTCTGGTAATTCTTTCTCAGTCCTCCGTTCTTTCTTCCATCAATTTGATATCTATCTATCTATCTATATCTATCTATCTATCTATCTATCTATCTATCTATCTCAGTCTGTTTCTTTCTTTCTTTCTTTCTTTATTTCTATCTCTCTATCTATCTATCTATCTATCTATCTATCTATCTATCTCAGTCTGTTTCTTTCTTTCTATCTATCTATCTATCTATCTATCTATCTATCTATCTATCTATCTATCTATGTCCGTCTGTTCATTTTCCATTCTTTCTATTTAAGTCTATATTTCTTTCTTTCTATCTCAGTTTGTTTATTATTCTTTCTTATTTTCTTTCTTTCTTTCTTTCCTTCTTTCTTTCTTATCTGTCTGTTTATTTTTCTTTCTTTCTGTATTTATCTCTCTTTACCCTCATCCCAAGTTCCTTATTTCTTAAAATCTAGTCTCTTTTCTTTTCTTTTCCCTTTTTTTCCAGTTCTTTTCCTTTCCTTGCATTCTTTTTCCTCCTTTTCTCTCTTTCTCTTTTGTTGTTTCATTGAATCCATAAGCACTTAAGAAAAATAATTTCTCTGAAAATCATCTTCCGTTTTGTACAAAGTTTTACAAACAAACGTGAAAAATATCAATAATCTTCCCGCTTTAATTAAATTCAATTGGCCGAAAACTTGGTTATAAACCAAAATTGACCTCTGGTGACCTCCAATTACTTTGCCGTCCTCTTTTCGCGCCAATTTATCCCACTTACCAATTTATCTCCAAGAATGTAATTGTTTGGCTGCAGTACTGATCATAAAGGTCAGAAATTAATTCTACCTCCAACGACCTCCAGTGACATTGGAGGTCGAATTTGACCTAAACTACCCACGCATTTGCGAGGTGAAAAGATCATATTAACCATCAAGGTATACGAAATAACATTCCTAACGATATCAGGGAATTACTTGTACACAGATATTATACAACGTGGGCTGTAGAAAGAAAAACTACAATCACTTGAAGCCATCGACATAAAAGAAAAACACAATAAAAAAACTGTTGGGTAGAGATACAGATAGATACATCGAAACAGACTGAGATAGATAGATAGATAGATAGATAGATAGATAGATAGATAGATAGATAGATAGATAGATAGATAGATAGATGTGAACAGACCTAGATAGATAGATAGATGTGAACAGACCTAGATAGATAGATAGATAGATAGATAGATAGATAGATGTGAACAGACCTAGATAGATAGATAGATAGAAAAAGACTGAGATAGATAGATAGATAGATAGATAGATAGATAGATAGATAGATAGATAGATGTGAACAGACCTAGATAGATAGATAGATAGATGTGAACAGACCTAGATAGATAGATAGATAGATAGATAGATAGATAGATAGATAGATAGATAGATAGATAGATAGATAGATATACAGACAGACAGAAACGGAATGTGATAGATAGATAGAATCAGACTGAGATAGATAGATAGATAGATAGATAGATAGATAGATAGATAGATAGATAGATAGAAAAAGACTGAGATAGATAGATAGATAGATAGATAGATAGATAGATAGATAGATAGATAGATAGAATCAGACTGAGATAGATAGATAGATAGATAGATAGATAGATAGATAGATAGATAGACAGACATACAGAAACAGAATGTGATAGATAGATAGAATCAGACTGAGATAGATAGATAGATAGATAGATAGATAGATAGATAGATAGATAGATAGATAGATAGATAGATATACAGACAGACAGAAACAGAATGTGATAGATAGATAGGATCAGACTGAGATAGATAGATAGATAGATAGATAGATAGATAGATAGATATACAGACATACAGAAACAGAATGTGATAGATAGATAGAATCAGACTGAGATAGATAGATAGATAGATAGATAGATAGATAGATAGACAGACAGACAGACAGAAACAGAATGTGATAGATAGATAGATAGATAGATAGATAGATAGATAGATAGATAGATAGATAGATAGATAGATAGATAGATAGATTCTAGTGTTTTTCAGTAATTGTCTGTTGAATAACTGATGTAGGTGGTTGGGAATAATAATAATAATAATAATAATAATAATAATAATAATAATAATAATAATAATAATAATGAGAAGAAGAAAAAGAATAATTTTCTGAAGGATTTTCATTCTGAAATCTTATCTTAATGATTGAGGTCTACGAAAATAAAATATCCGTAGAAATTCCACGGCATTATTAAATATTTGAGATTAGCATCTTTAACAAAATATTGCAATAACAATCACAAATATGAATAAAGGTCTTTATTTTAAGAAGTAAGGGGGTACTAATGAAAATATTTTGACTTGACAACCTTTGCCCATTTCACTGAAACAACAGTTAAACACGTCTATCTTCCTTTCTTTCTTTCTTTCTTTCTTTCTTTCTTTCTTTCTTTCTTTCTACCTTCCTTCCTTCCTTCCTTCCGTCCTACCTTTCTTTCTTTCTTTATTTGGTTTTCATTATTTTTTACTTATGCCAGGAGACGTTCAATACTTCACACTTCGCGTCTTTGTTTCTTACTTTCTTTCTTTCTTCCTTTCTGTCCTTTGTTGATTTCTTTCTTCCTTTCCTTATTTCTTTCTTTCTACCCCTTATTTCTTTCTCTCTTCCTTTCTTTCTTTCTTTTTCACACTGAAACCAAGTAGTGTTATTCTTCTCTTTCAACGCGATCAAATCGGAATGGTTCATTATTTATGACGTATGGCAGGAAACCTAAATAATTCGCTCTTCTCTCCTTTCTTTCTTTTCTTTTTTTTTTCTTTTTCACACTGAAACCAAGTAGTGTTATTCTTCTCTTTCAACGCGATCAAATCGGAATGGTTCATTATTTATGACGTATGGCAGGAAACCTAAATAATTCGCTCTTCGCTCCTTTCTTTCTTTCTTTTATTTTTCTTTCCATATGTTCTTTCTTTCTTTGCAAATACCGTTCTGGTGTAATCTTTTCTTAATAATAATTTTAAAATAGTTCCGCAGACAATGTGCAGTTTAGTGTGAGAAGGACTGACAAATACTAGGACTCAGTCGACACTTACTCCTTTCCGGAATTCCCAGAACATAATATAGAAAAGCGTCACTTTTCATCGTCCATCTTTAAGGCATTCATTTGTGAACAAAACGTCAATATTCAACATAGTCTGACTCAAAACTGAATGATGTCAGTTTTCATGTAGAACATGCCAGAAATCAGCACTGAAACAAAAGCCAATGTGAACTTGTGATCATTTTGTGTTAAAAATGAAAATCGGGCGCGAAAGAAAGAAAGAAAGAAAGAAAGAAAGAAAGGTGGGAAAATATACAGGTTTGAAAGAAAGAAAGAAAGAAAGAAAGAAAACAAGAAAGAAAACGTAGGAACATATTTAGAAAGAAAGAAAATATGGGATCAAAGAAAGAAAGAAAGAAAGAAAGAAAGAAAGAAAGAAATAAAGAAAGAAAGAAAGAAAGAAAGAAAGAAAGAAGGCTAAACTAATAAAGAAAGGCAGTGGGGTTCTGAAAAAAGAAAGAAAGAAAGAAAGAAAGAAAGAAAGAAATAGGCTGAGAAAGAAAAAATGATGGAATGATAGAATTGGAGAAAGAAAGAAACACCTGACGACGAAAGCATATTCTTAAAAAGAAAGAAAGGAATGAGATTAACATTTTAGAAAGAAAGGATGAAAGAAAGAATATGGCTCGGAAAGAAAGAAAGAAAGAAAGAAGAAAAGAAAGAAAGAAAGAAAAAAAGAAAAAAAATAATGAAGCAGACATAGATAGATAGATATTAATAACATTTACCGGCCTCAATGTCCGTGAAATTTTCATAGAAAATATTCGTCCGCCGACAGAAATAGAACCTGTATCCTATACGGAACCGTCATTTAGCCTGACGTGCCTTAACCGATCCAACCACGTGTGACGTCATTTGTTTACATTTGGATGCGCTTTGAACAGATATGAATGTACGTGAGACATTCATGGAAGATTGAAGTTTAAAAGCAGTAAAATCGACCTTGCTAATCGAACGATCCTCCGTGGCTCGATCGAAGTATTGATTTAGCGAAATTTAATCCATACGGATTACCACATACTATTGTTATCTCTCCCCCCTCTCTCTCTCTCTCTCTGTATATATATATATATATATATATATATATATATATATATATATATATATATATATATACATATATATATATATATATATATATATATATATATATATATATATATTGTTCAAATTTCGAATATATATTGGAAAAGAGTGTGAAATATTTGTACAGGGATTATGGTTGATGGAGTTTTGTTTTACGGCTTGTACACATTTGCAGATTATTTGACGTTAGAAAATATTTTTAGATGGTAATAATATTTTTGCGTTGGTATAATAATGATTTACTGATAAGTCCTACTAGTTAACCCATAGCTGGTAGGAGAAGATGTGGATTCATACCTTTCCCAAAGGTATGTACGCGTAATTGAATATACCGAACATGACTGAAACTAAAAATCTGATGTCAAATTCCACGCCGTTATCCATTACAGCTGGCATTCCCAAGGGGGCAACAGTCAAAGGTACTGACCTGGGTGGATGTTGCTTAACTTCGGTGATCGTATCGGAACTCGGCCCTCCGATTAACAATTCCGAGCCTGTATCCATTACACCACCCGCACATCCAGGCTTACATCACCTGGTATTCCCAAGCGGTCACCCATGTAGCTACTGACCTGGGTGGATGTTGCTTAACTTCGGTGATCGTATCGGAACTCGGCTTTATGATTAACCATTCCGAGCCTGTACCCATTACACCACCAGCTTACATCACCTGGTATTCCGAAGTGGTCACCCATCTCGGTAATGACCTGCGTGGATGTTGCTTAACTTCGGGGATCGTTCGGAACTCGGCTTTATGATTAACCATTCCGAGGAGTTATCCATTACAGCACCTGGCATTCTCAAGTTCCATCCATCTCGGTACTGACTGGGTGGATGTTGCTTAACTTCGTGATCGTATAGGAAAGCGGCTCTCCGTTGCACAATTCCGGGCCGTTATCCATTACACCACCAGCGCATCCAAGCTTCCAACACCTGGTATTCCCATGCGATCACTCATCTAGGTACTGACATGGGTGGATGTTGCTTAACTTCGGTGATCGTATCGGAAATCGTCTCTCCGATTAACCATTCCGATCCGTTAGCCATTACACCACCAATACATCCTAGCTGGTATTCCCAAGCGGACACCCATCTAGGTACTGACTGGCTGGTTGTTGCTTAACTTCGGTGAATCTATTGGAACTCGGTTCTCAGATTAACCATTCAGAGCCGTTATACATTACACCACCAGCACATCCAAGCTCACAGCACCTGGCATTTTCCAAGCGGTCACCCATCTAGGTACTGACTCGGTGGATGTTGCTTAACCTCGGTGACCGTATCGGCAATCGGCTCTCCGATTGACGATTCCGAGCCGTTATCCATTACACCAGCAGCACATCCAAGCTTGCAGCACCTGGCATTTTCCAAGCGGTCACCCATCTAGGTACTGACCTGGGTGGATGTTGCTTAACTTCAGTGATCGTATCGGAACTCAGATCTCCGTTTCACAATTCCGAGCCGTTATCCATTAAACCACCAGTACCTCCAGTCTTACAGCACCTGACATTTCCAAGCGGTCACTCATCTGGGTACTGACCAGGCTCGACCTTGTTTAACTTCGGTGATCGTACGAGATTCGGTGTTTCAAAATGATATGGCCGTCTAGAATCGACATGTGTACATCACCGTCAATACTGTTTGCCGCTGATGTATTAAAGATACTCAATTATTAATAAAGACACCGGCTTCATCTTCACAAAACCGCAAACGGCTTGACATATGTTGTAAGCGGCTTTGAAATGACGTCAACAACACAGCAGATATATGATTCATATATAAAACGGCTTTGAAGATTGCTTGAAATTAAACATGGTCGGAATATCATTTGAAGTCCGAAATTGGCAGTCATCGTGCCGTACGGAAGATCTATCGATGGAAGATATTATTTACAAATCTATTTTAAAAAAAGTTTCTAATGGGCAGGTGAGTAATTATTGATCCAAGCTTCTTAACAACAGACCTATTAATTAGTCCAATATAATCACTCCACTACATGTCAGTAGAAAACGTGCAAAACAAGAAGACTCAAAACTTTACGGTCGAAGCTAGTCATAACTGATACTGCCAGTGTAGGGACGGATCCCTGTGACCGGTAAATATCCGAATGTGTATACCCCTCAAGAGAGGAATTTACACACGGTATTTACTTGACCATCACCACTGTGCCAGATTGTGACACAAGGTCGGTTTTAAATGTGGTGACCTGTCTCTTCACTCGGGACGCTGGTTATTGCTGGTCATAGCTTGTCCAAGCTGGTCAGCTAAGACCAGCTACGCATAGCTTAGACCAGCTCTGACCATCTTGGACAAGCTATGACCAGCAATGACGAGCGGACCGAGTGAAGACACACGAGTCTCCACGTTAAAACCCGACCTTGTGTCACAACCGGACTCAATGGGTGGGGGGTCAAGTAAATCAACACAGCCATCTTTGCCAGTGGTGGGGGTGAACAGGAAATATAAAGTGAGGATGACAATCCCGATGCTTGGATGACGACGACGAAAAAAAAATTAGGTTTTACTATAATTTTGCCTTTAAGTGATAATCCACTTCTAAGAATTTTCTTGACACACCCGCAGAAGATATCGCAATATATACCCCCTCGACACGGCGATATAATCATCATGGTATTTATTCGGGTCCAAAAAAGAAAATTGGTCGCTCAGAGTCCGGGGTAGTGAGGTCACTGGAGATCGGTGCTTTTGACCAACACCAAAGTTGCACGTGGGCTTTGTCCACTTGGAATATTTTTTCCTTTCTTTTTTTTTTTTGACGCTGAATTTCGCCGAAATAAATTTCTCGTAGGCAGAAAGGCGATCTGCCGAATACACACTCCTATAGTGATTTTTGATAGATAGATAGATAAATAGATAGATAGATAGATAGATAGATAGATAGATAGATAGATAGATAGATAGATATGAAAATATTGAGATAGCTAGTATCCATTACACCACCAGCACATCCAGGCTTAGATCACCTGGTATTCCCAAGCGGTCACCATATAGGTACCGACATCTATCCATCTATCTGAATCTGTTCTTATCTATCGGTCTATTTCAATCTATCTATCTATCTCAATCAGTTCATACATATCTATTTATCTATCTATTCATGTATCTATCTCAATATTTTCACATCTATCTCGATCTGTTTTCATCTGTCGATGTATTTAAATATGATCTATCTATTTCAATCTGTTCTTATATATTGATATCGTTCTATCTGATCTATCTTAAACTCTTCACGTCTATCGATTTATCTGTAGCAATATATTCACATCTATATAACTATCTCAATCTGTTATTATCTATCGATCTATTTAAATCTGCTCTCTCTTTCTCTCTCTCTCTCTCTCTCTCTCTCTATATATATATATATATATATATATATATATATATATATATATATATATATATTATATATCAGTCTGTTCTTATCTATCGATCTATTGTTCTATATTCTCAATAATTTCACATCTGTCTCAGTCGTGTCTGTCTGTCTATCTATCTATCTATCTATCTAAATATTTTCACATCTATCTAATTATCTATGTATCTATGTATCTATCTATTTATCTATCTATCTAAATATTTTCACATCTATCTAATTATCTATGTATCTATGTATCTATCTATCTATCTATCTAAATATTTTCACATCTATCTAATTATCTATGTATCTATGTATCTATCTATGTATCTATCTAAATATTTTCACATCTATCTAATTATCTATCTATCTATCTAAATATTTTCACATCTATCTATCTATCTATCTAAATATTTTCACATTTATATATCTATCTATCTATCGAAATATTTTCACATCTATCTATCTATCTATCTATCTATGTAAATATTTTCACATCTATCTATCTATCTGTCTAAATATTTTCACATTTATCTATCTATCTATCTAAATATTTTCACATCTATCTATCTATCTAAATATTTTCACATCTATCTATCTATCGAAATATTTTCACATCTATCTATCTATCTATCTATCTATCTAAATATTTTCACATTTATCTATCTATCTATCTATCTATCTATCTATCTATCTATCTATCTATCTATCTATCTATCTATCTATCCCCTGGTATGTATGTGTATGTGTATGTAGTAATGGACGCATAGATATGTGCGTGAATTCCTATATAGATGAAACTGGAAAAGTTCCGACAACCGATTCTGTTTGATTGAACTCTCTGGTCCAAGATCAATAAGAGAATTAAATAATGCAACAATAACGCTGAATATTATTCCGAAGATGCCAAAAGGGAGGAAGAAGAATGCGAAGATAAAACATTTTAAAGAATAACCTTTCAAATCGCTATTCATTTTCATCAGGCCACCAGTTTCATGGCGGAATTGCACTTCCGGTCCTCAAAGAAAACCGCCTCCGATTTGCGCGCCATCCAATAAAACATCCCCATTGATAAGAAACTCGACGATTGGTACTCACGTTCCCCATCATAAAAGTTTGGCCGCTTTATACCAATACCAGCCGGCCTTAGATACATACACTTTAACTTAAGCCATCTTTTATTTAAGTATTTATCGGCTTCTGTTATTAGCGTGGGTAGTGAAAGAGGTCATTTTGTGAGTGTTATTTAACAGTGAATGCTTTTGTGTGCAGTCTGTGTGATAAGGCTTTTTGTAGCCATTGCTTTCGTTGTTGCAGGCGCCTATGAAGTGTGAAGATTTAGAATATTGTTCGATTGATAGTTGTAACGACTTCAGACGCGAGGGTTTGTATGCGCGCGTTGCAATGGGGGCCGTCTCTTTTGAGTAGAAGGGACGGAGTTCGCCTGAACTACATTTAACTGCAAATTCATTTTTAAGAGATTTATCTGAACTAAGAAGCGGGCTCAGCTGTATTGATTTTCTAAGCGTTGCTTAGATGCGGCACATGGCCGAAAGTATAGGGCATCCAGTGAGGATGGAACTCACTATTCAGTCGTAACTGTTTTAGCGAGGTTCCCAAATGGACACAGTAGTAATTGTCCAAGCGTAGCTTAGATGTGGCACAAGGCTGAAAGTATGGGGTACCCAGGGAGGATCGAACTCACTACTCAGTTGTAATTGTTCTAGCGAGACAAACTTGCTAACAATTACACCGCCTCGAGGTGCCCTAAATGGACACTGTAGATTTAAACATGCACAGATGTTTAAGCATCTCGGAAGAATTTTAACAGTGGATGGGAAACAAAAAATCAGAAAGACGTATGCCAAACCTTGAGAAAAGTACTATGAAACAGGAAGATTCCACTTAAAAAAACAAAACAAATAAAAAGAGTGTTGAACTCTTATGCAATAAAAAGCTTTCTTTTCTCATTAGTCATTTTTTTTTTTAAAAATGCTTCCATCATATTGCGATATTTACCTGCCTTCGCACGAGCTAGGTTGCGGCACAAGGCCAAATTTAATGTTGAGAATTCCGAGCCCGTTGGATCGGGCAAAACTTACCCGTAGACCCCGCATACGCGGGACCGGGTATCTGTCTAACTCCTCGACATAGCCTCGTCCGGGTTCTTCTTTGTCCAAAAGCAGAGTTTGACACGACATCCCGCGCTGCCAGCGAAGGCACCACCCCCCCGCTATTACAATAGTGTCAAATTTATTTATGAGGTTTGGGACATACCCATTACTGTTCATGGGTACGGTATATTATTATTATTATTATTATTATTATTATTAATATTATTATTATTATTATTATTATTATTATTATTATTATTATTATTTTCTTTGATATCTGGCGTTTACCCATTTCTTTCCGAGTCCCGCCCAGGGACCTAAAGTTAGAAATGGTATCATGACACTTTCCACTAAAAAAAAAAAAATTACATAGATAAAGCCCTTCGTAAAGTGTGGGCAGTACTTGTCAGAATAATTTTTTGTATCTCTTTGAGGTATAGACTTCCAGGGATCCCTTCAATTAGTCTACTGGAATATTTTCCACCCAATCCTAGGGCTCCAACTACAACAGGAATTGTTGATGTTCCCATGTGCCACATTTTCTTCTTCTTCTTCTTCTTCTTCTTCTTCTTCTTCTTCTTCTTCTTCTTCTTCTTCTTCTTCTTCTTCTTCTTATTATTATTATTATTATTATTATTATTATTATTATTATTATTATGTAAGCTCTGTTGCTGCACCAGACTCAATATTTTGAAAGGCATTATTATAGAAAATTAAAAGCAAACGTTAAATAAAATATTTATTTTGTCAATAAATTAACTTTAATTCTGTTTCATCACAGTAGCGGCTATCAGGACTTAGAACGGGTAACCATTGAAGAATGGAAGACAATCCCAGAAAAGACTTGTTCAAAAGCTTTAGAAAACGATTGCAACAAGTTATAAAGATGAGAGGCCATGTTGGTGACTATTAATATTGTGAAAATTTTAAAATTTTTTCTATTTTTCATACGGAATAATTCGCCTGCCAAATTTGTTGTATTTAACGTATTTTTCTGAGAATTGAGTTTCATTTTCCTTTTTTAATGCTTATTAACATATAAAAATCATGGCGTCATACGGGCATTTGATTGTGAGAAATGGATAAAAATATTCAAAATTGATAATAATTTCATCGTCGACTGTCTGTTAGCTATCTATGAATATATGTTACGATCTATATATCTATTAAAATATGTTAAGATCAATCTATCTGCCTATCAAAATCGGTTATATATCTGTTAGAATATGTTAAGATTTATCTATCTATCAATCAAAATATACTATCTATCTGTTAATATATGTTAAGATCTATATATCTATGGTATAAAGTATATCAACTTCTTCCGAGAGCTACTGATTTGTGGGACAGACGCCCGGTGTAATATTTTCAGAATCGCTACAATCACGACCTGTTCAAATTACTTAACTTCCCACTTTTTCTTACGGCCATACAGTAAACAGTAACACTCTCACTTGAGTGGCTCTTTTGGCTTGTAGCAGATGAATATTAGTATATAAAAATAGTTAAATAAATCCTCAGTCAACAAAAAACCTTCAGGATTTAAACGTGTAACCGTTGAAGAATGTCGCAAAAAAAGACTTGTTCAAATCTCAAAAAAAACAAAACATAGAAAACGATTGCAACAAGTTATAAAGATGAGAGGCGTTGTTAGTGTCTATTAATATTGTGAAAATTGTTCATTTTTTTTATTTTTCATACTGTACGAATAATTGTGTCTTTCCCTATTTTGCCTGCCAAATTAGTTGTATTTAACCTATTCTTCAGAAAAGTGAGTTTTATATTCCTTTTTTGTGCCTATTACCATATGAAAACCTGGCATGATACGGTCATTAAATTCTGAGAAATGGATAAAATATTCAAAATTGATGGGTGTATGAATAATTTCGTCGTTGACTGTACTTTTACTGCTGTTTCATCTTAGTAGACGCTATCGTAATATGCGTAAGATATTTGGTTGTTACATAAATTAATTCGTTTTTTATCATTTATTTTAACACTTAATATCTATAAATATTTCGGATGAATCATCCAACAATGTATTCCCCTTCCTTGTTTACGACCTTCTGCCAACGATCTACTGTTTAATGCGCGACGATAGAAATCACAAGGTTTTAACTCGAAAAAAATCATCAAGCCCCGTTTTAAGCTCCATAACGTTGCTGATCGAAACACCCCTCAAATTCTTAGAAAGCGACCAAAAAAGCGGTAGTCGGAAGGGTCTAAAACAGAATAATATGGTCAGTGTGGCAGAACTTCCCAACGTAACTGGTCAGGTTAACGAAAAGAAAGAAAAATTCTACGAAAAATTCCACGAAAGATTCTTCGAGATCATTCGTAGAACATCCGAAAAAGCGTACAAAAATATATAGCAACCTAATATTTAATCTGTCTATATTTCTGAGATGAGGTATTATGTACAGTATTTACATTATTCGAATAGTCCGAATAATGTAAATACTGCTAATATTTAATATGTGTACATAATAAAAAATATAATAATAATAATAATAATAATAATAATAATAATAATAATAATAATAATAATAAAATAATTTCAGGAAGTATATGCTAGACAAGAAATTCAGGGAGTGTTTGCTTATTGATACAGCAGTAGCATCTGATAAAGATTATCGAGAATTTGTCCAAACCCAAGGACCTGGTATGGAGATTAACAGGATGTGGGGAATGAAATCTGAGACTGTACCAATAGTAATTGGAACTCTGGGCCTCGTGTGAAAAGGAATGGACAATTTTACTAACAGTGTTCCAGGTAAAATCCACATACAAAATCAAGTTGCCCAGAAAATCGCCCTACAAGGAACATCCCATATATAAAGAAAAGTGCTATCAATTAAATGACAATTCTCCCATAGGACGTAAAGACCAGGCTTTGAACCCGTCTCTATATGATACATAGAAGGAAACATTACACACAAATAATAATAATAATAATAATAATAATAATAACAACAACAACATGGGAACATCAACAATCCCTGTTGTAGTTGGAGCCCTTGGACTGGTTGGAAAAGATTCCAGTAGACTAATTAATGGGATCCCTGGAAGTCCATGCGTAAAAGAGATACAAAAATTGTTCTGACAAGTACAGCCCACATTTTACGAAGGGCTTTATCTATGTAATTATTTTTTATTTTTTTTATTTTTGCAGTGGAAAGTGTCATGATGCCATTTCTAACCTTAGGTCTCTGGGCGGGACCCGGAAAGAAATGTGTAAACACCAGATATCAAAGGAAATAAAAATAATAATAATAGCTCTGGGCCTCGTGAGAAAAGGAATAGACAATTTTACTAACAGTATCCCAGGTAACATCAACGTACAAGTTGCCCAGAAAATCGCCCTCCTAGGAATATCCCAAATACTAAGAAAAGTGCTATCAATTAAATGACTATTCTCCTATAGGGCCTAAGGACCATAGTTTGGACCCGTCTCTACAGGATACCAAGCAAGAAACATAACATACTCAAATAATAATAATAATAATAATAATAATAATAATAATAATACTAATAATAATAGTAACTAGAAACTCCCGTGAAAATTTCACGATCTTCCTATTTTAATTTTCTGATGACTCTTAATTTTTCAGTTAACTATCGAATAAGCTCATAGCGTGTTCTACGGCAATAAAATATCTGTAGAAATTCCATGATCGCATCTTGAAACAAAATATTGCAATAACAATTGTTATGAATAATCAAGAGTTTTTTGTATTATTACTCTCCTCTTTGAGAGAGCTATTTCTGTTTACTGGGACTATAAAAGGACACTATACCCGAACCTTGTATTCTCAGTTCAATAAAGCTTTCTTAAAGCCTACACCTTAAAAAGCCTACAATTATAAATATGACTGATGAACATTATTTTAAGTGGGTAAAAATGAAAAGATTTAGGATTGACAACTTTTTTTGCGATTTCAATGATGCAGCTGTTAAACACTTCTATCGTACCTTCTTTCTCTCATTCGTGTTCAACTTGACCCAGTCGGACGTTTACATTTTAATTTATTTTAGACTCTTCGGCCAAATCAGTAGCGTCTCCTCTGGCCGCAAGCTCGGGGAATGGAGCTTCAACATTGCGTATTCAAGGCTCCGTTCCCAACCGTTTGGATATTGGCGGGTGAACGTTACCAATCATTGTGATGAATAGAAAACCGACATGCTGGAAGCGTGTCTAGACTGTTCATCTGCCCAATTCCTGCCCGGAGAAGGCGGCCTCTGGCGTTCAGCCCGCAGCCGATCAAAGTCCTCCGTCAGACTTCTGTATATACCTTCAACCAGGACTAGTGACGTGAAAACGTCCGCAAAATCTCTTGCTGGCTCCTACCGTTCCCGATGCCACTTTGTCTAAGGAATGGAAAAGGGAATGTCGAGAGGGGGGGGGGTCAATTCAAACAGCGGAATTTCTGTCATTCGGGGTGGGTGGGGGGTCATCAAATAAGAACAAAAACGGTGGGGATGGGATAGGTAATTTGCGAGCATTAATCCAGATTTGAAGATTTTGGCAAAGATCAAAATTAACCGTTTGCAGTTCGCCCTGTCTTGTCTGACTGTTGGGGAGCAAACTTGTTCTGTGTTGGTCAGGATTATTCAGGACAACCTTCATTTTGGTTCGACTGATCATCGAAAAGTCTACAATTGGATCAGTCCAAGGCTTTCGATAAGGTGGGCCACTGCTTCCTCGAGCCTGTTTTCGTGACTGCAATTTCGCTTCTGGATCCGTCACTTGTACAAGCTCCCGACGGCGTTGCTGGAAGTAAACGGGATGAGGTCAGAGGCTTTCACCTTGTCCCGGTCCACTCGTTACGGTTGTCCGCTTTCGCCTACGCTTTACGTTCTTGCCTTTCCTGCGCTATTAACGGAATCTCGTTGCTTGGTGCCACCAATTAAAACCAGGTATTCCGTCTAAGCTGACCATGTATCTGTGTTTGTAAATACCACCACTGAAATGTGCAGGTATGAGACGACGGCGAGTGTCAGAATCAATCGCGTTTGGCTTGCGGTTAGGTGAGTGGGAGAGAGTTTCTCTTCACGGGCCCTACCGTTGGACAGATGGGACGGTGATGATACTCGGTATCTGAACTGCAGCTGGAGATGAGGAATAAGTGCGTCTTTGGACTCGAAGGAATCTTTCCTTGAAGGGGACAGCGGAAGTATGTGTTTCGCATGCCTACCCGATTCCACTTAACTGCCCCCCTCCAATTCTTCCACTCTCATCTGCCGAATGAAAGGATTTAGTTGGAGACTTCTTTTTTTTTTCAATTGGAGAGTCAAGTCTCCCTTGGTATGTCGCGAGGTCTGCTGCCTCTATCCTACTGAAAGCGGTGTTGGAATATCGAGCGTTGAAATTTGTCAACAGACGCTCCACTTGAATTTCCTCGTACGAATGTACGCCAGAGGACGGTAATAACGAATTCTGGAAGGAAAATGCCCGCCAATCTTTTCCGTTTCTGGAAAGTGTGCAATACGGATGTATAATATAGCCCCGAGACGAATTCTCCTTTTACCGAGACTGTCGAAACGCGCTACGGCACCTCTTACGGTTGAAGGATCACCTCTCTTACGCCTAGGGGTTGTTTCCCGAGGTGTTGTATCGAGTGATAGTGAGGGTGACTGGTAAATATAATCTCCTGGACAAGCTCGGCTTTAGGAAACGGGAATTCGCTCCGTTTCGCCTTGGCCACCCGAGTATAAATGTCTCAATACCGGCGAGGCATCACTCACCTGGCTGGTATTGACAGAGACCCCCTGGGTTAGTAAGCAGCTTTGCGCAGCGTGGCTGGCGAATTCGCCCATGTGCGAACCCTACGGTAACTTGGAGGAGTCCATTGGACTCCTTTCACAGCACTGTTATACGCCCGTTGTGGGCGCAGAGTGAAGACTATATGCTCCGCGTCTTGCACGGAATTTTTTTCGTCCTAGAAACCAGTTCCGTCTGTTCCAATGTGATACCGACTATGTCGTCTTGTGTCTGCTCGGTATTATGCGAATCGTGGCGTGGACAAAAGGAGTTTCATAAAGGTGAAAAGTTCTTCTCTTATCAGTTGGTTGCTTTCTTTAAGCATAAACTTATAGTTAATATCAAAACGGAAAGAATGTGACTCTCT
>OZ038507.1:66597404-66629904 GCA_964036315.1 Acanthosepion esculentum
AGAAGAAGATGAAGAAGAAAATCACAGACAAGGAGAGAGAAAAAACGGAAAAGAAAGAAAAAGAATATGAGGTAGGTTGAAACTACAAAGTGCTTATTATTTCCAATAAGTGTTGATGGAACAAGATGTCAGTTCTAAACATTCCGATTTTCCATTAGCTGCAAACAGCTACCGCTGGTACATCGTGAGTAAGGAGAAGAGGCAAGAAATTGCAAATGTGTTTGTGTGTGTGTGTGTGTGTGTGTGTGTGTGTGTGTGTGTTTGTGTGTGTGTGTGCGCGCGCTCTCGCGTGTGTGTGTGTCTGTCTGTCTGTCTCTGAAGTGGCGATCCCGTCTACACAGATTTAGACGAGAAAGAGGAGAAAAAAAATATACGAATAAAAAGGGAGGCGGAGCGACAAGGCGGATTTGTTTCGCAGCTTGAAACTAGTGAAAGAACGTAATTGTATTTAAAATGCCGAAATAAAAAAAAGAGGAGGGAAAGAAAAAAGAAAGAAGATCACACACAGATGAACACGGGCCAGCGTAAAAACCATAGGTCAAAGGTCATAAAAGAAAGAAAAAAGAAACTTGTGTCGACGAGCTCCAGACATTACACGAGTCATCTGATGCGTTAAGCGAAAACAGAAACGGAAGTGTATGGTACTACAGAAGGATGCTGAGCATATCAACGGTAGAAAATGGAAACAATCAGGATGTTTTAAGAAAAACCGGCAGTAGAAATTTCTGAAACAGAAAGGCTTGGAAAAATTAACACTCCCAGGATATACTGAAGGCAAGAGTGGGGAAAAAGCGAGTAACAGGTTTGTTTAAATGGATGACAGAACAGGGACTTAGAAATATAGTAAAGATATAAACAGCTCCAATCGGAATTTGTGGAGAGCCATGATTGCCTACGTGTTGGGAGAGGCACCCCACTTGAAATGACACGAGTTACTCTCATCTGGTTCTTCTGCTATGTGTCAAGAGATTCTTGAAAAATTGCAAAGAAGAAGAGTTCGCGTTATCGTTACCTGACGTGGCATCTTGGTTTCAATCCCTTTCCAGCGACCATGACGTAGCCTTCCCCTTTACCTCTTCTATAAAGATTTTCAAGGTAAATGTTATGATGAGCTTTCATTCTTGAATTTAAGCGCAATACTAGATTGGCAGTTAGGTCTCGCAATTTCACTATCGTAATTACTAGTTTTAACCGTAAGTTCTATGCTGATTGTTTCTTCTATTTCACTACTACATTCTGCAACTCTCTTCCAGCTTCCCGTTTTCCTGTAAACTACGATGTTCAAAGATTTAAATGCAATGCCAATTAACATCTTCTGTCATCTAATATTTTGCGGAAACGTCAACTGTCTTGCACCAAACAAATACCAATTACTTTTGTAGGGGGATTTGAAATTTTCTTTTAATATTTTGAATCTTCTAACATAATTTGTCAAAGCTAAATTTGTTTGCCATGTACTGAAAGATCAACTTTGAATTCGTCTTTTTTTTTTTAAATCATTTAACCCATATGCAAAGCAATAAAGCCACTAAGACACAAGAGCTTACTGAATGGGATAGAATATGAGAAAAAGAATCTGCTATTAAGGAGATAGGACAATAAAAGAACAAGAATTAAGAAGACAGAAGATAACGATTGGCATTGCATTTAAACTTTGGAGTATTAAACTTGACTGGAAGCAGTAAGAGACGTCCAAAAGCGAGAAATGAAGTAGAAGAAACTGTTAGCATAGAACTTACGGTTTACATGTAACCATTTCGACTGTAAAATGAGAAGAACTTGCCGCCCATCTAGTACTGTGATTAAATTCATAAAGTCTAGGTACCATATTGTCAGGTTCATCAGAAGAATTAGCATGTATCTATCTAAAGAACTAGCGCAGGGAAGCTACCGAAATAGGCGTATTCATATTGGCACCGATGCATTTTCTGACAAACAATATGGCTTCCGTCTTGCCCGCTGAAGTGCTTACGGCTATCGCTGAATATGCATATCAAGTTCTTGGTAATAAAGGCAAAACTCAAACTGTGGCTCTAGATATCTCGAAGACGTTTAACATGGTTTTTGATTCTGGTCTTCTGCCTAAGCTTCGTGGTCACCGTATTACAGAACGATTGTTTGATTTAATCCAATCATTCCTATCAAATCGTGAAATGAAGGTCTTTTTGAACGGGATCGTTTCCAGATCCTTTAGCACGAACGCGGATGTCCCCCAAAGTCCTTATCCTGGATCCTACGGTGTTTCTGATCCTCATCAATGATCCTCCTGCTGTCATCATTCCCAAATAGGTATGTATGCAGATGACACTACTATTTACGCCTGTCTCAATATCAAATCCATGGAGAGCTGACAAAGTTAACCTACTCTTGATTGGAGGTCATTTTCAAGAGTAGCGGCCAGGTTAACTTTGTCAGCTCTCCATGGATTTGATACTGAGACAGGCGTAAATAGTAGTGTCATCTGCATACATACCTATCAGGGGGATCATTGATGAGGATCAGAAACACTGTAGGATCCAGGATAGGTACTTGGGGGGACACCCGCATTAACTGGGGCAGTAAATAGCTTATGAATTTTAATGCTCTCAAAACGAAACTGCCCGCTATCAGCATGGCTGATGCTCGACTCCGGGAGAACGTCTCACTGCCCCTTCTTGGCCTCAAGTTTTCAACTACCTTGAAGTGGAATACTATATTGAATCAATAGCTACATCTACTGCAAGAAAAGTTGATTCATCGTGTACTCCCGGAAGGTTTTTCTCATTAGAGTTCATCTTGCACATTTACAAATCTACCGTTCAGCCGTGCCTTGAATACTGTTGCAATATCTGGTCAGGTAGTCATCTCGAGGTTCTTGACAAAATACAAAAAAAAAAAAAAAAAGATCTGCAATGTAATCGATCCTGACTGGGGATCTAGGTTTGAGTCGCTTTATCACAGACTTGATACGGCTTCCCTCTCTCCTTTCTACAAATATTTTCATGGCAATTGCTTTGACGAGGTTTTTTTTTCCTCTGGTGCTGCAACTATATGAATTTAAGCGTGCTACTAGATTGGCATAGAGGTCCCACCATTTTACTGTTGAAATAGTTTAATACAACCGCCACTTCTACTCCAACAGTTTCTTTTATCGCACTTCCCAGCTGGGAAACTCCTTTCCGTTTACTTGCTTCCCTGAAAATTAAAATCTTCAACAATGTAAATCGTCAATCGCCATCTACTGTTGTTTTGAGCCCCGTTCATCTTTTATACTTTCCTCAATCCCCACTATACCCGAAATTTTCTCTCACTTTCACAATCTGTAACCTTACTAGTGGCATTCCCGTCTTACTTAGGGTGAAATGAATATAAAAAAAAGAGAAAGAAATAGATCTTTTCTGGATCTTTCATTAAGGTTTCGTCCATTGTTCATTAAAGAAACTTTCCAGACATTTCAGAAACGATGGCTTACGCTTATAAACAGCAGATTTCAAATCATGCAACGAACTTACGATTCTGGTTTGGTGATTGAGAAATCTATTTTTTGCTCTAAAATTATTGTCCTTGAACCATTCTCAGTATAGTTTTTTTTAAATATGTTTGAGTACTTTGTCATGTCAGAATCCAAAACGAGAAATTGGTTCGAAAATTTTAGTACCTGCATCACCGAAACAATATAGTAGTGTGCTTATAGTCGTTTGAACTTAATCTTGCCAGTTTTCTTGCTGCTGTTACAGTGCAAACAAGGTCGCATCGCTAGCAGTGTGCACTCATGCATGATCAAAGAGCGATGGTCCGAGCCTGCAGAGAACATGCTACTGATCACTAGCCTGTTCGCCATTACCATCTCTCGAACTTGCTGGATCTTCTCGTGAGTCTTGGATGTTAACGGGCGTCCTGCTCCTTTTTTCGGACATCACGCTTGTCCGGCCACTTTTAAACTTCTTCATCAACACATACACGCATCTGCGCGGAAGTACACTGTCGCTGGTGTTAAAAGCCAACCGATGGATTTCAGCCCCTGACACACTTCCCGACCAGAGAAATTGGACGGCTGCTCTCTTTTTCCTCTTTGGTGTACACTGCTAACGGAGCGGCCATAATTACACTGTAATATCAGCAAGAAAACTCGCACTAACTTCGATCACGTGACAATAATGGCACCAACTGTAGGCACGCATGGGCAGAAGGTAGTTTTACATACTTAAAGATATGTTGTGGCGTAACTGCGGATAAACTTTGACCTCGAATTATGATAATGTGTCCTTCATCAGTGAAATGCTATCTCTATCTATAAAAGGCAAGATGTGTGTGTGTGTGTAACGAATGCACGGCCGCAATTTTCGACGGATTTACACCAAAATTTACATGCACATGCTCCAAGTTAGTGACAGGCCAAGACCAACTTTGCATTTCCCAACTCCCATCGATAGTGGAAATAATCGATTTTTTAATGCTTCTACGGCAGTTTTCATGTAGTTTGCTGCCATTTTCTACTGGCCACTGTGAGAGCCTATAGCTGGCTGCCACGAATAGGCAGGAAGATTCTATTGGCCAGCGTGAGAGCCAACAGCTGAGTGATACGAATGTTAACTAGCATGCTAGCATGCAAAAAAATCGATAGCTGCATTCGTCACAAGTGGGAAAAATTTAAATCTGCATGACACTTTACTCCAATTGGCTCATTCGCGTGCTTAAACTCAACGTTGATTCTGATTTTGCAGAACTGGGTTGGGTGTGAAAAAGTATTTGTTGTAAACATTCTTTTTTCATTCGGTTTTTCTAGTTACGAGTCCTTTTTTAAAGCTGATCGTTTTGTGTTCATTTTGTTTAGTTCTTTATTCGTAACAGATTTAATGTTTAGTATAGAGCTTAGAAAAAATTCGCAGTGAGAGATAGGCAAGAAGTAAGGCATGTAGCAACATCAGCACGGCAAAGGGCACTCCTTTAAAGGCAAGGAAGGGCAAGAATATTTTAAGTCAAGTGATAGCGATTGCTGTATGAGTCGTACGATTTTGGAATCAAGCACAGGCAACGCCGTGCCATGCTGCTAGTTGTTGTATAATATGCTATTTTTTAATTTTATAAATATTTTATATTACTTACTATTTAAAGCTGAAGTTGCCGATTAAGACCTGAAACATCAACGCTTGATTCGTCTGACAAAAAAAAAAAATCCAACCATTTTTAAATGAGCTTTTTGTTGTTGTTGTTCAAACAATTCGAAGTCTGTGGCTCGATATCCTGCAAATTGTCCAATATTGTATATCGGTTCTTAAATTCTTTAAATCTGTCTAGATACCCTCTTTTTTCACAATCTTTTTTTTTTCAACCTGTTTATTCTCCCTCACTCCCTGTTTCGTTATTATTTTTTTTTATTTTAAATCGGTATCACCCCCAATCAAGGCAGTACAGCCACTAGCACGCAAGGGGTTACAGGGTGTGGAGGAATTAGAAAGAGAAACATTAGTGATGAGCGGGAAGAGAGAAAAAAAAGTAATCAGGAGGATAGTAGATAGCGATTGACACTGCATTTAAATGTTTGCAGGTTAACGTTGGCTGGAAGTTTTCTCTCTCCATTCTTTCTTTCTCTTTTTTTTCCATATCTTCGTCTTTGTTCTCTTTCGTTCCTCTCTTTTTTCCTGATTTATTTCTTTTTTTTTCTTTTCTGTTCTGTCTCCTGTCTTTTTCTTTTTGTTTCTCTTCTCATTATAACCCCTCTCCTTTTCTGACTTTTGCTCTCTCTCTCTCTCTCTCTCTCTCTCTCTCTCTCTCTCTCTCTCTCTCTCTACTTTTCTTCATTTCTTCCTGTAGCTTTTATTCTCTATTAAAGAGTCTCTCTCTTTCTTTCTATTCACTTCTGTTTCTTTCTATGGCTTTTTCTTCCTCTTTATCTCTTTCTCTCTCTCTCTCTCTCTCTTCGCCGTTCTCTGGCGTTCTCTCTACTTTCTATTTTTAGTCATATTTTAATCATCTCTCTCTTTCATCCTCTCTTTCTCTCACACACACTATGTGTTCCTCTGTACTTTTTCTTTCTCTTCCCTTCCCTATTCTCTCCCCCTTCTGTCAATAGCATCCACCTCTCTCTTTTATTCCTTTATTCTTTAACCACTCCGCCATTTTGGTAATATCTTCTTTCTTTCTTTCTTTCTTTTTCTTTCTTTCTTTCTTTCTTTCTTTCTTTCTTTCTTTCTTTCTTTCTTTCTTCGCCGTTCTTATTTATTTATTCCAATCAATCTGTCTTCCTTTCTCCCTTTCTTTTTCTTTCTTTTCTGTACTCTAACTTCATTTGCACTTTTTTTACTCAAAAATCAAGTTATTTATTCATTGCTTTCTTTAACTCTTTCCTTCTTTCTTTCTATCTTCTTTTCCATCATTATCTTTCATATTTATTTAGTTTAGTACCCTTTCTTTCTTCCATTATTTCTTTCTTTCTTTCTTTGCTTTTCTCATTTCTTTACTCCAATAGCTCTTTCATTCTGTTTATCTATCTATCTATCTATCTATATATCTATCTATCTATCTATCTCCATCATCTTTCCTCATAAATTTACTCTATAGTCTATTCTTTCTTTCTTACTTACTTTCTTTCTTTCTCTGCTTTTCTTATTTTTTTACTCAAATAGCTCTTTCATTTTATCTATCTATCTATCTATCTATCTATCTATCTATCTATCTATCTATCTATCTATCTATCTATCCCCATAATCTTTCCTTATAAATTTACTCTATAGTCAATTCTTTCTTTCTTTCTTTTTTCTTTCTTTCTTTCTCTCTTTCTTTCTTTCTTTCTTTCTGTACTCTATCTTCATTTTTACTTTATTTTCACTCAAATATCAAATTATTCATTCATTCAGTGATTCATGTCTTTCTTTCTTTCTTTCTTTCTTTCTTTCATTCTGTTGTCTTGTCATCTCCTTTCTCTTCACCGTCCGGCCATCGTTTTCGATACCGCTCGATACCTTACAAAATGGGAACGAGACGAAACGAGACGAAACGAGACGAAACGAAACGAGACGCACTCAATTCTCTCTGCTTGTTTTTCATTTTGAACAGCGGATATTAAATACGACGCCTCAATTAAGAAGGCAAATATATCGTCTGTGGACAGAATGGAGAAATCCAAGCAATAACACGTATTAAAACAGACGGCACCTACCAACACACACACACACACACAAACGCACACACACGCACAAACACACACACATTGAGAGAGACTGTGTCACTTTTTCAATGTCTATCACATGCACACGTACTCTCATGCAAATACACACACAGACACATAGTTGGGCCGAAGTGGGGTGTATACATACGTGTGTTGACAAAGGAAAATTGGACGAGGGTCACAAAGATATTGAGGAATGTTCCAATATGAGAAGTAAAGAATAAAGGAATGAAAGAATATGAAAACGATTGGCTAGAATAGAATATAGAAAGCTGATATTGTTTATTTAAAAAAAAGACAATCATGAAATAAATGCGAATAGTGAATAAAAAGAACTTAAAAAAAAAAACAGAAATTATGATCAAATAAAGTTTCTAGACAGGGTTTCATTTTTGCAACTTTTTGTTTTTTACATGGAGTACTGCTGTCGTATAGGGACAGGAGCTGCCCAGTCTTCACTTTCAAGTCTTGACGGAGTCCAAAATCGATTCCGCGTCCTTGTGAGTGATGGATTATCTCCCAGCCTACAACCAGTTATCTCACAGGCGAAACGTCGCAAGGCACTTTGTCCCTATTTCCTTGGAAACCGTTCAAAGGAACTCCAATACTTTGCTCCTAAAATTATAAACTTCGCGCCTAAGAACCGCCATGATACGCAGCTTTTAGCGAACCATTCTAGAACAGCTTCTTCTCACTGCTTTTTGGAATCATTTCCCAAGAGATCGCTTCTCCGATCACGACAATATTAACCTGTTCATTCGGACAGCATCACTCAAACTTTTTTTGTTGGCCATGCATCACCTGAACATCTGTAAGATATAATACTTACCATTTACGTGGAGGAATCCAAAAAAGGTGATTAATTTGGCCTAAACAATCTTCCTAACAACAGAGAGACTGCATATATGCAATGGTATTATCATTTAATTTTATAATATGTATAAAAATACGCTTACTAATATATATATATATATATATATATATATATATATATATATATATATATATATATATATTATATGTAATGTCCATATAACCACTTTGAAGATGGATCATGTGAGCGGAAAGCTTAGCTCGAGGAACAGCATTATGAAAAAATATCCAAATGTAACACAATTTTTGTCATCATTTTGTCCCGAAAGTAAAGTTACTATACGAAGCTTAGAACGGCTCATGATCAAACATAACAGACATTCGTTCTCTGTTATATTTAACAACATATATATATATATATATATATATATATATATATATATATATATAAATATATATATATATATATGTATGTATGTATGTATGTATGTATGAGGCTCAAACACTAGTATTCCATGGTTATAATTTATTACATTAGAATCGTTATCAAGATCCAATTCATCAGACATGCAAATTAAAAAAAAGCGTAGGTCTGATGAATTGGATTGTGATTACGATTCCAATATAATAAATTATAACCATGGAATATTAGTGTTCGATCGAGGGAGAGAAAGAGAGTGATATATATATATATATATATATATATATATATATACCCAAGTATAGGCTTGATGTATAAGGAATAATTCTAATATCCAAAAAATAATATTCCTAAAAGAGTGCTCAATACAGAATAGAGCAAATATAATTTATTATAACATAAAAATGTTATAAAATCAATACAAAAATAGCCTTTTTGTTTCAACACAGAAGTGTTGAAACAAAATGGCTACTTATATATACAAGGTAACCAAAGAAGTTCTGTCCGTTTTTAAAGGAAAAAAAAGAAAACGCTTCACAGTATGTGTAACTCATATTTAGTCTTCGAAATAATCGCCATCCGCATCCAGCAACTTCTGCCAACGTGTCATCAGCTGTTCAATGCCCTTGCGGTAGAACTCGGGGGGGGGGGTTGATGCAAAGAAGTCCGTGGGGGCTTTGCGCAAGTCTGCTTCATTGGTGAAAGATTTCCCACGAAGATGATTATCCAGGGAGTGGAAGAGATGGTAATCGGATGGCGCAAGGTCAGGTGAATAAGGTGGATGGCGGAAAGTCTCCCACCCAAGTTGCTGTATGGTATCCCTGACCATTCGCGCGACATGCGGCCTGGCGTTGTCATGGAGGAAAAGCACACCTTTGCGATTCACCAGTGCTGGCTCCTTCTGGCGCAATGCCTGTTGCACACGTTTCAACTGCTGCGAGTATAGGTCTCCAGTGACCGTTTGCCCCGTTGGTAGCAGTCCATAAGGAACTACTTGACGACCTGTCCACCAGACACAAAGCATAATCTTGCATGGGGGCATCGGTGGTCTTGAGGTGTGAGGGACAGCATCCTGAGGAGACAAACAATGTCTGTACCGCTTGGCAGTTTTGTACAGAACCCACTTTTCATCACTGGTAAGCACTCAATTGAATAAGGATGCGGTACGATGGCGAGAAAGCAGCGATACGCAGGCTGCCACTCGTTGTTCCTTGTGGACCTCCAACAGCGTTTGCGGAACCCACTTGCTCAGTTTGTATGTCTTACCTAGGCGGTGCAGGTGAAGTCTAACTGTTTCATCGGAAACGTTGAACTGTCTTGCAAGTTCACCACACGTTAGACTACTGCCCTCTTAAATGGCCGCCTTCAGGATTCCATCATTCAAGACCTGTGGTCGTCCACTGCGAGGCTCATCATGGAGAGACAAATCTCCCGACTTGAATTTTAGAAACCAACGCCTTGCAGTACGTTCATCCACAGCACTATCCCCAAACGCTTGACATATCCGGCGACTTGATGCAGCTGCTGATAAGCCCACTTTGATGCCGTAAAGCAAACCGCCCCGAACGAGATCTCAAGACACTTCCATCCTTCTCACAGCTATCCGGCTTATAACTGATGGCCGGGCACGGTGCGCAGGTTTTTTATAACGTCTGATGTTCCTACTTCCGGCTGTCCGAATTTGAAAACAATTGCTACACGCATTTCGTATATATTTCAACTTCATTCAATGACTAATCAAAAAACGGACAGAACTTTGTTGGTTACCTTTTATATATGGAGTGCTGGATAAATTGCCGTCTAAATTACACAGAAATGAAAATAACTCTGGAATATCATTTTAACAAATGTATTTACCAAAATGACAGTAGAAATAACTTGAAATACTAAAGTGTAAATTTGTTTACTTCGGAATCTCCTGCCAGGAAATTTTTCTCCCCGGAATCGATCCTCCAAATCTATAAATCAACCATTCGCCCTTGCATGGAGTATTGCTGCCATATATGGTCTGGAGCCCCTGCTGTTTGCCTCAGGGTTCTTGATAAGATCCAGAGATGGATATGCAATGTAATTGGCCCTGATCTGTCATCTCGTCTGCAGTCAATCTCTCACAGACGCGCCGTTGCCTCGCTCTATCTTTTTTACAAATACTTTCACGGTAATTGCTCCGATGAGCTGCTTTCGCTGGTTCCCAGGCCTCATGAATTTAAACGTCCTACGAGGCTGGCATCCTGTTCCCACCCCTTCACCGTTGAAACTGTTAGATGTAGACGTCTCTTGTACTCCAATAGCTTCATGTCTCGCACATCTCGCCTGTGGAACTCCTTTCCTTATTCCTGTTTCCCTGACAAATACAATCTCCCACTATTTAAGTGTAATGTCAATCGACATCTCCAGTTGCCTTGATCTATCCACTTTCCTTCTCCACATGCTTTCACCTTTCATTCCTATCTGCTGTCGCTCCAAATCTTTTGTAACCCCCTTGCCTTGATCGATCAACTATCTTTCTCCACATCCTCTCCTTTACCACTCCTATCTGCTCTTCCTCCAAACCTTCTGTAACACCTTGCGTGCTAGTGGCTTCCAGCCTTGCTTGGGGTGTAAAGCTTTAAAAAAAAAGAAAGTCTTCTGGACGGTCTCTTTGTATAAGTTGGTGAATGTTGCCTTCAGTTCATCTTTGGAGCCATAAGGAGTTTTATTTGTCTTCCTCTCAACTGCGACCCACACATAATAATCAAGAGGGTTGCAGTCTGGGGGGAATTAGGTGGCAAGATGTAAGGGGTGATGTGGTCACTGAAATTGTCTGACAGCCATGATTGGGTTCTTCTGCTTGTGTGGAATTGTGCAGAGTCATGTTGCCAGACATATCATCTTCCAGCAGCCACCCTCTTGACCTAGGGCAGCACTACCTCCTCAAGGCACCTGATGTAGCCATTCGTATTGAGTTTGAAGCCCTCACTAACAAATTCGGGTGTTCTTTTCTTATCAGAACGATTCAAAATGTGTTTTCCGTGCTGCCATACCTTCGTAATCACCATTAGACTCATCCAACTCTTTCCGAATCGTTTTCACTGTCCTAAGATTGTTTCCCAGATACTCTGTAATGTTCGTATTGGAGCTTACGGCGCGAATGTCAACCAGTAAGACAAACCGTTTCATAATTTCTGGCGTAATAAATTGCGTAGTGATGCTCTTTTTTTTACATACGACGCCCAACTGCCCCTACTATACTGAGCAGTCAAAAAACAAACAACGCCCCTGCGCGAAATTAAAAATCTAAAATGGCGACTCTTTACCCATCGCATCGTTCAGTCAAAGTGGACCAATCATTTCGAGTAGCTATAATGCGTGTCGGATAACGATGAGTAATTGCAATTGTAATATTAGCCGTTTCCTCATAAGGAAACATTTGGCATTCGTTGACCGAGCAGCTAACGTTGCTTTCGGTTCGAATTGATAAAATCTTTCTCTTAAAATAATATTTCAGGGAAAATGGTTTCTCAAGTTCAGTAGCCGTTACTGCTCTATCCAGTATCGATGGGGATTTCGGTCCTTACCGTCTTACTTAAAGTAGTATATAATATCAACATCTTCATTATGTATTTTATTTCTCTTGGAGTATCATGTGCTAACCATTTTAGTTGTTGCTGTTGGCGATTGACCTCAAAAAGTGTAGTTTTTTCTTATGGTACAGTTCTTTGTTATTGACTCTGTAGCGAAAGTCCATAATGTACAATGAAGAATGGTTCATACCAAGACCCCCAGGCTGCACTCGCTCAGAGACATTTTTTAAGCTCAGATATTAGAAGCGATTTGGCTCCATGAAGGTTATCATTATGAGAGACTGGATATGACGTGGCTATTTAAGAACAACTAAAGTAAACTTGGATGTCATACATGGTCCCAAACCGGTCCAGGAAATGTCTAAACTGTCAGTTTAGCATCAGGGTTGTGGAGATAAGTAAATAGAGGAGAGACAGTAACAGGCGAAAGCAGTCTGAAAATCAAAGGTAGGTGAACAAGAAAAATATGTAGAAAAGGAAAAATGAGGATAGGTGAGCAGAAAAAAAGATAGACAAAGAAGAAGAAATGAAAATAGGAAAGTGAAGAGAAAGGAGTGAAAAATGGAGAAAAGAAGGATAAGAAAAAGAGAAAGAAGAAGATAAGAAAGTAGTAAAAAGGAAAAGGAGAATAAGGAAAATAAAGAAAGGAAAATAGGATATTGAGGAATAAAGAAGAAGAAGAAGAAGAAGAAGAAGAAGAAGAAGAAGAAGAAGAAGGAGGAGGAGGAGGAGGAGAAGAAGAAGAAGAAGAAGAAGAAGAAGAAGAAGAAGAAGAAGAAGAAGAAGAAGAAATGAGGAGAATATAAAAAGAAGAAGAGAGGAAGGAGGATAAGGAAAAGAAGAAGAAATGGATATTGGAGAAGAAGGGGAAGAAAAAGACTACGAAATGGGAAAAAGAAGGATAAGAAGAAGAGAAAGAAGAAATTAAAATAGGGGAATGAGGAAAAAAGAAAGAAGAAATAAGGAGAATCGAGGAAAAGAAGGAATTAAAATAGGAAAGTCGGGCTAAAAAAGAAGAAGAAGAAGAAGAAGAAGAAGAAGAAGAAGAAGAAGAAGAAGAAGAAGAAGATGATGATGATGATGAAGAAGAAGAAAGATGAGGAAATTTAAAAATGAGGAGGATAGAATGCATAAGAAGTGGTGGGAAGGACGATAAATGAAATAGATGAAATGCAAATTGGAGAGTGAGAAGAAGAGAAAGAAGAAATAAAAATAGGAGAATGGGGAGAAAGGAAAGAAGAAAGGAAAAAGAGAGGTAAGAAAAAGAGAAAAAAAAAGGAAATAGGAGAGTGGAGAGAAGAAAAAGGTGAACTTCATAAAAGGCGAGTAACACATCAAATCTCTTTTGGCAAATGACGAAATAAGAAAGAGAAAAATTGAATAAAACTGGTCGGATGATTTGATTTTGATTGAATTAAAGGCGAATAAAAAGGACATGTCTCTCTTTTCTTGCGTGTCCTGTTTTTTAATATAGAGTCAAATAGTGGATTTCCCAACTTGTTTCCCTAATATATCTTGACAACATGCTTCTTAATTTGTTCTTTACCGCCTCAAATAGCTCTTGTTGAGCAATAAAAATCTGTTCTCCAATTCGGATCCCGCAGTAGTATCACTCGGTATTTACTTTGAGTCTTCTATTAGAAACGAACCTCCTATTCATAAGACTTCTTTCGATTACCAGCGTACAGATTGGGATTTATTTGGTGATTTTATTCGAGAGACCCTTTGGATTGATGTTCTTAACCTTCCTATTGAGAAATGCGCCACTGGGGTTTCCTCTTGAGTTAAAGCTGACATAGATGCTTTTGTAGTTTTATTTCTGAAATAGCAGGTGAATCAACAATCTTTTTCTTGTTTCACACCGCAATCGTCCACATGAATTATTTTTCCGTGAGTACCAGCGATATATTTAGGATCAAAACATACGCGTATTTCTGTCTGCTCGTAATAAGTTTGTTTGTTGATAGAACGTGGCACCGTATAGCCTCTAACAACTTTGGCTTTCGGGACTACTGGTGACATTGTAATCGTGTGTTGAATAAGTGTAAGTCTTCTATTTCTGATCTCTTCACTCACTTTGAGGTGTTAACGTCTACTGATAAAGCAAATTTTTTCGCTAGTAAACTTATCGCAAATCCTTGACTCATGAAGCTTGGTCCCTATTCGGTGTTATGCATATAACTTTCTGCGATTTTCTCTAAGCAGATAGATCTGATGGCATCCCTGAAATAGTCCTTAAGAAATGTACTTCTGAACTGACTCCTGTTCTCACTATCCCTGGACCTACCTTATTCCCCATTGGCATGGCAAGAAAGAGAATCCTTAATGCACAGAACCACTTTGAGGGTTGCAATCTAATATTGAAGGGGTGCCAGATATTAGCCAGGTAAATAGTCATGATAATATATAGAGTATTTTGAATATGTATTTTTGTATGAAAGTAGAATATTCCTAGAATATATAAATATATTTACAGTATCGTGTATCATCTCTAAACTGGATCCCGACAAAACACGTGGACCTGATGGCATCGCTACAATAGTCTTTAAGAAATGTGCTTCTGAACTGACTCCTGCTCTCTTTCTAAACTCTACAATAAATGGAAATCATCATCGATAGTTCCAGTCTTTAAGAATTCAGGTTAACCATCTGATCCTTTTAACTATCATCCTATTAGCCTTCTACTTCTTTTTGGCAAATTACCAGAAGCTCTAATCAACTCTGAATTGGTTAGGCATCTCCCCATACAGAGTCTTCTTTTGGATAAGCAACATGGTTTTTGCTTCTCTATGTCAACTGCTGACGTGTTAACAATTATTGCTGAAAAAGTCTATCAAGCTTTGGATAAGAATGCTGAAGCTCAAACTGGCATACTGGTCTTCTTCGTAGTTGAAAGGTTATTGTATTTGGGGATTCATTTTTTTTTTTTTAACCAATTCAGTCTTTCTGCAAAACTGTGAAGGGAAAGTTGTCTTCAGTGACAGGTCTGTCTAGATCTTTCTACATTAATGCAGGTGTCCCCCCCCCAGGGTTCTATCCCTGGACCTACCTTGTTTCTAATTGTCATCAAGACCTCTCTGATGTCATCAGTTCTCAACTAGGTATCTATGGTGATGATAAAACTATTTACCCCCTGTCTTAATAGTAAGTATACGATATGGTCAAATTGGTAGCAGATCTAAAATGACCTACATTCTGTTGTTAACTGGGACAAGGAATGATTTAATTTTAATGTCTCCAATACAAAACTCTATCTGTCTTTCTCCCTGTTAATCATCCGAGGGAACCTTTTCTACCTTCCGTCAGTATGGCTGATTCTAACCTCCAGGAGAGTGACTCATTGCACCCTTTCAGGTTAATGTTTTCCGTAAGTATGAGGTGGAATGATGACATTGAATCAGTTGCTTCGTCTGCTACTAGGGTAGTCAGTTCACTGTGCCGTGCTAGACAATTTCCCTTGCCAGCATCTATATTACATATTTATAAGTCTACCAATCGCCCATGCACTGAATATTGCTGCCACATATGGTCTGGTGTTTCTGCTATATATTTCGAGATCCTTGATAATGTCCATCGAAGAATCTACAATGTTATTAGTTCTGATTGTTTACATCCTAAAAGGAATATGGCACAAAAAATACTGATATGATTATGTTATTTCAGTGTAAATGATGTAGGTAGTAAGCATCTGTTTATCTCATGAGATAATGGAAGCACTTCATGTTTAAAATTCTGGTGCTTCTCCTATATATATTGATGCAGATGTCCCCCCACCCCCAGGCTTCTATCCTTAGACCAAGGGCCGGATTAAGACCCATAGAGGCACTAAGCATTTAAAAGATTTTCGGACCCCCCATACATCTGTGAGTTAAGTATGCTAGTCTGGAGTCTTGGGGAGTAGTGAAAATTATGGATATCAACCGAAAACATGCAAGGTGGAAAAAACTATCTGGACATAAATATAGAAGGAACTGAACACACATATGACCATCGAGAGAGACTGATCATCAGTTCCAACCCAGAACAACATCAACCAAGAAAGAACCAATCACTGCCGAGCAGCCACTGTCACATGAACCAAAACCAGATTCCAACAGAACTGTGACCAGAAATGGCTGTGTAATCAACAAAGCGTGTCACATAAACATATCGTTAGCATAATGTCAAACGAACATGAAAGTAGTCTATACCTGTTCACAAAAATGAAATCCCATTAAGTTAATTAGTAATATTAACTTATTCAAGAGAGCTGATGTGATGTATTGAGTAAATAAATAAAAATCATTATCTCCCTTAGTTCAGTCCCTTATTAACCAATCAGAATTGCAATAAAGATTCACTGCGGGTCAGTTGTCTCCTCGTTCATAATGGCACCCCGTTGACTCAAATGTTAATCATGTTTGACTTATTTCTTTAGACATATACAACATTGTATCATTAAGATTTCAGTGAGATCTTCTTTCTTTAATGCCCTAAGCATATACTTCTTTTGGTTAATCCAGCCCTACTTAGACCTGCCTTGTACCAAATTGTCACCAGTTCTCAACTCGGTATTCATGCTGATGGCATAACTATTTGCTTCTGTCTTAATCATAAGTCTCATAAATTATAGCTGGGTTAAACCTAACCATAAACCTAACCCTAATCCCCGGAATGACCTTCAATCCATTTAACGACCCAAGAAGAAACTCCGGTATTTTTGTTATATTTGAGCTCCGTTTTTGTTAGTGGATCAGAATTAATTTCAACTCGGAACTAATCACAAGACCGGATTTACTTAAATTTAAGAAATGTATATATACTGTTCCAACGGGCCTTGGTGACGAATAGGTAGCGAATCAGACTCGATATATCGCCGCTCGATCACATATATTCCGTGGTGGAACTCATCCGAGTTTCCTTTTACCCATAGGACTATGCCTACTCGAGCCACGACTACTATCATCAAGCCGCTCGAACTGGAGCGTTAGAAGCCGGTTCAAGCTGAGGATATACAAGTAATTAGGAGGATTTGAGAATTCTAATTAAGTAATTCATCGAGTCTAGAAACCTCAACAGAATGCAGAAAGCACTGGACGGCCGTTTCGTCCTATATTTGCGACTCAGTGCGCATCCACTACCGAGAATTGAAAGCCGGACAGTTGAAATTGAAACACTGGACGGCCGTTTCGTCCTATATCGTCACCGAGGCCCGTTGGAACAGTTGGTATGGTGTTTGATGGTAACGTAACTGTCCGGGTTTCAGTTCTAAGAGGTCAGAACCCACAGTGTTTGTTTTATATTGCAACTATGCGGAGATCTGTCTCGATCTGCAGTTTGAACAAGTCGATTACGATCAAACCCTCAGCTAACATGAATTGTGTCTTTGTTCTATCATTCCAAATTGTGACCGATAATATCAAAGAAATCATATCGAGCATGGTGAGATTTGAACCCAGAAATCGTGATCGCAAAGTGAATGTTCCAGCGACACGGTCACGATCCCAGTATGTGAACATATGTACATATATATTTCTCCAAAAAAGTTTGGGGTGGTAATACCTGTTAGAAACCCAACTATGGGTAAACTGTGAACCCCCACCAAAAAAAAAAAAAAAATCATATGAAAGCATAAAAATAAATTTTAATTTGAAAAATAGCAGCAATACATACATCTGTTTTAGTATCTGTTTATATTTCCTCAAGGATACATGGCAAAGTGGATAAAGGCGTTAGTTAGATCCAGTGACAGGGCCCAAAGAATGTGAGTTCAATACCCGGCTAAGAGAACTTTCAGGGGGCAATTAACAGGAGATAACTGATAAATGACATCCATTAAACATAGTACTTGGAACTAGAACAGTCTACCCCAGTGAGCGAAATAAAGGGTTCAGTTCGACATTCCAACCACCTGAAGAAGTCCGGAGCGTACAACGGCCGAAACGTTGTAATAAATATGGCGACAAAGATGAGGACAATAGTCTGAATAATGTAAATAGATTTTTATATAAAAAAAATACATTTTACAATTGCATGCAAAATATATTTATCTATTTAAAGCTATAAAAATTTGTTCAAAATATTTAGATTTCGGCATTACTATGAAATTATTTATAAGGTTAGGCTGAAAATGCGAAATGTCAAAACTGATAACGAAACGTAATTCCATTTACTTGTGTTCTTTAAATCATTTATATTGTGTATTTATTTTTCTTTCGACTGAGTCACTGTCGTCTTTTTCAACCATTGCCCGCTTCCATTTTAAAACACTGATGTGACACAAGCCTATGAATTTTGGTATGTCACCAAACGAAATCTACCAAGATATCAAACAACTTTGATTAAAAACGAACCAACACGGATTGTTTTTATATTTTTTTATTATATTTTTCCAATTTTCGGATAGGGTGATGTGATTTGTGTTCAAAGTTTTGGATAAACTGCCCGAAGTTGGTATTCTAGTATTTTTGTTCAAGTACTTTCGACTTTCGCAGTCATTATCAAGAACCAAAGTAATGTCGGCGTTGTAGTTAGACTTGTCTACAGCCTTTGTCTGCGTCGTGGTACTCTTTGAGAAGCTGGAAGTTTGAAATGATCAAACCTGACGACTGTTGTGACGGTTAATTGGGAATAAGGCCACACAAAAAGAATGCAACTTATTTATTTATTTTTAAGCGAATCACTACAAGCAAGACGGGAGTGTCACTATCACGCAAGGGGTTACAGAGAGTAAGAATAAAGAGGAGTGTTTGCAAAAAGGATAAAGGGAAGGACGGAGACCAAAATCAAGACATCAGAAGATGTCGATTGACATTACATTTGAATATTTAAAGATTATAGATATCAGGGAAGCAAGTGATAGGACGGGAGTTCCACTGACGGGAGGTGCGAGATAAGAAGCTGTTGGAGTAGAAGAGATGGCTACATTTAGTCGTTTCGACAGTGAAAGGGCGGGACCGAGATGCCAACCTAGTAAGCACGCTTAAACTCATGCCGTTTGGGAACCAGTGAAAGTAGCTCGACAGTACAGCTGCCATGAAAGTATTTGCAGAAAAGACAGAGGGAAGCCGCAGCACGTCTGTGAGAAAGTGACTGTAGACGAGATGCCAGATCAGGACCAACCACGTTGCATATCCGTCTCTGGATTTTGTCGAGGACCTCGAGATGGCGAGCGGGATCACCAGACCATATATGGCAGCAGTATTCCATGCCAGGTCGAATGGTTGATTTGTAGATTTGAAGGATGGACTCAGGCAAGAAAAAAACCTTGCTGCGCGACACAGATATATTTATTTATTTATTTAATTGTATTTATTTATTTATTTTACTTAGTAATACTGATAAAATACGAGCGCACATTAATTGCGCTATATGCACTTCAAGATACGATCTCCTGTGGTAAAATAAATTTTATATTGTATAATAATGGCTGCTAGGGTTCTGAGTATTTCCTTTGCATTCGCTGATATAAAGTATTTGTGATGTAATCCACTAATATTTGCCTTATGTCGGTAGTTACATTTTGTTCGTTCATGACATGTCAGTTGATGTGTGCATGGATTGCCATGAGTTTCGACACGTGACAAGTCAAACTGCGAGGAGGTTGTTGCATGTGTGCCTGATGTTAGTAATCAGTGCACTTTTTTTATTATTAGTATGTGGAAGCTGTATTTTTAGTATTAGTGCTGTATACACACACACACACACGCAAAATTATATATATATATCATTGTGTATATATATATATATCATTGTGTATATATATATATATGAATATATATATATATATATATATATTATGTATATTTAAATATATATTTGCAAATGCATATATAAGCGTTATATTCTAGGAAAATGCCACAAATCTGAGTAAATAAACAAACAAGTGATGCGAGGGGTGATTATTTTTCAGCCTCTCGTATGTATATGGACAATACTTGATTGCACATATATATATATATATATATATATATATATATATATATATGTTCGTGTAAGCATAAATCTTTATTACTAAAAGCTGATACGTACATATATATATATATATATATATATATATATATATATATATATATATATATATGTGCAATCAAGTATTGTCCATATATATATATATATATATATATATATATATATACACCTGTGTGTGTGCCTATTTGTTTGTGTGCAATTATATGCATTATATGATTATATATATATATATATGTGTGTGTGTATGTGTGTGTGTGTGTGTGTGTGTGTGTAAAGGCACATGTATATACATACATATATATATATATATATATATATATATATATATATATATATATATATATGTCAAGGTATATATAATTTTGAATATATCATTGGGGACTTTCCAGTTCTTTTCGATTTGCTCATAACTTTTTCATTTTTTTTATTTATTTATTTATATATTTTTGGACTTTCCTTTCTTTTTCCGTCTTTTTCAGCTTTTCGCTTTTTTTTTTGCATTGACCCAGAGGGAAAGCACACAGGTTAGGTTGAAAATGCGAAATGTGAAAACTGATAACGAAACGTAATTCCATTTATTCCTGTTCTTTTAATCATTTATATTGTGTATTTATTTTTGTTTCTACTGAGTCACTATCGTCTTTTTCAACCATTGCCCGCTTCCATTTTAAAACACTGATGTGACACAAGCCAATCTAACCTCTTCCATCTGAGAAAGTTTGCCACTTTTTTTCTCACTGCTAAGGCTTCTTCTCCTTCGACAACAACGGTGCAATAAAAAAGTATTATAGACTCTTAGCATTTTCTACAAGATCTCTCACTTTAGCCTTCATTGCTGGCTTCAACCACGTTGTCGAGCATGACCATTAACAATTCTCACCATTACACTTATTTGTTCTTATAACGAATATCTCTCTTTATACATTATTTCTTTTATGTGCCGTGTCACTTCAGGACGTAGGCGATCATGAATAATTTACAAAAGTATTGTCTACTTATTTTCAATTGGATCCAATCATAACCCCGGATAAAACTTCGGAGTTATTATTAAAGGAAGAGAAAATTACCGTGTTGATACTTATTAATTTATTTCGACTACTTTCGCAATGTCATCATCAGGGTCTTGTTTATTTCAAGACAAATATTGTAGTGTTCATTATTTTCAAAGAGAAAAATCCTGATGATGAAATTGTGCTATGTCGAAATTGCTCGGAATAAAATATGTATCAACATTGAGATTTTCCCTTTTCCTTTAATAATGACATCAAAAACCTTGTCCTTGAATATGAAAGGATCCAATTGAAAATAAGTAGACAAAACTTGTCTAAATTATTCAATAAAACATATCTCAATATATATATATATATATATATATATATATATATATATATATATATATATATATACACCCTAATCAACAACGACTTCCCTAACTATCTTATAGACCAACATATGAGACTATTTCTCCCTAAAGTAAGCAATAATGAAAGTGAACACACAGTCAAAAATCACATACACATTTATTACAAAAACCAAATGCATAAGAATTACAAACGAGATGGATGCTCACTAAGACATATCATAAAGAAATACACCACCCCAATCGACCCAAATAAAAAAAATCAAATTAATTATCTATTATAAAAAATTTAAGACAGCTAACCTCATCCTCAAAAATAACAACACGCCTGATAAGTCAAAATTGCAAAGAACAAACATTATTTATGAGTTCAAATGCCCTGTAAGGAACTGCGTTCCTAACGAAACCGGACTCATAAATAATTACATCGGTTACACAACCACATGCTTATCCAGACGTCTTACGTTACACCTATCCAATCACAGCTCCATTAGAACCCATTTAAACACACACAAAAATTTACCAGACTCCATTAGAAATATACTAGTAGAAAACACAAATATATTAATTGCTTCCACCTGTAAAAAAAGGTTAAAAATAATGGAGGCTTTAATAATAAAAAAGAAAAAGCCTACCCTCAACAATATTAACTACGAACAAAGCCACAATTTACTAACCGTATTTGGAAATTAAAACACCCCTACTACACACTAAGACATACATATAATGCAGACACTCAATTAAGCAGAAAAATGAAATCATCCTTGATAATGGCTAAAGATATAGCCGAAAGCGCTCGGAAAAATAAAACATTTGGACAGTTCTTACACACCCTTTGTCCAGCAAAGAAAGCTCTTGTTCGCACACAAGAAAAATTAAATATATATATATATATATATATATATATATATATATTCTCCCAAAAACTGTACCTCATGTCCGCAAAGTAGAGATAGTGCAGAAACAATAGGCACTCTATTGTTGACCATGACTGGAACCGTTGGGAAATTAATTTAAACAGATCTTAAACAAAGCTATTTTCTTTGGTCTTGCATAACTGTTGAAGTAACCCAAACGTGCCCGGACAGGCGCCTGCAAGGGGAATTGCAGACGGCTGAACTGGAAAACGAGTATCCGGCTTTTCTTTTCTTTTTCTTTTTCTTTTTTTTCTTAATCGAGTTCACTCCAAGCAAGGCAATAAAGCCACTGAAACACAAGAGTCTACTGGGTTTGGAAGAGTTAAAAACAGGGACGATACCAGGGAGCAAGAACAGGGGTAGTGCAATCAGGAGGACAGCAGATAGCGATTGACATTACATTTAATTTTTTTGCAAATTAAAGTTGGCTGGAAAGTAAGGAGCCGGAAGGAAGTTCAAAATGCGAGGAGTGCGAGAAAAGAAACCGTTAGCCTTTTAGAACTTCCGGTTACATCAAGCCACTTCTGCTGTAAAATGATGAGACCTTTCCGCCAATCTAGTACTGCGCATATATTCATAAAGTCTAGGTATCATTGAGGAAAGTAATTTTTTTTTCAAATAAAAAATGTGGCACAAGGCCAAAAGTGGAATGGTGGAAGACTTTTAGACTTTGGTAGCCACCATTACGGACTCAAACATCCCACAGTATTCCTTAGACCAAGACAACACGTTCTTACTACAGCCACCATAATACCTCAAAGTCTCTGTGAAGTCCAAACAACATTTAAAAATAAAAATCCAAATATTTACAATGATTACAATTTATATACAAGAAATTAAACATAGAGCAAAGTTCATCTGAAGAATTACCATGAAAATATTTACAGAAAATCCACAGAGAAGCTATATTACGGTTACTGCTAACTGGTTCAACTGTAAATTGCTGAGACCTGACTGCAAATTTAGTACTGAGCTTACATTCAGAGTCTAGGCACAACAGTAGGTCTCATCCGAAGAATTATCATAAAAGTATTTATAGAGAAGGCACAGTGGGGCAAGCTTACGGCCGTGGGAATGCGACTGCAGAGAGCACTGGGCTTGAATAACAGATCTCGCTGTCATATCTGGACAGGGAATAGCGAACGGGAAATGAGAGTAGATAGTTATTCCTCATTTTCGATGGAACCGGTCCCTTAAAATTCAGAGCAATAATTTCAAGAGGTTGAGTGGCTTTTATAACCGTTACCGTTCTAGGCTTGTAGAACCTCTGCACATGTTTGGTAAGTCTTCTGGGCCCCTTTCTCATCTTCAATCGAGAAGGGCAAGTTTCTAGTTTGAACCATGTGGGACATTCCACGTCTGATCAGGGCCAATAATATCGCTGATTCTTCTTTGGATTATATCTATATAAACGGACATTCGGTTCAACAGCGAGAGGCGACAGTCTGTTTCTAGCTTGGTCTCAGTGTTTAGAAGATTTTGCCCAATCCAAAAACCGACGGTCACCTCTCGGTGTTGACCTACACTTTTTTATTTACATATGCCCCGTCTCTAATATTGAGTACATTTACCCATAAGTATAATATACCTTAAAACTATATTATTATGATGGAAAAGTGAAACTATGAAGGACACTATAGTGATGTAATATATATTGGCAAACACCTGCAGAAAGCCAAATGCCACAATGGGTGAAACATTGTGACCATAACGCCAAAGATAATGGCATTATTGCGAATGAAAAATGATGTTAATAATGATAAGATATGATCTTTTATATTTTTATAGCAGATAATTAATCGGATGTATTTTGTTAGGTTTGATGGGAGATATACCGGGTGGAACAGCAAAATTGTACAAATCGTGTAACAGCATAGGATAACTGTCTATCCCACAAAATGTTTAATATTTAAAGCACTAAACAAACTGGGTTTCTTTTTTCCAGGTTTTCAGATAAGACATTTAGATACCTTGACACCATTAATCGTAAGAATCAAAGAAAAACCCTTCGAGCTATTCAGCTAGAAAGAGAACAGGTTAAAATCGTTTTGTGTCAGACCCACTATACCTTCCCAAATGAGCAATGGTGAGAGGAAAAAGATCATTCAGGCCTTGGGTAATGCTACCAACATTCATACTCTGGCTTTCATCTACAAAGTCCATTCAAGAGCGATCAAGAGAACGGTGAATACATTTTAAAAAGGGGGAACAGTAGGAAGAAAAAACTAGATCAGGAGGTCACAAATGCAAACGGGATCATCATTTCAACTTAGAGCTAAATACATTCTTATTGTTCAAAGTAGAGTCCAATAATTTTATAACCGTCTCGAAGAACTCCAGTAAGATATCTTTAATCATTTCTAAGATACAACAGTTCAAAGCTTAATCTAACAAGTGGACAATTTTGCTGTTACACGATTTGGAGAATTTTTTCTCTGCTACACCCATATACCTAAGTATAATATGGACCAATGTGCTAATTACAAACTAGAGATAGCAAAATGAAACATCTACAACAATCCAAATACCTAGGAATTGTTTTAACTAACGAGAGTAAAATATGACACTGAAATCCGAAGACGCACTGGGATAGTGAAAAATGCATTTGAAAAGCTAAGTAAAGTATTAAGAAACAGAAAGATTTCGTTAGAATCAAAGAAAAGAGTTCTGAACTGTACGTAATATCAGTCCTTCTCTTTGACAGTGAATACTGGACAATCTCCTCAAAGATGAAGAAGAGTTCTGAAGCACAGTTTTGTTGTTTTACAGAAGGATGCCGTGGATTTCATGGATGGAACGTGTGAACAACGAAAATGTTTTAGCAAAATAGAATCAGATAAACTTACATTAAGCACCAGGAACAGACAGTTGAAATTTCTAGGACGCATGGTGAGGAAAGAGGGCTTGGAAAATCTGATACTCACAGGACAGAATTAACGCAAGATGGACAGAGAAAAAAAACGTGAACTTGAGTAAATAGTTGGAGAAACAGCGAAAAGACAAATGTTTTTCAGAACTACAAAGAACATGAAATTGTGGAGAGCTGTAATCCCTATGCCCTGAAGTGACACAGTACATAAGAGAAGATTATATATATATATATATATATATATATATATATATATATATATATATATATATATATTATATAAAAGTGAACATTGAAGTCAACATTTAGAGGCCTGACGATTGCGTCTAGCATGAAACTGCCTGTCGCCTCTAATTGTTGACTTCAATATTCACTTTCATATTTACACACGCTCTATCTCTGATATTGAGCACTTTATCCCATAAAAATAGCACACCTTAAGACTATATTTCTTCATATATATATATATATATATATATATATATATATATATATATACATACATATATATATATATATATATATATATATATATATATATATATATATATATATATATATATATATATATAATAAAGCAAAAAATCCAAAATTACTTAATATGGGTATAGCGTATTTCAAACCTTGCGGCGGTCGTCTTCAGCACTGGACTGAATTCGTCTTGGAATCAGGTATTTAGAATTTAATTTAGACAGCAGTCGAGAACAGATACAAACCTATTTCTTTATATATATATATATATATATATATATATATATATATATATATATATATATATATATATATATATATATATATATATATATATGTATGTATGTATGTATGTGTGTGTGTGTGCGTGTGTGTGTTCAACTCTCTTTTGTCTATTAAGATCTTTTAAATTTAATTTCTCAACGGTTCAAGCCAGTTTTCCAATTTCCAGGAGGAAGTTTGACATACATTGTCCTAAGGTTTATGAGCACTTTAAGCTTCCATAACAGTAAAAAACATATTTAAAATGTCATTCAAATTAGGAATAAACTGTTATAATCTCTTGACTCAAAAATTTAGAGAAGAATTCGTTTAACAAATTTTCTCTATTTCCCATTTTTTTGGTTTCCTTCCCTTTTTTCTCTCTCTCTCTCTCTCTCTCTCTCTCTCTCTCTCTCTCTCTTCTTTATGACTACATTATTTTATTTTTCAAAACTGCACATTAACTATTTTTTTTCTTATTTGAAATGTGATTATTATCGTAAATTCTTTTTATATTCTCATATTTTAGTTGACTTTTATTTTTTCATTTGGCGAAAATCTTGTAATGTCGATTTTGCTCCGTCGAATTTTTAAGGACTTTTTTCTTTCTTTCTTTCTTTCTTTCTTTCTTTCTTTCTTTCTTTCTTTCTTTCTTTCTTTCTTTCTTATTTATTTATTTATTTATTTATGCATTTACTCAATAGTGTTTTCTTACTTTTTCCTCATTTACACAATAGTCTATTCTTTCTTTCTTTCTTTCTTTCTTTCTTTCTTTCTTCCTTTCTTTATTAATTTACTGAATAGTGTTTTCTTTCTTTTTTCCTCATTTACACAATAGTCTATTCTATCATTCTTTCTTTCTTTCTTTCATTCTTCTTTAATCCTGTTTTGACCATCTTATATATTTACTCAATATACTTTTTTCTTTCTTACTTTCTTTCTTTCTTTCTTTCTATTTCAAACTTTTTTGTATTCATTCAATAGTCTATTCATTCATTCTTTCTTTTCTGTATTCTAAACCTAACCCTAACCCCTTTTCTTTTCTTACTACAATTCCCAGTTATTCATTCTTTCTTTCTTTCCTACAGTTTTTCTTTCTTTCTTTCTTTATTTATTTATTTATTTGCTTTCCTTATTTAATTACTCAAATTCTTCTTTCTTTTTTCTTTCTTTTTTTCTTCATTCATTCAGTCTTTCTTTCACATCCAAGTTTTGATGGTCTTTCTTTATATATTTAATCAGTTGGCTAATCCTTCTTTCTTTCCTTCTTTCTTTCTTTCTTTCTTTCTTTCCTTCTTTCTTTCTATTTCGATTCTCTTTCAGTGTTTCATTCTTTCTTTTATGCATTCTATGTTACCTTTTTCTTTTCTTACTCCGATATCCAGTTTCTCATTTCTTTCTTTCTTTCTTTCTTTTTCTTATTTATTTCCCCTATATCCCTTTCTTTCTTTCTTTCTTTCTTTCTTTCTTTCTTTCTTTCTTTCTTTCTTTCTCACTCGTTCTTTTCGCCTTCTACTTCTTTTAATCCCCATACAACTCTTCTCCTTTTCTCTCACCAATTTCGATATCCGCTATTTCCCCCACCTCCCACGCACTATATTCGATGTCATCACATTGCCTCTATCTATTTGCAATGTTCCTGAACCTTCGTAGCCAATTCACCTACAATTCCATCCGGCTTCCAATTGGGCTATGAAGAGATAACGCACTTCATCTGCAATATCAGTCCCGGCCTAATTGGATCCGACCTAATTGGTCGCTACTTCCAAAATCTTCGGAAACAGAAGGAAGGAAAGAAAATGAAAGGAAGGAAGGAAGGAAGGAAGGAAGGACGTAATAAATAAAGGAAGGCGTGTCTATTAAAAAGAATAAACAAAATTAAAAGGAAAGAATTGATTTCAAAGAAAGAATGAAAGAATGAAAGAAAGAAAGAAAGAAAGAAAGAAAGAAAGAAAGAAGGATCCTAACAAGCATTATTAAGCATTGGTATGGCAGTAAAAAATGAAATAAAAATGGAAGAAAGAATAAGTAAAACAAACAATTATTACTAAAGAAAGAAAGAAAGAAAGAAAGAAGGAAAGAAAGAAAGAAAGATCCTTACAAACTAATCATTGGTATGGCAGTAAAAAAAGAAATAAAAATGGAAGAAAGAATAAGTAAAACAAACAATTATTATAAAAGAAAGAAAGAAAGAAAGAAAGAATGAAAGAAAGACAGAAAGAAAGAAAGAAAGAAAGAAAGAAAGGAAGATTGAAACAGAAAGATCATTTTATAATCACATTTCAAACATTTTATAAGCTTTCTAATATTGGAACTCCAATTCTCGCTATTTCTACTTCAGCAAAGATTTCTCATTCATTTATTTCTTCTCCTCTCTCTATTTCTTTCTCGCTCGCTTTCTCTCTCTCTCCCTATCCTTCTGTCTCTCTCTCTGAATATTCATCTTCGTTGCCTTTACCCTCTCTTTTCTTTCATTCCCTTTTCTTTTTATTTTAGTCTGCCTTTTTTCTTTTTCTACATCATTATCGGCTTTCATTCAATTTTCATTCTTTTTTGGTTCTTTTCTAATTTCTCATATTTCCTCTTCTTTGTATTTCCTTGTTATACTATATTTTTCCGATTATTTCAAGTTTTATCTGCTTACTTTTCATTCGCTTTTTATTTTTCTACTGTGTTTTTCTTTTATTCATTTTTGTTTCCTTTTGTCTGTTTATCTCTTTCCTTGTCTTTCTTTCTTCATTTTGATTTTCTTCTGAAAGATTTTTTTTATTTACTAACCTTAAGTAATTACTTTTTATTCCATTATTCATTTTTCTTCCCTCTTTCTTTTATTTTTCGAATCTTTTTTTTTTCTTTTCTACGTTCTTCTACCTCCTTTTCGTTTCCTTCTTCCTCTATACTTGTTTTTCTTCATTTCTTCCCCTTTTGCCTTTTGTCGACACATCGTTCTTATTACATTTCTTTTTCTTTTATCTTCCTAATTCTTCCCCCTCTTTCTGCTCTTCTCCTTCTTCGTCGTCTTCGTCTTCTTCTTCTTCTTCTTCTTCTTCTTCTTCTTCTTCTTCTTCTTCTTCTTCTTCTTCTTCTTCTTCTTCTTCTTCTTCTTCAATGTGATGCTAATCTTGTGGTTCGTATGACACGCTATTTTTAATATTCTTTTCGTTTCCTTCTTCTAGTTGTTTTCTTTTTTATTTTCTCGTGTGTCTATTTCTTCTTCTCTCATCGCTTAACTTTATTCTTCCCCTTCTTCTTCCCCTTCTTCTTCTTCTTCTTCTTCTTCTTCTTCTTCCCCTTCTTCTCCTTCTTCTTCTTCACCTCCTTCTTCTTTTTCTTCTTCTTCCCCTTCCTCTCTTTTCTAAATCTTTTTTTCTCTCCTTTCCTCGCATAGCTTTCCTGTCCATTTTATCATTTTTTATCATCTTTTTCTACGGGTGACAGCTGTCTGCTTCTCTTCTTCTTCTTCGTCTTCTTCTTCTTCTCTCGTCGCATAGCTTACTTCTTCTTCTTTCATTTTTTCTTTTTTCTTTCTTAATGGGATAGCTTACATTTTTTTCGTTTTCTTTTCCTCTTTTTCTTCTGTCCTTGCACAGCTTTTTCCTTTTTCGTTTCTTCTTCTTCTTCTTCTTCTTCTTTTTATTTTAGTCTGCCTTTTTTCTTCTTCTTCTTCTTCTTCTTCTTCTTCTTCTTCTTCTTCTTCTTCTTCTTCTTCTTCTTCTTCTTCTTCTTCTTCAGTTCGTTAGCGTGTTTCCTATAAATGTTCATTAAATTCTGTGTATATATACTTATGTTGTCTTTCTTTTATCTTTTTCATCTGCCTGTCATTTGCTCTTGATACACACGAACCAAGTCTTGGTGCGACTTACGCTAGATTGGAAAAGTCACAACCATCTGGCTCACCAAGTAAATATCTTCAACTGAATATTCGACAATAACAACTTCTTCTTCTTCTCCTCCTTCTTCTTCTCCTCCTTTTTCTTCTTCTTCTTCTTCTTCTTCTTCTTCTTCTTCTTCTTCTTCTTCTTCTTCTTCTTCTTCTTATTATTATTATTATTATTATTATTATTATTATTATTATTATTAATATTTTTATTCTATGTGCTGCGTTTGTTCAAGACATGGACGACTATGGCCCTCAAAACCTTCCTATCCCTTGTGGAACTTTGCAGTTTTTCCCCCCTTTGATACGGTCTTGCCTATTTTCCGCCATCAATTCACACATGTAAGATAGGCGCGTCTTTGCCTTCCGCTATCTCTGTTGCCCCACAATATACCCTGTGACGGTTAGGGTTTCCAAGTCCTCTTAAAAGGCAGCCTATTCGTTAAATAAACACTGGGTGCTCAACATAGAACACGTTTCAATCGATTAATCTCGCACAAAGTTATTGTGTAATTGCATTTCGATGTCTCCATTTAACGCAATTTGTAAACGGAGAAAAAGGTTCGATATCACGCTAAGTCTGATCGCTGCGACCTAATAGATAGGTTGAACATCTTTAAGGAAAATAGAAACAAAAAGAACACTTATATTGAAAAAAAAGGTCGCTGATTTCAGAAAAAAAGACTGTTGGAAATTCTAAGGCACCTAATGAGGAAAGTGGGATTGGAAAACTGGCCACTAACAGGATATCTGTAAGGCAAGAGGGAGAAAGAAAAGCAGTAACTAAACTACATTACGAGTTTAAGTAAATGGTTGTCAGAACAGGGATCAGGGGAAATAACAAAAAGACAAATATTTCTGTTAGTAAAGACAGAACATTTTGGAGAACTATAATCGGCAACGTCCTAAAAAGATATATATATATATATATATATATATATATATATATATATATATATATATTGTCATCCACAGACAGACTGTTTCGCTGTATCACAGCTCATCAGTGTGGCTAGACGTCCGGTTGCCTCTGGCTAGAATCGAAAACCGGCTGAATTCGCGTCAGTCGGAAATTTTACCCTGAAGCCGTTGGCGCACGGCAGAGAAGAAGGTGAATTTAAGCGTATTTCTTTTTAGATAAACACACAGTGACTGAGAGAACTCGATTCGATTTACCGGAGAGTCCTGCATTATTAGCCGTAATAGTCACTGTTTACAAACCCACACATCCTCCCCAGAGCGCTCAACCGAAATAAATTTTTCAGGAGCATATATATTGTCATCCACAGACAGACTGTTTCGCTGTATCACAGCTAATCAGCGTGCCTTTGCAACAGTACAAAAGTGTATTAAGGCATAAAAAACATTTTTTTTATTATAGGCCATGATAGTGTAGCAGACCGTGGGGGTGAAAATGTGAAGAGATATCAGAAGGTTAAACTTTCCTGCTGGCGGGTCCAGCTACATGAGAATGTCGAACTTTAATTAAGTCCAAAGAAGACAAAGAAAACAAGCAAGACCGATATACATGGGTAAACAAACATATATTAATAACAAAACCAGTTAAACAAAGACATTAGCTGTTACATAGAGCTTGTATGGAGAAATTATGTGTGTGTGTTGTAAGTGTTCGTACGTACGAGTATTGTTCTTAGCGCGTTCCCAGAATTTGGGAAACGCTGTATCTGTGTGAGGTCACATATTGGCCTAAGTGGAAAAAGAGATTTTACCTCGCCTCCGCGCGAGGTAGCGGCCCAAGGCCTAAGTCGAAAAAGAGTGAGAGAGAGAAGTCGACCGCTTTCGTCCTCTCTCATCAGAACTGTTAACGGGGAATAGAAATTATGAAGAACAAGAAAGTCTGTAATGGATGATATGAATAAATGGGCAGGGAAGAGAAAAAATATATATATAATAAAAGTAATACCAACAAAGATGCTAGAGACACAGCACAGCAAGCCCAAGCAAACAGACTCTTTGTTTGCAAAGAGCCGGTCGCCTGGACCTGATGTTCAGTGTCTCCAACACCTTAAGATGGAATACTGAGTGTGCTCTGGCCAAAACAGAAAACCAGGTCACACTGAAATGCAAAGTACAAGTAGGATTCTTTATAAAATGAGCCGCTATCGACGACCCATAAGTATTCCGAATGGAATCGCCCAACGAAATTTTTTAAAGTATTTTCGAAGGCAGGTGGTGTTTAATTCTAGCGTCCAACCGCTCTGTCGTTCTACCTATGTAGTCGCATCCACAACTACATTTGAAATAATAAATAACAGTGTTAATATGGTGGTGGGTAGAACATCTTTACACAGACCTGGTTCGAAAAACAATATATATATATATATATATATATATATATATATATATATATATATATATATATATTACATGAATCATTCATACAAAAAACAGATATTGAAGTTAATGATATAAATGGCGAGAATACATCTCGCAAACAAATTTAATAAATGACATTAACACCGAACCTGTAGATGAATGTTATGATCCCTGTTTATAAATTCCAGTTGCATAAGGTCTTTTTTATTTTTTTACAAGCTTTCATCTGTGCATACAGATATCATCAGGTATGAAAATATATTTGTTTTTTACATCCAGGTAATAACAAGACAACGAAAGAATAGGTGTAATCCGAAAGATGTTTTTTAAAAATGTGTTATTGTTAATTGTAAGAAATTTTGGAGCGTTGGTAACAGGACCCAAAGTGTGTGAGTTCAATACCCGGATAAGGCAGTGGAAAACTTGGAGAGGGGAATTAACAGGAGATAACTGACAGCTAACATCCATTAAACATGGCACGTGGAACTAGAACAGTCTACCGCAGTGAGCGAAA
>OZ038507.1:66634904-66639904 GCA_964036315.1 Acanthosepion esculentum
CTGAGGGAATACGGACGCATGTGCACAGATGGGAAAAGTCTTTGACAGTGCCGGAAGACTACGTTGAAAAATAAAACAAAAAGTAATCTTCTATCTGTATTAGAAGTCCTTATACCGAAATATATATATATAAGCAAATATGTGGATATAGATCCGACAGTATGAGGAAAAATATGGAAAAACAAAAATCCGAATATGCAAGTTTACTGTTTTTAATGTTGTTTCAATATCGACGTCAGACGTTTCGGTCTAGTAGATCTTCTTCAGGACATACTTATTAAAACATGATTAAAATTAGACGATATTCAAGTCAACATGAAAAGACGATAGACATAAGAATAATCAAAACAAAATAACTGAATTTTAAGATTTCATTATGTTTTCGCATAGTAAGATATATTCACTACTTGAAATCTTTGAAACAAAAATTTTATATGAGCATTTCATTCATAAATTATCTTGTTATAGTTCAGGAAAGTTTTACAAACAGATGCCAACTTGTTAAAGGCCAAGTAAAATGCAAATTTCAAACACTTTTCTTCACGATATAAGACAATATTCCTAAACAGAATTATTGTTGATTTTAACATCAAAACGATCCTCGAATAAAAGAACAGCAATGAAGGACAGTCAATTAAGGAAATAAACTTTTTAAAAAAATCAATATGCAAATTAGTTAAACCTGAAGAGTGATATTGCCTAGAAGTAGATTATATATAATACCAATATTGAGTTGTTACTGTGCAAATTACTATAATATAATTTATACATTATTTATCATCCCTCTCTGTCTTTCCTTGGACAGAGTGCACTCAGGGTCTTCTCTGTCAAAGGACAGAGGGGCAACTGAGAAAATAATACTAAGAGGTGACCAGACCTGGGGAACGCTGCCCGAGGCCGCGCACACCCATTGCAAAAGAGGCAGGGATCGGTGCTCGCACCGATGCCAGCGCAACCGACGGTTGCGGGGGCTGTGGGAAATTTTTGTTCCCGTCCGGGTGCACGCGCTCGGGTCCCCACTTTAAAAAAGACCTTGTGTCCCATATCATTCTCGTGCGAGGATGAGTAAACACCGTGTAAATTACTATAAAGTAAAGCCGGGTCTTTTCAATTTCAGAATTCGTGGGCGAATTGAGCTCCAGTTTCACATTTATTCATATAGATTCCGTAATTTAGGTTTTACTTAATTCGCTATTATGTTTCTCTAAATCTTCAAATGTTGAATGTATAACTAATCCTTTTCCCATCTTGACGCCATATTAATTTTATCTTATAAACTGTCTCTTGTTCTGTCACCCATAAAATAAAGGTAATTATTTGTATGGAAAGTAAGGACCTACGTACATCAAATCGTCTTTAAATTAAGTGACAGCAGAAGAATTATCGTTGAACTTTTAAAAGGTAAGCTTAAACATTAATTCAATACTTAAATGCAGCGATCAATTTTGAGTTCTTCTGTAGTTTATTGATGCATATCGCATCTACTCTTCCCTAGCTATTGTGATGATGGGCAAAACAAGAGTCCTCCACAAGAGCTAGCTTAAATCCCGCCAGTTTGTGCGGCTTTTAAGTTAGCCTAAAATTTTAACCTAGCTGCAATTTTGGATACAAAAGGAAAATAACAGTTACTTCCCTTGAACCATGAAAGTAACGATAATGGCTAGTATAGTATATTATTATATATATATATTTTTAATATCCCATAATCAGACATCCCTGAATTTGAGCTCAACGAAAATCGTTCCCTGCGCCTAACTTTTCTAGGACTTTTGAATGAGCTATGGCTCATTGAAATCAGACCAGTGGGAGCGGCGGAGTTGCTTGGACACACACACGCACAAACACACACATACTCTGTACTTTATATATATATATATATATATATAAATATATATATATATATATATATATATATATATATATATATACAGTGACACGCATAAGTATTGGATACATGTTATTTTCTGTTATAACTATAGTTTATGTTCGCCATTTTGCCTGATATTTGGTAAGTAATATCTCGTAAAGTTGTTTTAGTTTTATGTGCAAGGAAAATTAAAAACTCATGGTTGAATCCATTTTTTTTATCAAAGTTCAAAATCACCCTATGCAAAAGTATTGGATACATGACACTTTTTTCAAATTTCCAATCGAAACTTTGTATTTTAAAAGACTTTAAATATTCAAATTTTCGATAGTATTGGAATGTTATCTCTGACCAATCAGAGAAGCACACAATTATTTACAAGATAGTGATACTAATCATCTGACTCATTGATGTGCATTCTGCAAATCAAGGATTAAAAATGGCAAAAACTAAAGAATTATCCGGAGATATGCGAGATAGAATCATTGAACGCCACAAAGGAGGACAAGGTTACCGAAAAATTAGTGAAGAAATGAATCTAGCACTAAGTACAGTAGGAAATATCATCAGAAAGTATAACAAGTATGGCGACGGTACAGCAAACCTTCCAAGAAATGGAAGACCAAGAAAAATAAATGAGAGTACTTCAAGGTGGATCAGCAGAAATGTGCAAAAAAAAAACTCTTCATTACTCGTTCTGAAATTAAAACTGATCTTGAGGGTGCTGGAATTAATGTAAGTAAGGATACCATTAGCAGAGCTCTATATTGTGCAGGCTTTCATTCAAGATCACCAAGAAAAGTGCCTTTACTGAAAACCAAACATGTCAAAGACCGATTAAAGTTTGTCGAAACTTATGAAAAGAAAGGTATGCAGTTTTGAGAAGAGGTAATCTGGTCGGATGAAACGAAATTTGAAATATTCGGAAGGAACACAGCGACAAGTGTTTGGCGAATAAATGCCACTGCCTTCAACAAGCACAATACCATCCCCACAGTTAAGTTTGGGGGTTGTTCCATTATGATATGGGGATGCTTTTCATCCAAGGGCATTGGTAAGTTACAATTTATCTATGGTAGAATGAATGGTAGCATGTACGGGGAGATTCTAGGGAAGTACCTTCAGAAATCTGCAACTTCTTTAGGACATGGTCGGAATTTCGTGCTTCAACACGACAATGATCCCAAACATACAACAAAACTTACAAAGAAATGGTTTGCAAATAATGGTATTAGTACTCTCAATTGGCCAAGTCAGTCTCCTGATTTGAATCCAATTGAGAATTTGTGGAATACTTTGAAGGTTATAGTTCATAAGCGGAAACCACAAAATATCAAGCAATTAGAGGAATCACGCAAGGAAGAATGGGGTAAAGTAACGGTGGATCAGTGTGAAAAACTTGTGGCCAACTATAGAAAGCGACTGGAAGCAGTGAAACAAAACAGAGGCTACACAACAAAATATTAAATTGATGTATCCAATACTTATGCGTGTCACAGTATATATATATATATATATATATATATATATATATATATATATATATATATGGTATAAAATGACAACTGGAAAAAGTTTCGTCTTCCGACATTTTCTAGGCAAAAATGAAATCGAAATATCTCTGTTGATCTGGGAATTTAACTATATTTTCGACATGGGAAAAAAATCTCTTACTATAAAGGTAATTTACATTAACCAGAAAAAGTCTTGGACAGAAGCGTCTATCTTTTTAAATTTGGATTGTTTATGTAACTATAACAACAGAGATATTTCAATTTCAGTTTTGCCTTGAAAAAGTCGGAAGACGAAACGCGTCGGCAAAATCTAAGATTTTTTTCCAATTGTCATTTTATACCAATCTGTCTTGTCCACAGAATTGATCTGGGAATTTAACTCTATATATGTATATAAATTGGGAAATTTAAGTTGAAGCAAATGTGACCTGATGTACCTGGCTAAATCCAGGCCTTGAGATGCGAAAGAAGCTTATATTAACCTCACCCAAATCCTGCATATTTTCTTGGGCTTGTGGTGTGCCGCGTGCCTTAGCGAAGCTGCTATCATCTTGTAATAACGAAACGGGAGTGTGAAACATACTTGCTGGGCCGGGCAGCCGTAGCGACGAAGGCAGAAGTCGAGCCACGGCACTATGATGTATGAGTTTAATATATTTGCTGGTATCACGAACCATTTAGTCAGGACTTTAATAACACCGACAAATGCTATTGACTTTCTTCTTCTTTACACTCTCTACCTGTGTTTGTTTTTCTTTTTTCGCCCTTCCTTTTTTCTTTTATTTTTTTCTTGTTTTTTTTTTTCTTTCTTTCGAGACAATAATTCTTTGTTATTCTTCGAGTAAATTTTCTTTCGGTTCCAAAGCTAGACGAAGATTCCGGCTTTCATTTTCGCCGTGGATGTTTCTACTTATTTTCTTAAATTTTCTTGACCTATTCTTTTTGTCCTTCTTTTTTTCTTCTTGTTCTTGTTCTTGTTCTTTGTCTTCTTCTTCTTCTTCTTCTTCTTCTTCTTCTTCTTCTTCTTCTTCTTATTATTATTATTATTATTATTATTATTATTATTACTTTTCTTTTTCACAGGCTTATTATTATTAATAATTATAATAATAATAATAATTGTTATTATTACTTTTTCTTCGTTATCTTCATCTTCATCTTCCTCTTCTTCTTTTCTTCTTCTTATTTTTATTATATTTTCTTCTTCATCATCTTATTACTTTTCTTCTTTTCATCGTCTTATTATTATTACTATTAATAATTAATATATTTTAATATTAATTATTATTATTATTATTTAAGTTTCTTCATCTTCATCTACTACTGTTTTTACCTTTTCTTCTTCTTATTACTCTTTCTTCTTCTTCTTCTTCTTCTTCTTCTTCTTCTTCTTCTCCTTCTTCTTCTTCTTCTTCTTATTATTATTATTTAATTCTTTTAAATTATTTTTCATTTCGATTTCTTTGTATTTGCGTCTTTTTGTTTCCTGTTTTGCTGATAATATTTTTCATATCTCTGTTCCATCTTGCCTTTTCATTTCATTTTTTTTTATTGTCTGCAAAGACATTTTTTCTTCTTCATTTTTTCATCTTTGATTCTTCTTTTAAAATTCTTCTTTC
>OZ038507.1:66644904-66649904 GCA_964036315.1 Acanthosepion esculentum
GTACACTTTCTTGTTTCAATACATTTTTTTCTAAGTACATTTTGTGTTGCATTATTATTCCATGCATTAGTCAAGTTTCAACAATATATATATATATATATATATATATATATATATATATATATATATATATATATATATATATATATATTAACTGATTTCAAAATATGGTTTCATCGCTATACGGGATACCATGTTTCAAAAACAGAAACTTCAAATTCAATTATATTAAATTAAAAGGATTAGTACTGATTCATCTTTAAGCCAATTTTGGACCCAAGCTTCGCTTAAAGATGAAGCAGAACTAATGCTTTTAATTTAATATTATTGAATTGAAAATTTTTGTTTTCAGTTTTTGAAACATGGTAATTCCTGTGTAGCGATGAAACCATATTTTTAAGTCATTTAATTTATAATATTTATGCTCTGTAAATTTACATTGAGCACTGTTTTGTAAAAATAAACATATGAATAAGAACACCGGATTATATTTCTTACTGTTCTTTCTTTTTTTAACTATAATATATATATATATATATATATATATATATATATATATATATATATATATATATATATTAAAAAGAAGAGAGTAACCGCAAAATGTTTGGGTTGTAATATGGATTTAAAAAAAAAATATATTATTCTTTATTTTTCATAATTTTACAACACGTGTTTCTGGTCTCGCGACCGTCTTCAGCTAAAGGGTAGAGATTTCCACATATTATTAAAAATAATTCATTTTTTTCCTTTATGTTTTTCAATGTTAAATATTCTCGATATGAGATATTCTCTGTTTTTGTGTTAGTAATCCGAATGTCTTTCTTGAAATGGCTTTCATTTTATATATATATATATATATATATATATATATATATATATATTGTGTTGGGGTGTGGGTGTGGGTGGGTGTGGTTAATATAAAAACTAAAAGGAATGAGATTGATTACTATTTCACACTTATTCATCTCATTTCATTAACTTTAAGATATACAAGTTTATCCATCCGGGCTTTTGTCTATGGAACGCATCGTCGCATGTCGTGGCTGGTCACTCCATCCTCCCATTGCCTCATCCCTGGAGACTAGTTGTGTGGCTTTCTTTAATAAAAGGCTTTTAGCCGTAATGAAATCTGGTCGAAAGTTTCCCCGACCTGCACACCTAACGCCTCGTTGTCTTGGATTTCTCTTTTTTTAGATTCTTCAAACATGGATTCCGTCATTTTCTACACCACCCTCTTTACTTTTCTATTTCTTTTTCATTTGATTCTCCCTCATTCACTATTTATTTATTTATCTATCTATCTATCTATCTATCTATCTATCTCTTTCAGTTTTCTTTTGGCATTAATATTTACTTTATATATACATTTTCCCTTTAAGATTAGGTCTGGTGTATGTGAATAATTTTGTATTTATTCTGTTCATTTAAATAATTTTTTTCTTCTTTTGACCTTTCCTTCTTCTTGTCCTTGTTCTTCTTCCAGCTGATGCTCCTTTCTTCTTCTTCTTCTTCTTCTTCTTCTTCTTCTTCTTCTTCTTCTTCTTCTTCTTCTTCTTCTTCTTCTTCTCACTCTTGTTCCTTTCTTTTTTCTACTTCTACTACTACGTCTTCTTCGTCGTCGCCTTCTTCTGCCTACTTCTGCTTCTGCTTCTTCTTCTTCTTCTTCTTCTTCTTCTTCTTCTTCTTCTTCTTCTTCTTCTTCACTTCCGCTCATTTCATTTTCTACTTCTGCCCATTCTTTTTCCGTTCCATTCTTCCTACTAGTCTCCCTCTTCCTCTTCTTCTTCTTCTTCCTCATCATCTTCCTCGTCATTTTCTCCATCTTCTTCTTCTGCTCCTTGTATTCTTTTTACTCCTTCCTCCTCTTCTTCTATGAAAGAAAAACGCGTTTTTTCATTTTTCTTCCTTTCTTAAATTTTTATTCTCAATATTTCTTCTTTTGTGTTTTTCTTCTTCAGCGTTTTTCTCTCTTTCTTACTTCTTCTTTTTGGGTCATTCTTCCTTCTCAGGTTTTTCTTCTTCTGCGCCTTCCTATCTTCTTACACTCTTACTTTGTCTCTTTCTTCTTCTTTACTCATTCTCCTTCTTTGTCTCCCGTCATGTCTTTTCCTTCCATTCTCTTCAGCTGAGTTTACAGGTTTTTTTTATTATTAAAATATAACATTTCTTCTAGTTTTTCTTTATTTCTCCTTTTATGCTTTCTTTTTTGCCTCGTTTTCAATAACTCTTTAGAACTATTTTCTTTTATCATTTTCTACTCTTTCTTCGTCTCTTCTTATTTTCACTCTCTTTTTCCACGTTTTCCTTAATACTACTGTACCTTTTTTTCTCTCTTAATTTTGGCTGGTTTTATTTTAACGTTCTTTCAATTCTTCTACTCGTTTTTTTTTTTTAATCTTCGTAATATTCTTGTAAAATACAAATTCGTTTAAATATCGATTCGTTAAATATTCATTCAATATTAAATATTTAATTTATAAATAATTCCGTCAGTCAGTTATGTGCCATGCAGGATACATGACTGATGAGGCAGATTTTTCCTCCGCAGGAGGTTGCCATTTCTTTCTGCCGTAGACCAGTTGCCATCCAAGGTTATAGAACCCGGTCTGTCTTGCTAATTATCCATAGCAGGGGGGAGAAGAAGAAGATTCATACCTTTCCAAACGTTCAGTCAGTTATGTCCCATGCGTGATACACGCTTATCTGATCATATATCTTTCGATACATGACTGACGAGGCAGATTTTCCTCCGCAGTAGGTTGCCATTTCTTTCTGCGGTAGACCAGTTGCCATCCAAGGTTATAGAACCCGGTCTGTCTTGCTATTTATCCATAGCAGGGGGGAGAAGAAGAAGATTCATACCTTTCCCAAGGTTCAGTCAGTTATGTCCCATGCGTGATACACGCTTAGGTGATCATATATCTTTCGATACATGACTGACGAGGCAGATTTTCCTCCGCAGTAGGGTGCCATTTCTTTCTGCGGTAGACCAGTTGCCATCCAAGACTCTAGAAGATGGTCTGTCCTGCTATTTACCCATAGCTGGGGGGAGTAGAATAGGATTCATACCTTTCCCAAGAGTATTAACACGTAAGTGAATTTAATATATTTCACTGGTATTCGATCTCGGCTCTCCGATTCGTCAATTACAGCCGTTATCCATTTATCCACCCTGTCTATTAATAATAAATTATTAAATAATAAATAAATAATAATAAATTATTATTTATTATTAATTTCTTTTATTATAAATATTAAATAGTTTCGTTAAATATTTTTGTTAAATATTAAATATTTAATTTATTAATAATTATTAATAATAAATTATTAGATAATAAATGAATAATTTTAAAATAATAATAAAAAAATATTATTTATTACTAACATTAAATATATTCAATAAATATTTTCGTTAAATATTAAATATTTAATTTATTAATAATTAATTATAATTATTAATAATTATTAAGAATAAACTATTAAATAATAGTAAATAAATAAATAATTATTAAATGGTAATAAAATATTTTTTATCAATTTCGTTAATATTGAATATTCAATTTATTAATAATTATTAATAATAAATTATTCGATAATAAATAAATAAATAATTTTTAAAGAATAATAAATTATTATTTATTATTAATTTCGTTAATATTAAATAGTTTTTTCAATATTATCGTTAAATATTAAGTATTTGATTTATTAATAATTATTAATAATAAATTATTAAATAATAAATAAATAATTTTAAAATAATAATAGATTATTATTTATTATTATTTTTTTAAATATTAAATATTAAATAGTTTCCATAAATATTTTCGTTAAATATTAAATATTTAATTTATTAATAATTAATTAGAATTATTAATAATTATTAAGAATAAACTATTAAATAATAGTGAATAAATAAATAATTATTAAATGGTAATAAAATATTTTTTATCAATTTCGTTAATATTGAATATTCAATTTATTAATAATTATTAATAATAAATTATTAAATAATAAATAAATAATTTTTAAATAATAATAAATTATTATTTATTATTAATTTCGTTAATATTAAATAGTTTTTTCAATATTTTCGTTAAATATTAAGTATTTGATTTATTAATAATTATTAATAATAAATTATTAAATAATAAATAAATAATTTTTAAATAGTAAAAAATTATTATTTATTATTAATTTCGTTAATATGAAATATTTTCCTTAAATATTTTTGTTAAATATTATAATTATTAATAATTATTAATAATAAATTATTAGTATTAGTAAATAAATAAATGGTTATTAAATGTTAATAAAATATTTTTGTGAATTTTGTTAATATTGAATATGAAATATTTTCGTCAAATATCTTCGTTAAATATTAAATAAAATTCTTTATATATTCGTTAAGTATTAATTCCTAATAGACTTGCCTTTTTTCATTTTTTTCTTTGTCGATATTCTTCACACCTTTCCTGGCTTCCGAATTTTTATATTTTTTTATTTTTTTGTCTGTCTTAAATATCTATAAAATTCTTTTCTTCACCTTATCGCCCTCTTTTCACTTATTGTTAATCTTTATTCTTCGGCAAAGCAAATTGATTCACTTGTACATAATGTATTCTTCCTTCAATTCATTCTCATTCGCTTTTTCCTTTCAGGTTCCAGCTTCACTTGTTATCTTTCTTTTTATTCGTTGCTTTTCTTCTTCATTTCAATTTATTTTACCTTCTTCGCTTTTTTTTTCTACCATTTCTTCTTTTTCTTTTTTCTTTTTTGTCATAGAAGACGTCCTCCTTGAAGTCATTATCGCCTTCTTATCTATCGAATACAATTGCCTATCTTCCCCGTACCGCCATTAACAGATTTGTCCTTATTTTTCTAACCCTGTAGACTTGTCTCTCTTCTCGTCCTATTTGAAGATATTCCATTTTATCGTCTGTCCCAATCCTTCTTTTCCCGCTGAGTCTCTAAGACTGCCAGTCACCACTTCTCAATGC
>OZ038507.1:66652404-66692404 GCA_964036315.1 Acanthosepion esculentum
GTAACTAAATCCAAAGACAGTGCTTCGAAGAATCGACTGATTTACATGTGATATGAAATGCAAAATCATTGCAAAACATGAACGTGGAATATGTGTTTTTGATTTGGCAAAGGAATTTGTGCGTAGTACTTCGTAGTACATCTTAAACAGCGGGATACACTAAAAACTATAAAGCCGGCCAAGGGCGTTACGATTCTGTCAAAACTTCGGACTGGAAGATTTGGTAAATCTGCTATTCGTGTGAGTGCGCGAAATATAAATCACAGGGGATACCGTAACAGAGGCAATTATTTGTGAGAAGGCACGATTGATTTACAGTGGCTTGCTGAAGCAGACACCAAGCACTTCAACAGACTTAGACACGCAAGATTCATTTAAAGGCAGTCGTGTCGAGTTTGTTAAGTTTAGAAAGAGGTCTGGCATTCACTCCGCCGTGAGGCATGGTGAGGCAGCCCGTTCCGATAAGAAGGCAGCGGAAGAATACGTAAACACCTTCGCTGAATTGATTGAGGCGGAAGAATACGTCCCCCAACAAGTCTTCAACTGAGACGAGACTGGGTTATTTTGGGAAAAGAGGCTGAAGATTTTGGTGATGTGGGAGGATTATAAGTGAATACTGCGGTCAGTACCGAGCGGCAAGAGTCTGTTTCAGGCTTGAAAGCAATCTTCAGGCCAGAAGATTGCGCTTAAGCATGGAACAGACTGTTTCCGCTCGTTGTTGACCTCAGGGTACATACGCATTATCTCTGATATTGAGTACATAAATATAGCATCCATAAATATAACATAAATTAAAAATATGCTTTTATCATACACACACCCATGCACACACACACAGACACACATATATATATGTGTATGATATATATATATATACATATACACACACATTTCATTGAATACGATAGACAAGGGGCTTTTATTTAGTTTTTTTATACAATTTCTCATGCGATCTAATAATTTTTTTCTTTTCAAGTGTGTCTGTCGTATTCAATGAAATGTGCATGAAAGAAGGATTGCTGCCTAAATACATAAATACATACATATATATATATATATATATATATATATATATATATATATATATATATATATATACCTTCTTTACGACAGCGAATGATGAAAATAAATATAGCACCCATAAATACAGCATAACTTAAAACTATATTTTGTCATACACACTCTCACACACACGTTTGTGTATGTCTATATATATATACATATATACATATATATGTGCACACAGACACACAGAAAAACACAGACAGACACACAGACACACAGACAGAAACACAAACACAGACACACACACAGAAACAAACACGCACACACACACACACACACACACACACACACACACATATATATATATATACCTCCTTTACGGCAGAAAATGTTGGACGGTCTCCTCAAAAATGAAGAAGTGACTCGAGGCGACGGAGATGTGGTTCTACAGAAGGATGCTGAGGATATCATGGACCGAGCGTGTGAGCAACGATGAGATTTTGGCGAGGATGCCAACCAGGAGGAGGCTTATTTTAAATGAGGAAAATAGCTACGACATACGAGTAACGCAACTTAACGAACTCGGTCATGGAGCGAATTAAACTCGCATCTCGACGTTCCAGAAACCTGCGGAGGGTCTTTTAGGGACCTTGTGGCACTCAGTGCACCAGGGCGCTGTATTCGTCCCTTCAAAAAGTGTGGATGGTGCTGGACGAAACCTTCACCACTATAATCAGCAGAAAGAGGCAGCTGAAGTTTCTGGGACACATAATGAGGAAGGGGAGCCTAGAGAATCTGATACTCACAGGTCGAATAGAGTGAAAGAGAGACAAGGGAAAACAACGCATGTCATGCCTAGCGGGCTTAAGCAAGTGGATGACAGAATCTGGTCTGGGGGAGATGGCAGTGGGAAGAAACTTGTTGAGAGCTGGAAAGTATAGAGGTTAGTGAAAAGCCATGATCGCCTACGCCCTGAAAGGACACGTCAAATAAAAAGAAAAAGAAGTGGACAACATTAAAAAAAAAAGTGTCAACTAACCATATTGTCGTCATGCAATGACACCTGCCTAAAGCATTTCAGAAAAATTCTGAAGCGAAGATAAGAAACAAAAACTATGGATTGGTTTTTATCGAGCCGCCGACCTTCAGTTCAAAGTCAAGAAAGCATGTCGAAAAAAAAACAAAACAAGATGCGAACGTCATTGATGACCTGGAAAAAAATTAGCAACGAAGATTAAGTGTTAAATAAAAAAAATAATGATATACTTAATGTTATGGGAACATACTCATAATAATGGAACAAATACATCGAGTCAATTGCATCATCCACCGCAAGAAAAGTTGGTTCCCTGTGCCGAGCCAGGAAATTCTTCTCCCCTGAATCGATCCTCCAAGTCTATAAGTCTACCATTCGACCTTGCATGGAGTATTGCTGCCATTTATGGTCTGGGGCTCCTGCGTGTTGCCTCAGGGTTCTTGATAAGATCCAGAGACGGATATGCAACGTGATTGGCCCTGATCTGTCATCTCGTCTGCAGTCGCTCTCTCACAGACGCGATGTTGCATCGCTCTGCCTTTTCTACAAGTACTTTCACGGTAATTATTCTGAGGAGTTGCTTTCGCTTGTCCCTAAGCCTCGTGAATTTAAGCGTCCTACGAGGCTGGCATCCCGTTCCCACCCCTTCACCGTTGAAACTGTTAGGTGTAGACGTCTTTTCTACTCCAATAGCTTCATGTCTCGCACATCTCGCCTATGGAACTCCCTTCCCTATTCCTGTTTCCCTGACAAATACAATCTCCAACGGTTTAAGTGTAGCGTCAATCGTCATCTCCAATTGCCTTGATCTATCCACTTCCTGACATCTTTCATTCCTATCTGCTCTCGCTCTATATCTCCTGTAACCCCCCTACCTCGATCGACCCTCCGTCCTTCTCTTTCTCCACATCCCTTCCTTTACCACTCCTATCTGCTTTTCCTCCAACCCTTCTGTAACCCCATGCGTGATAGTGGCCACCGGCCTTGCTTGGGGTGATACGCTTAAAAAAAAAAAATAAAAAAAAAAATAAGAATAGACTATTCCGTACCTCATAAATACTGCGCCTCAAGATGAAGCAGCATTGAGTGTGTCAGTAAGTCAGGCAGTCGGCCAGTCACAGAGTGAGTCAGTCAGAGACAGAGTCGCGTCAGACGATTATTGTAAGACATTGGAATAGTGATACTGTTCTCTCTAACCTAATCTGATTGTTATTACTGACACTTTCAACTTCTTTGTACATATTTCTATTTGTAATATATCTGTGTTCGAGTTATTCTTCATTGGTTCTACCTTGGACCATCGCCGTGGTACAAGGAACTTGGATCATAACACTTCCTTCCTTCCTTCTTTCTGTCTTTCCTTCTTTCTTTCTTTCTTATTCCATACCTGTGTTCGAGTTATTCTTCATTGGTTTTACCTTGGACCATCACCGTGGTACAAGGAACCTGGACTATAACACTTAATTTTAAATTTAGCGCTAAACGAAAAAAACTATTGTAATAGTCATGTATGCATATGTAACTGCAAAGGCAATAAAAAAAAATTAACTGTAAGAAATATTTAATAATTAAGTTCATTTATAAAGTGAATAAAAAAAAATTTAAAAAAAGAGATCGTACCAGACAAGACCCACACATCAACATCTGCCACTCACCCCCAACTCCAAGTTTAATTACCCGTTACTCAGCGCTGCCCCTTACATGTCAGAGGTAAGCATGTATATTTTATTATGTTTGGAACACTATTTAATACTATTGCACTCACACATGTATTCAATTTTATTTATACTATGGAAAAATACATTTGTCATGTATAAAAGTACGTATAAAAAAATGTAGGGGGGTTTATTGGGTTGATTAGAACGGATTAATGGTATTTTAATTATTTTAAATGGGGAAAATAGCTACGACATACGAGTAACTCGACTTACCGAACTCGGTTATGGAGCGAATTAAACTCGCATCTCAACATTCCAAAAACCTGCGGAGGGTCATTCGGGGACCTTGTGGCACTCAGTGCACCAGGTCTCTGTATTTGGCCCTTCAAAAGTGTGGTTGGTCCTGCACGAAACCTTCACCACTATAATCAAATCTCATCTGACGGCGTCGGGCTCTCAGTTTCTAGGAACTGATCTGCTTGACCCCCTCATACGTCGAATTCGACGGGAGAGTCGATTATATATATATATATATATATATATATATATATATATATATATATATATATATATATATAAATATATATAATTATTTATTATGCCTCCTTCTGGATATTGGTAACTTTTTTCTTTCTTTACTAAGAATTTGTTTTAGTTTTCCATGTCGACATATTCTTAATTAATGGATTTATTTTTCATTCAAGCATTATTTTAATTCCAACGTAATTTTTGGCGGGATACACGTATTTCTCCGGCAGGTGAGAACATTTCCTTTATTAAGATTTCTCGTGTGTGCAAAACGATCGAACAAATACACACTCTTTAAAATAAAATAAAACACAGGACGTATATTTAAAACACGTGTATTTACTAAAAATAACGTTTGAATATATATATATATATATATATATATATATATATATATATATATATAATCATTTATTTAAATATTATAACATAAATATGTTATAAAATCACTATAAAAATAGCCATTTTGTTTCAACACTTCTGGTGTCTTATCAAGTGATGATGTTGAATGTAGAATAAATGGTTTTAAAAGTTTCAAATTAATTAACGATCCTTCGCTCGGGGTAAACGCTGTTACATAAGCTAGAATGACCAATCAAAATACAAGTATATGGTTATTCAAAAAATTTGACAACGAAGCAAGGTTATCATAGATATTAAAAGATTTATAAAATTTGAAATTAAAATTAAAAGTAAAAAATTACCTATTTAGAAATCTAAATCAAATCTCTATTAAGTTTAAAATTGTAGAATTACCGAGGAGAAAAAAAAAATTAAAAAAAAAACTTTTAAAAATACATATGCTATTTAATTTATTTTTTCATTGAAATTATGTTAAAAAGGATGTTGATCGCTCCAGACAAAAATGTATACACTTTACAGTTTAAATTCAACATAATGGCCGCCACCTCTCACGTAAAACACTTCAAACACACTCAGGTTATAATACATAAGCGCCCAGACATATTTAGATATATAAACGCACACACAAAAAAACGGTGACGAGACACGACCCTTGATAAAAAAATATATATATTGTGTCATTCGTAGACAGTACTGTTTCGCTGTATCACGGCTCCTCATTGCGACTAGACATCCGAATACTTCAATCCCGGATCGAAACCCAACCGATCAGTTAGAGTTTCTACCACCGAGCTATCTTCATTCGACAGAGAGAACCTACTAAATCTAATGTATTGTTTTTACGAATGTAAACAAATGCCAATCAACCGGAGTGCTCCAGTTCATTTTACTGAAGTGCTTTGCATTAACGCATGTGGCTGTTGTTTATAGAATTAGCTTATCACTCAACAATGCTCAATTGAAATATATTTTCAAGAGCTAAATTATGTCAAAAAAAGAACAAGAGAAATAGAAATATACTGACAATAAAAAAGCAAAGCCCCAAAATAAAACATTTGCATGTATCACGCTTGCAATAACGAATGCAGAAGTGAAGTCAGGTACTTTTGCATTCGGTGTCTGGCCTCTAAGGTGCACAGGGCATCCTTGATATCTGATATGAATCTGAGGCTAAGTCTATTCCAACATGTTACACTTCACTACTATACAGCCTTAGACTAGGATACAATATATATATATATATATATATATATATATATATATATATATATATTCTCTACACAGTGCAAGGAAAAAGAATGAACAAAAAAAAAATGGCTATGGAATATTTTCGAGAGAAGCTTAAAATCATTATAGAATGGAAGTAAGAATTTAGAAATAAATACTTTTATAAAAAGATGTCAACATTAATGCATTCAATACTACATAATTAACTATATAGTAAAAGTTACAGTAAAAATAAAATTAAGTAAATTATTAATATATTAATTTAATTTAAATATAATATATATTATTTCAAACATTATACCTAACATACTTCACATACAAGTACACAAAAGTATATATATATATATATATATATATATATATATATATATATATATGCTTGATTTAGTTGTGTAACTCTACCGAGTGAAGATAACTGTGGCTGACACCAAATTAGTTGTGTTTCAATCCTGGCTTGAGCCATTCGGATGTCTAGTCGCACTGAGGAGCTGTGATACAGCGAAACAGTACTCTCTGTGAATGACATATATATATATATATATATATATATATATATATATATATATATATATACATACACACACATGTGTGGGTGTGTGTGTGTGAATTACAATTAATGAGATCCAAACAATTTACATTTCGTCCATGAGAAAGTAATTTTCCCCTGGACTTATCAATGCAAATATATTTACTAAAATGAATAAACCGTTTCTTCACAGGAATTTTGAAAGGCAAAGGAAGGAAAGAAGGAAAAAAGAAATAATAAAAGGAGAAGGAGTAAGAATTGGCCTACAAAAGAGGGGGGTGTTATATAGATAAAGAGGGTTAAAGGACCTATAGTGGTTGTGGGGGAGTCGGGTACAGATAAATGCGACGGTTGAAAATGGACACTGACATAAATGTAACCCATCAATACCTGTGCAAGGAAGAAGAATGAACAAAAAAAACAGGCCATTAAATATTTAAAGAGACGCTTAAATTTGTTATAGAATGGTAGTAAGAATTTAAAATTACTACTTTTATAAAAAGATGTTAATATTAATCCATTCAATACTACATTTTTACACTATAAATCAAAGTTACAGTAAAAAAATTAAAGTAAATTATTAATATATTAATCTCATTTAAATATAACTAATCTCATTATATTAAGATAATATTAATAAATTTTCAAATACTGAGTGTATAATTTAAATTATATCATACTTATACTAATTATTTAAAAATCAAATCACGCGTATGGCCTCGTCAAACTCTCGTTGATTCACAACCATCTCGGTATTTACTTGAAGTCTCCCCACTAGGCGGGATGCAGCACAATGTCAAATTTTAATGTGGGGCATTCCGAGCGCGTAAACTCGAGCAACATTTCCCCGTAGGCCCTGCATACACGGGGTCGGGCGGTTGTCTAATTTTCCCCAGACGAGACTCTTCCCTGAAGCATAGCCTCGTCTGAGTCCTCTCCGCTCGAAGGCACAGAGTTCGACAAGCTCTGAGATCATTTCACAGACATCTCTCCTACCGCTTAGCAGGAGATCGAACGAGAATAGAATGACATTTCCGATGCTCAGATGCGAGCGCGTGCCCACAATTAAAAAACAGACAATTCGTTTAATTCAATTAATTTAATTTTTATTTGTTCACTTATTTATAATTCAGCTTACGATCAACAAAGTTAAACAACGTCGTGACTGGTCAATACCTACATGGGTGACCTCTTGTGAATACCAGCTGTTGTAAGCTTCAATGTGCTGGTGTACAATGGACAATGGCTAGAAATTGTTAATCGGAGAGCCGATTTCCAGTACGATCACCGAAGTTAAGCAACGTCTAACCAGGCCAGTACATAGATGGGTGACCGCTTGGGAATACCAGATGCTGTCAGCTTGGATGTGCTAGTGGTGTAATGGATAACGGATCGGAATTGTTAATCGGAGAGCCGAGTTCTGATACGATCACCGAAGTTAAGCAACATCAAACCTGCTCAGAAACTAGATGGGTGACCGCATGGGAATACCAGGTGCTGTAAGCTTGGGTGTGCTGGTGGTGGAATGGATAAAGCTTCGGAATTGTTAATCCTAGAGCCGAGTTTCGATACGGTCGCCGAAGTTAAGCAACATCCAACCAGGTCAGTACCTAGATGGGTCACCGCTTGGTAATACCAGGTGCTGTAAGCTTCAATGTGCTTGTGGTGTAATTGATAAAGGCAAGGAATTTTTAATCGGAGGGCTGAGATCCGATACGATCACCGAAGTTAAGCAACATCCAAGCAGGCCAATAAATAGAGGGGTGAGATAATTGCGAATATCAGGTGCTGTAAGCTTGAATGTGCTGGTGGTGATAACGGCTAGGAATTTTTAATCGGAGAGCCGAGTTTCGATACGATCACCGAAGTTAAGCAACACGTTGCCCGTGCTTGATTCAAAAATCGTACGACTGATACAGCAATCGCTATCACTTGACTTAAAATATTTTTGCCCTTCCTTGCCTTTAAAGGAGTGCCCTTTGCCGTGCTGATGTTGCTACATGCCTTACTTCTTGCCTATCTCACATTGCGAATTTTTTCTAAGCTCTATACTAAACATTAAATCTGTTACGAAAAAAGAACTAAACGATCAGCTTAAAAACAGACTCGTAACTGGAAAAACTGAATGAAAAAAGAATGTTAACAACAAATACATTTTCACACCCAACCCAGTTCTGCGAAAATAGAATCAACGTTGACTTTAAGCAAGCGAATGAGCCAATTGGAGTAAAGTGCCATGCAGATTTAAATTTTTCCCACTTGTGACGAATGCAGCTATAGATTTTTTTTTTCGTGCTAGCATGCTAGTTAACATTCATGCTGTTGGCTCTCACGCTGGCCAATAGAATCTCCCTGCCTATTCGTGGCAGCCAGCTATAGGCTCTCTCTCTGGCCAGTAGAAAATGGCCGCAAACTACATGAAAACTGCCGTAGAAACATGAAAAAATCGATTATTTCCACTATCGATGGGAGTTGGGAAATGTAAAGTCGGTCTTGGTCTCTCCACTAACTAATGTGCATGTAAATTTTGATGCAAATCCGTCGAAAATGGCGGCCGTGCATTCGTTACACACACACGTGCATTCGTTACACACACACGCTCGGAATTTTTAATCGGAGAGCCGAGTTCCCATACGATCACCGAAGTTAAGCAACATCCAACCAGGTCAGTATCTAGATGGGTGACCGCTTAGGCATACCAAGTGCCGTACGCTTGGATGTGCGAGTGGTGTAAATATAACGGCTCAGAATTGGAGATCTAAGTGCTGAATTTCAATGTCAGTCGGGTTTTTTTATATTCATTTATGCGCAAAATACCTCAGGGAAAAGTTTGTATTCACATATTCTCCTCATCTATCTGCTATGGGTTACTAAGCAGGACTTATCAGTAAATACTTATCTCTAAAAAAAAAGTTTACAAGGTAAAAATATTTTCTGGCTTTAAATAAGCTGCAAAAATAAATACCTTCATGGTAATTGTTCGGATGAGCTCCTCGCTTTACTACCTAGACTGTATGAATTTAAGCGTATTACTCGATTGGCGGTTAGGTCTCACAAATTTACAGTTGAAATGGCTAGTTGCAATCGCATGTTCTTTGCTGAGTTTCTTTTCTCGCACTTCTCGCTTGTTGAACTCACTTCCGGGTCCATTCTTTCCGGCCGGTTTTCATCTTCAAATATATAAATGCAATGTCAATCGTGATCTACTGTATTTCTGATTACTCTTCTATTGTTCTCGCTTATCAATAAGCTTTCTGTTTTCTAATTCTTTCACATCCAGTAACCTCTTTTGTCTTAGCGGCTTTACTGCCTTGCTTGGAGTCATTTGGATTAAAAAAAAATGGTGGATAAACCGTAAAACACAAACAATTATTTATAATTCCTTTTGTTGACAACCATACATTCTTGTAAAATCCGCTGCAACTCTGCCCGGAATATGCTTCTAAAATTGCAATCTGCAATCGGACCTGAAACAAATGTATGGGAGCTAATATTCTTTTTTTTTAACGAAGATGAAAGAGGCACACGTTTGGATTTAGTCTATAGTTAAACGAGTTGAATTCTGTAACGTGGACCCCCGTTGGGATGTTGGTGGGCACCGTCGTCTTGATGGTGTCGGGAATAGGGTTATTATTCGCTTCCAGCCCACCCTCGATACTTTCCCAACCGGCGTTATTAGCTCTGAATAGCAAGAAGAAGAAGAAGAAGAAGAAGAAGAAGAAGAAGAAAAGAAGAAGCGTGTATTTGCGGACTCATTGCTTGTAAAAGCACAGCATGTTTTAATGCGTCCTTCAAGATTTAGCACCCGCTTCTCTTCTTCCTCCCAATATGGCGATGTTGGTTGCCGATTTATTGCCATAGGTTTGAGACGAGATTAGATTTTGTGGAAAGAACGTTTATTTAAAGGAAACATGGTCGCCTTTCCTAGATTTTAACATAAGCGAATGAAACAAAGGCTTCGTTTGTGGGCTCGGTGATTCGGCACTTTGAATTTAACACTTGGCTCCCACACGACCCACCGGAGGGTCGTGGTGGGCCGTTTTCCAGTTTCTTTTCTATAAGGATTATGGGAAACGGAAAGCCAGGATTGATTTTTTTAAGTATATCACCCCAAACAAGGCGGGAGAGCCACTAGCACGCAAAGGATTACAGAGCCTGAGAGCAAGAGTAAAGAAGGGGTGTTTGAGGAAAGGATATAGAGAAGGACGGGGATCGGGGTTAAGGCATCAGAAGATGTCGATTGACATTACATTTGAATATTTGAAGATTATAGCTATCAGGGAAGCAAGTAAGAGGAAGGGAGTTCCATTGTCAGGAAGTGCGAGATAAGAAACTGTCAGAGGAGAAGAAACTGCTACATTTAACCGTTTCAATAGTGAATGGGTGGGACCGAGATGCCAAACTAGTAGTATAGTTAAATTCCTGCAGTTGGGGTACTAGTGAAAGTAGCTCGTCAGAGCAGTTGTCCTGAAAATATTTTTAGAAAATTTGCTTGAAAGATCGTGGAACAGCAGAGCCACTTTTTTGCAAAAGAGTTTTTTTAGTTTTTTGTCTTTAATTTCGTTTTCCTTTTAGAATATTTACTCTTTATTTTGGGGGTCATTTCTTTTTTAATTTCACATACAAAGATATGTAGCATGTATTTTTGTGGGTCATGTGGGTCTCTAGGTTGTAAAATAGTCCCAGACACCGAACGTCACACCAGTGGGCCGTGGCTAATAAACACTACCTAAGATATATATATATATATATATATATATATATATATATATATATATATATATATATATATATATTGTATTTAAAATAATTATAAAATATTTTGAAATAGCCAAATGTCAGGTCATCCCATAAGATCTGTCCGAATTTTGAATAAAGAAAAGAAGTGACCAAATGTTGAATTTAATTACAGATTCAATCAACAATGTATTTTCCCTGATTATCTATGACTTCCTTCCATCTATTAACAAGCTTACTAATTCCATTACTGTAAAATTCTTTTGGCTTTGATTCGAAGAACTCAGAAATGTCAGTTTTAACCTCTTCCTGTGTTACAAAAACTGTTTCTTCCAAATGATTCTGTAAGCTACGAAACAAATGGTAGTCTGTAGGAGCAAGGTCAGGAGAATTAGGTGGATGAGGAATTTTCTCCCAACCAAGTTCTTCGATATTTTGTGACGTGATTCTTGCTGTGTGTGGTCGCGCATTGTCCTGATGAAACAGCACCCGTTTTCTATTCACTAAAGCAGGTCATTTTTTCCTCAAAGCTTGGTTGAAACGCTCTAATTGCTGGCAGTATATTTGAGCATTAATTGTTGCATTCGGTGGTAAGAATTCAAAGTGGATTATTCCTTGGCAATCTCACCAGATTGAAAGAAGAACCTTTTGCCCATGAAGTTCCCTTCTCGGCTGTGGCTGGGGTCCTTCCCCTTTACCAAGCCACTGTCTACGACGCTTAACATTTCGATAAAAGATCCATTTTTCGTCGCCAGTCACAAGTCTATCCAAAAAAGGTGAAACAAGTTGGTGATAATGGAGAGAAGAGCAGATGTCAACTCGGGATTTGAGGTTGTTTTCAGACAATTCATGAGGCACCCATTTTCCAAGTTTAGGAACTTTTCCAAGTTATTGAATATGGCGATGAACAGTTGTATGGATTGAACTGAGAACCACTGCCAATTCCTCAACTGATAAAGCAGGATTTTCTTCAAGGGCTGTTTCAAGAAGCTTTTCATCAAACTCAACTGGACGTCCGGTTCGATCTTCATCTTCAAGGGTGAAATCGCCACCACTGAATTTTGCAAACCATCTTCTGCAAGTTCTTTCATTCACACATTCCTCTCTATAAACGGAGTGAATGTTTCTAGCCACTTCGGCTGCTGAGTTTCCTTTCTTGAACTCATAAAGCATTATGTGCCTCAAATGATTCTTGGGTACTTTCATGTTAGCAGGGATTTAATCAAACAAAATTTAATTTTATTGTTCTCTGAAATAAGATTTGATCAGTTTAAATGCATCTAAACATAAAAATAATGTTCAGCTCCATTAGACATTATAAAATACTCTTTAAATTTCGTTCATTTTAACAAAAAGTTAAAATTCGGACAGATGACCTAATATATTGTAATATAATTGTCATCTTTGATAATGAGTTATGGAAGCAGAAAGCTTAGATAGGACTAAAAAATGTATCAATATGGTGATATTCTTTCGTCTTCAAGTGATAATTCATATCAGACGATATGAAAAGAATTTACATTTATTATTTAATGAAACACGCATCAATATATATATATATATATATATATATATATATATATATATATATATATATATATATATATACATATATATATAGTGGTACTCGTTTGGAAAAACTTTAGGCATTTCGGCTTGTGGTTGAACAAACCAATGTCCAAAGAAAAATAAGGGACAAAAAAATAAGAAATAAGAACATGAAATTGGGGCGAAAACAATCGTCCAGAATTCAAACCCAAAGTCCAAAGGAAAAAAAAAACCTCCAAATCGAGGAAAAGTAACTACGTAAACTGCTCAATACACGAAGTAGAGCAAACCTAATATAAACCTAAAGAGCCAGGTAAACCTACCTAGGTTACACCTAAACGGATCGTCAGGGTATACTGCCCAAAGAGGTAAGAAAATGGAACAGAATATCTAGTTTAAACCAAACACAATCATGACTATGTGACTAAAAAAAAGAAAAAATCAGGTAAAATAAAACAGTAAACACTCAACAACTTTATTCAATAACAAAAAAAAAAAAACTATTCTAATAACCAGCATTTCCTATGTCTACACCTACTAAGGATTTCAGATTTTAGATTTAATAAATTATTGGCTTCTTCATACATTGCAATAGCTAAATTTACCTCCGTGCATAGGGAACAAAATTTATCACCTGCTTTATACCGGTGGGATTTTTTAAAATATTTCCCATTTCAAAATGGGGTTTTTATTATCTTCTTGTTTGGCCTTCCATACATAAGAGGCCAAGGTGGTACTGTGTTTGTATGTTTCATTATTAAAACGAGTCGGGTGGTATATATATATATATATATATATATATATATATATATATATATATATATATATATATATATATATATATATATGTGAGATACAGATATATATATATATATATATATATATATATGAGATACAAATATATATATATATATATGGGATACAGATATATATATATATGAGATACAGATATATATATATATATATATATATATATATATATATATATATATATGTGAGATACAGATATATATATATATATATATATATATATGAGATACAGATATATATATATATATATATATATATATGAGATACAGATATATATATATATATATATATATATATATATATATATATATATATATATATTAGCGAAAAAACATTTTAAATCAGTTAATTTATAATATTAATGGTCTGTAAATTTACATTGAGCACTATTGTGTAAAAATTAAAATATCTATAAGAACACCGTATTTTATATCTTACTGTTCTTTCTTTTTATTTATATATACATATATATATATATATATATATATATATATATATATATATATATATATATATATATATATATATATATATATATGAGATACAGATATATATATATATATGTATATATATATATATATATATAAGATACAGATATATAATATTTTATACCTCAAGAACAATATTTTGGGGAAAGATGTATGACAAAGTAGAAAAAGTTTTCGTCTGACTCGTTTCATCTTTTAAGACTTCATCGGTGTAAATTTGTTCCATTGTTGCGTCTACGTGATGTGACTTCTGGTTGCACCAATGTAACGAATTTAATCCGATGTATTCCTAAAGGACGAAATGCGTCACACCAAAACTTTTTTCTCAATTTGTCATATATTACCCCCACCCCACCCTAAGTATATATGTCTAAAAACAGTTTTACAGTATGCAGTGTTTATGGGTAAATGTGAAAAATATCGAATTGAACTTATGTAAATATAAGAGTCGACACAGATGCTAACACCAATTGGAGACCATCTGTTTCATGCTTGGACGCTATATATATATATATATATATATATATATATATATATATATATATATATATATATATGAAGAAATATAGTTTTAAGTTGTGCTATATTTATGGGATAAAGTGCTCAATATCAGTGATATAAACACGGTCAAGATGTTCAAAGTTAATATTATTAAGTGTTGTTTTTTTTTTGTTTTTATTAATAAGGCTTCCATTATTTTTAGCCTTTTTGTTTTTTTGGAGTTACTTATTTATTAAAATTTACAGTTTTAAAGGCACGGCAAAGATTTATAATTGAATGTTCAGGCGGAGTAGACTTTAGAAGGAACTGGAAACTCAGTCATAAAGAGGAAACTAGGGATAAACCTCTACTCCTGTTCAAAACAACGGGGATCATTATAAAATAGACGATAGGCAAATCTATCTACTCTTACTGGGAAAGAAAAAAAATAGTAACAATTACTAGATAAAATTTCAGATTCAAGGCGTAGATGTCAGAAGTTCAGAATTGAAGGACCCAGAAGCCCAATCCTAAACAGGAAACAAGGGGTAAAAATCTATTACCGTTCAAAAGACAGGGGAGGGGTGCGAAACGGACGGGACGCAAAATTTTCTACTCCTATTTGGAAAGGGAAAATAGCAATAATTATTAAACAAAACTTCAGATTTCACTAGGAGACATCAGATGCCCAGTGTTCAAGGAACCGGTAACCCAATTCTAAACAGGGAACAAGGGATAAATAAACCTGTTGTAAGACCCATACTTCCCTACATCATGGACTCTCCCAGTACTATATTATTATGTGAATGGTAGTATCAGGGGAGTAGCACCAGTAATGGTGCTCTGCTGTCGAACTCTCTGTTTGGCAGAGAGGAACTCGGACGAGGCTTTGCCGCAGGGCAAAGTTTTGTCCGGGGAGGTAGACAGTCCCTAAACTCGTGTATACGGGTTGTAAATAGGCATATTTTTGGCCGAGCCTACGGGCTCAGTAAGCCCACGTTAAACCGGCCTTGTGCCACATTCGACCCGTGTGGGGGGTTGTTAAATATCGTAGCTCCAGTAATGCGCAGCCGCGTACGATACCAATATCGGACACCACAGGATAGTAAGCTCTGCTTGCACTATTCATTAAACTTTTCTGTTTAATATATCTTTCTTACCTCAAACCCGTGTTCCGTGTTTTCCTTCCGTGACCCCTACTCCGGGTCCACATCAAAACCTCTACTCAGGTTCCAAAAAATCTTGAGGATTATGAACTAGTTGATAAACAAACCTATCTACTCCTACTGGGGGAGGAAGAAAAATAAATAATTACTGAAAAAAATTCAGATTTCAGAGGAAAACTTTAGAAGTACAGAGGTGAAGACCTTAGAAGGAACTGGAAACCCAATCCTAAACAATGAACGAGGGATACATTCTACGCCTGTCAAAAGTGCGAGGAGGAGAGCGAACAGGACGAGAGACCAAACTATATACCGCTGTTGAGGACAAAGTAAAATAAATTGTCAGTAAATACAATTTCAGAGTTTAGACAGAGACAATAGAATTATAGTGTTGATGTAGTCTTTACAAGGAACAGGTAACCCAATCCTAAACAAGAAACGAAGGATAAATCTCAAATCGTGTTCAAAAGCCTAATAATTAGAAAAAAATATATTAAATTCTTACATTGGTCACAAGACCACCACACCTTCTCGTACATTGACTTGTAATCTTTCGAACCTTTTCGTGTATATATTCATCAACGCATTACAAACAACCAAAATGCAATTATTGTGCCCAATTCTAATATACAGGGTATCCAAAAGTTCGTGTGCACTTTAAAAAATTTATAAACTTTATTTGTATTTTCAATAGAAATAATCTGTAAAAGATGTTATAAAGTTTAATGTACCTAGTTTTAAGTATAGCTAAAATAACTAATGTGATTTCAGGTATTACTGTAAATCAGTTGGCAAATGTTTTCCGTGAACTGCAAAATCGTATTACCATTCGTATTGCTAATGATGGAGGACATGTGGAAACTTAAATAAAATTTCAATAAAACCTTAAAAAATATAGATATACTTCTTTCTAATCCTTTTTACAAATTATTTCTATCGCAAATACAAATAAAGTTATAAATTATTTAAAGACCACACAAACTTTATGGACACCCTGTATAAAGTTTAAAACATTTTCTAAAAACAGAACTGTGATGATTCCTCCAGACTTACCATAAGCCACTTTTAAGACCCCAGCCCCTATCAGAGAACAAAGCCCAAGCATTACGCATGCGTTTGCGTTTTGTTTTGTTTTTTTACATTGAAGATGTACAATTCGGCTAATTTTTATCCTAAAGGTGAACTGTTATATGTTTGAATTCACTTAAATAGCAGGAAAATAATACAAGAATATTTTAAATATGTTCTATTGAAAAAAATACGCGCATCGAGTAAGTTCTTCAGTAAAAAACACGGGAATATTGGGAGTTTCCGCGAATAACAAGTACATATGTTCTAAAGAAAAATCCGCGAATGTGTGAAGCCGCGCATACTGAAACGGGAGTAGGTCGGGGCTCACTGTAATCATTTTTTTTGGGGGGGGGGGAGGGGCGTCGTTGTCCCTGAGACATAGAAACTGTGTCAGGGGTTCCAAAACCTTAAAAAATACAGATATACTTCTTTCTAATCCTTTTTACAAATTATTTCTATCGCAAATACAAATAAAGTTATAAATTTTTTAAAGTGCACACGAACTTCATGGACACCCTGTATATATATATATATATATATATATATATATATATATATATATATATATATATATAATTTAAAGTGCACACGAACTTCATGGACACCCTGTATATATATATATATATATATATATATATATATATATATATATATATATATATATATAATTTAAAGTGCACACGAACTTTATGGACATCCTGTATAACCCCAAAATATTACACAGAACTCAAAATTCGAGAGGCCATTATAAAACTAACATAAAACAGGATATATTTATCCACACAAGACGGTATATTATAATGTTGGTAGTTTGTTTTTGCTTAGTCGCATATGCACCTCTACTGGTTATTTAATATCTAAATCTAAATATTTTGTACGCTATTATATTTTATTTTTGAACATAATAATGATTAAGTTGTCGGCTCTTACCCATTAACCCATAGCTGGGGAGAGACGTGGCGGATTCACAACTTTCCCAAGAGTATTTTCCCGTGACTGAATATAACGAACCCAACCTGAATTGGAACTCGATTCTCCAATTAATTGTCCATCACACCACCCGCACATCTCAGCGGACAGCACCTGATATTCCCAAGCGGTTAGCCATCTACCCACTGACCAGAATCGACATTGCTTAACTTCGGTGATCGTACAGGAAGTTTCCCGTTTCAGTATGCGCGGCTTCACACATTCGCGGATTTTTCTTTAGAACATATGTACTTGTTATTCGCGGAAACTCCCAATATTCCCGTGTTTTTTACTGAAGAACTTACTCGATGCGCGTATTTTTTTCAATAGAACATATTTAAAATATTCTTGTATTATTTTCCTGCTATTTAAGTGAATTTTTGTATGCATATTAAATATATCGTACGCATATTAAACATGTATAAAATATTTAATATGCGTACGATATATTTAATATGCATACAAAAATATGATAAGTATAATTTTTTTACACTATTTACATTGTTCGGACTGTTGTTCTCATCTTTATTGTCACATTCCCGACGTTTTGGCCGTTGTATGCTTCGGCCTTCTTCAGATGATGTACACTGGAATTTCAAACTGAACATTTTATTTCCTCCACCGGAGTTGTTTATTTTGGTGCAGGAGCGTACAATTGCCGAAACGGCGTGAATATGACGATAAAGATGAGGACAACAGTCTGAACAGTGTAAATAGTGTAAATAGTTACAATCCCTCGTCTCAGAAATATAGACAGATCCTGAAGAAGGCGGAAGCGTACAATGGCCGAAACGTCGTGAATATGGCAACAAAGATGAGGACAAGAGTCCGAACAATGTAAATCGTGCAAGTAGTTACAATATCTCATCTCAGAAATATAGACAGATCTTGAAGAAGGCCGGAGCTTACAACGGGCAAAACGTTGTGAATATGGCAACAATGATGAGGACAATAGTCCGAACAATGTAAATCGTGCAAATAGTTACAATACCTCACCTTAGAAATATAGATAGATCCTGAAGAAGGCGGAAGCATGCAACGACCGAAACGTCGTGAATATGGCAACAAAGATAATGCTAACAGTCCGACAATGTAATTTGTTTAAATAATTACAATATCGCATTTCACAAATATAGAATGTTATTCTCATCATTACTGTCATGTTCCTGGCGTTTCGGCCGTTGTATGCTCCGGCCTTCTTCAGATGATGTACACTGGAATTTCAAACTGAACACTTTATTTCCTCCACCGGAGTATATTGTTTTGGTGCCGGAGCGTACAACGGCCGAAACGACGCGAAAAGGACAATAAAGATGCGGACAACAGTCTGAACAATGTAAATAGTTACAATCCCTCATCTCAGAAATATAGACAGATCTTGAAGAAGGCCGACGCTTACAACGTCCAAAACGTGGTGAATATGGCAACAGTGATGAGGATAATAGTCCGAACAATTTAAATCGTGGAAATAGTTACAATACTTTACCTTAGAAATATAAACAGATCCTGAAGAAGGCGGAAGCGAGCAACGGCCGAAACGTCGTGAATATGACAATAATGATGAGGACAACAGACGGAACACTGTCAATAGTGTTAATATTTACAATACCTAATCTTAGAAATACAGAGAGATCGTGAAGAAGGCCGGAGCGTACAACGGCCGAAACGTCGCGAAAATGACAATAAAGATGAGGACAACAGTCTGAACAATGTAAATAGTGTAAATTGTTACAATCCCTCATCTCAGAAATATAGACAGATCTTGTAGAAGGCCGAAGCTTACAACGTCCAAAACGTGGTGAATATAGCAACAGTGATGAGGATAATAGTCCGAACAGTGTAAATCGTGGAAATAGTTACAATACTTTACCTTAGGAATATAGACAGTTCCTGAAGAAGGCGGAAGCGGGCAACGGCCGAAACGTCGTGAATATGACAATAATGATGAGGACAACAGACGGAACACTGTCAATAGTGTTAATATTTACAATACCTAATCTTAGAAAAATAGAGAGATCGTGAAGAAGGCCGGAACGTACAACGACCGAAGCGTCGTGAATATGGCAACAAAGATGAGGACAACAGTCCGACAATGTAAATTGTTTAAACAATTGCATGCCACATCTCAGAAATATAGTGATATTGAAGTATAAATTTTGTCAAAAAAAAAAAAATAAATAAAATAAAATAAAATAAAATGTATAATTGTGACTGTAAAAACCACAGTAATTTCTACTCTGTTTGAAATTTCTCCCCTGGGAGCCAAGTGCCTCCCGTTTGAGAATCGTGGTTAGTGAGTGCTACAGAGAAAGAGAAAGAGAGAGAGAGAGAGAGAAAGAGAGAGGGAGAGAGAAAGGTTTTGCTAAAATGGCGCATCATTGTTTGCGCTCCGAATAGACAGTGAAACGACGTTCTTGCTTTCCTAGGCAAACAATAGAGGCGGGGGTGGTGATCGCCGTCTTGTTATCGGGCATTTGAACAAATTCAACTCGAAATTACTATGTATTAAAGCCATACATCATGTAAACTGTACAGATAATAGAAGGCGCGTTTGCCACCGTAGCTGGTTGACTGGAACGCCAGAGCTTCGATAAACGAACCACTCCCCCGCCCCGCCAACACACACACACACACACACACACACACGAACACCAAACTATTCCCCACCCTACGCCCAAACAGAGACGAAAGAAGAGTAAATTCACAAAGCAAAGGCAATTCCTGTCTCTTTATACCTCATCTTACTATCGCTAGCTTTGGGGTACGGCTTAGAGTTATTGGAAAATTACGTGGCTATGTGGGTGTCTATGAATTAGCTCGGCATCCCAAAATTAATGGAAGATGACGGAAGATTGTGTAGTTTTAAGATCGCCTTTTTGCTATGGTCCAGGTTAGGACCAAGGAAGAACAACACGAACACAAGAGTAGAACTAACGAAGATATATTACACGCAATAATAATACAAGATGTGGAAGGTGTTAGTATGACTGTCAGTCTGGTTTGGAGTGAACTACTATCGGCTCGACTCGATTCGTCTCTCTCTCTCTCTCTCTCTCTTGAGAGGCGTAGTATGCATAGTGTTACGAAGAGTTCGTTCTGTAGTTATAGGTAAGGACCTATAACACTTTTAAAACAAGCATTTTAGTTGGTGGTAATATTTTTAAATGGGCACGTGGCATTAGAACGTTGGCATTCTGACCAAGAGAACCGGGTTCGAATATCACCACGGTTGATTTGTCAGGAAGGAGACTTCCTGATGTTGTTGCACTGGAATTCCCAGCGTGCGGAAAGTGCCTGAGAAAAAAAACATACCACGGGTTAACCCAAGACTTGAGAGTGAAGTAGGGGAGACGGAGAACTCGCTAGCACAAGTCATTGTGGCGATCAAGACGGCGATCACTGACCCCCCCCCACACACACACCTCCACCGTCACCTGTTTGTCTAGCAATGCAAGAACGTCGTTTCATTTGTCTATTCGGAGTACAAAAACAAGAAAATTCGCCATTTTATCGAGGGCCTGAGCGTGCTGGACTTGTTCAGATTGCTGATCACGCTAGATAACACGCTCTTTCCCAAAAACTGTAACTAAGGTCTGCTCATAAGGTGTAGCGCAATTGCAGTATAGTTGAATACACACAAATGCGCCTGATACGAAATAGGGATTGTCTAGCCGACCTTGCAGACGGGTATCCAACGAATACGAGTGGCCAGCTATACTAATATTTTAAAACCGGTCTCCAACAACGACAACTGGCAACAACAGATATGAATATGAGATAGATAGATAGATAGATAGATAGATAGATAGATAGATAGATAGATAGATATGAACAGTAAAAGATAGGTAAATAGAGATGAAGAGACTGGGATAGATAGATAGATAGATAGATAGATAGATAGATAGATAGATAGATAGATAGATAGATAGATATGAATAGTAAGAGATAGGTAAATAGATATGAAGAGACTGGGATAGATAGATAGATAGATAGATAGATAGATAGATAGATAGATAGATATGAACAGTAAGAGATAGGTAAATAGAGATGAAGAGATTGGGATAGATAGATAGATAGATAGATAGATAGATATGAACAGTAAGAGATAGGTAAATAGAGATGAAGAGATTGGGATAGATAGATAGATAGATAGATAGATAGATAGATAGATAGATAGATAGATAGATAGATAGATAGATAGATAGATAGATATGAATAGTAAGAGATAGGTAAATAGATATGAAGAGACTGGGATAGATAGATAGATAGGTAGATAGATATTTAACAGACTGAGATAGATAGATAGATATTTCTACAAACTTCCCTAACTTTAAAAGAATTAGCAACATAATGTAAAAATGAAAAAAATATTTCAGAAATAGCAAACAATTGTTTTAAAAATTCATTTTTATCGAAATATCTTTTTGATTTCAGACAATATTGTCCATGTTCATCAAAATAAATAAAAGCAAGGGGTTACAGAGGATTTGGGGCAAGAGCAGATAGGAGTGATAGAGGAAAGGATGTGGAGAAGGATAGAGGATAGATCAAGGCAACTGGAGATGTCGATTGACGTTACACTTGAATAGTTGGAGATCATAGTCATCAGGGAAACAGGAATGAGGAAGGGAGTTCCACAGGCGTGAGGTGCGAGATATGAAGCTATTGGAGTAGAAGAGACGTCTAAATTTAACAGTTTCAACAGTGAAAGGGTGGGAACAGGATGCCAGCCTCGTACGACGCTTGAATTCATGGAGCCTGGGAACCAGCGATAGCAGCTCATCGGAGCAATTACCATGGAAGTATTTGTAAAAGAGACGGAGAGAGGCTACGGCGCGTCTGTGAGAGAGAGAGCGACTGCAGACGAGAAGCCAGATCAGGGCCAATTACATTGCATACCCGTCTCTGGTTCTTATCAAGAACCCCGACACAAACAGAAGGGGCTCCAGACCATATATGGCAGCAATACTCCATGCAAGGGCGGATGGTTGATTTGTAAATTTGGAGGATAGATTCCGGGGAGAAAAATTTCCTGGCCCGGCACAGGGAGCCAACTTTCCTTGCGGTGGATGAAGCAATTGACTCGATGTATTTGTTCCATCTCAGGTCAGCAGACAGCGTGAGACCGAGCAGCCGCAGAGAGGTGCTCTCGAGAAGTTGGTCTTCAGACATTCTAATGGGATGCAGGGAAGGATCCCTGTGGTGATTAATAGAGAGCAGTTTTGTTTTAGAGGCGTTAAAGTTAACCAGCCAATTCCTGCCCCAGTTCACAACCGATTGAAGGTCCGTTTCGAGACGAACGGCCAGGTTAATTTTGTCAGCAACACTAGATTTGTTTCTGAGGCAGGAGTAAATTGTGGTGTCATCCGCGTAGATGCCAACTTGGGAATCTATGGTGTCAGGAAGATCATTTATGAATATAAGGAACAGGGTAGGGCCTAGGATAGAGCCTTGCGGAACACTTGCGTTCGTGGGATAGGAGCTAGAGGAGAATCCGTTGAGAACGACCTTCAATTCACGGTTTGACAGGAATGATTGTATTAGGTCAAACAATCGACCTGTAATACCATAGCCCTGAAGCTTGCGAAGAAGGCCGTTATGCCAAACTCTATCAAACGCCTTAGAGGTATCAAGGTCCACGGCGCGAGCTTCTCCGTTATTATGAAGAGCTTGGTAGACAAATTCAGTGATGGCCGTAAGCACATCAGTTGTTGATCGGGCAAAGCGGAAACCATATTGTTTGTCTGAGAGCAGATCATGTGATGTAAGGTGGTTAACACTTCGGTGTTGATAAGGGCTTCGAAGACTTTGCCAAAGATGGGTAGGAGACTGATAGAACGGTAATTAGAAGGGTCGCTCTCTCTCTCTGTGTATATAACAAGATATCCTCTCTGTAATTTTTTACCTATGCATGTTTATTTTTCTTTAACCCTTGTTTTGTTCGACTATTCTAACATATTTATTTTTGTTCTAATTTATTCTAACCTAACTTGTAACTCTGTATTTCGTTTCGTTTAGTTAGAAACGCCTCATTGAACTCCCCCCGCAAAAAAGTCTTTAAGAGCAAGTAATGGGTCGCCACCACTTTCATGCTAGTTGGCCGAAATTCATCTTGCTAGATAAAATTATCTCGATGTGGAATTTTTCTTTGCCGCTTCTTTCTCCTTGTTGATTTTAATTTCTATTCATATGCAAGTTCCCCAAGCCCACTGTTGGGCGTGGGTTGGGGGAAAGAAGGAATGGCCGTTGACCCCCCCCCCTCCTGCCCAGCACTGCGTTCATTGAAACTTGAAGCTTGGCGTTAAAGGTAACCAAACTTTCGCTAGTAACCACGAGAATGTGGGCGACCTCGTAGACTCGCTGCCATAAGGGGGTAGGCGTTTACGCCGTATCCAGAAAGATGGATGTCCATATTTCTTAATTCCTTTTTTAGTATAGGACAATGGGACATACTAAGTTAAAACTTAGTGTTTCGAGAGGGCAAGATGCAAGCCAAGTGCCATTCCTATCCCCCAGTACATATATCTGGTTTCAGCCCTGACACTTTGCGAACTACCTCCCTCTCTAATTGTTTTTGTTGTTTTTGTCATTACTGTATGTGTTATATGTAATAGGAGTAGGTAGGCTCACCCCCCTTCTCTTGGACACGAGTAGAGGCTCACACCTTGTTTCTTGTTTAGGAAGGGGTTCCCGGAACTCTCTCTTTCTCTGGCCTCTGTACTAGTGCTGCTGTGTTTCTCCCGTGATGTGCGCAGTCTGTGGCATTACCTCTTCATTCTGAGGGTACACGGTTGACAGTTCTCTGGTTGCTGTTTCCGACTGGTAGTTAGGGTCCCTAACTATTGCGTAACGTCTTGAGCGGCCGCTCTGATCAACAGTTGTATAATATCGGGGTGTCTCTAGTGCCAAGTCGCGCATGGAAAGGTGCACTTGCAGTCACCTCCTGAGGCAACATTATGATGCCAGGCTGTGCCCAATTCCCTCTGCCCACGCCTCGGCCGATAACCGTTGGCTTCTTTTAACTCAGGCCTTCTCATCTTCCAACCATAATTCCACATGATGACTTACAAAGATCGAAAAAGTAAACCTAAACCAGCCCTTCAAAAATCACCTAAAGCCCTCAACATCTCGTTCTCCAACATCCGTGGCATTAGAACCAATTTCTACAGTGTGGAATCTTTCCTCACTGCAAACTGCCCGGACATACTGGCTCTGTGTAAGACCAATCTTGACTCATCTATCCCCTCCTCTTAACTCTCGATCCCTGGCTACCTTCCTCTCCTCAGAAAAGACTCTCTAACCCACATGCATGGCCTTGGTGTCTACGTCAAGGACCATCTCCCTGTTGCTAGAGAGTTCTCTCTCGAATCGCCAGACCATTCGTACATGTGTCTCCGGCTATCTCTTCTCAATGCTGTAAGCTATCTCTTCTTCCTTTATCGCTCTCCATCCTCTCAGGACTGGGGAATGCTTGATGTCGTTTCTGACAGCATAGTCAAGTATATATAAAAGTGAACATAGAAATCAACACTTAGAGGCTCTAAGTCTTGACTTCCATGTTCCCTTTTATATTTACACACGCTCTGTCTCTGATAGTGAGCACTTTATCCCATAAATATAGCACATCTTAAGACTGTATTTCTTCATATATATATATATATATATATATGCGGAGATAGAACAGAATAATTGATATATATATATATATATATATATATATATATATATATATATATATATATAGAGAGAGAGAGAGAGAGAGAGAGAGGTAGACAGAAGCAAAGATAATCCATCAGAGACAGATTAACCAAAGGCTGATGCCAAGCGCTTTTTTTGCAGCCTCATCTAAATACTTATGAGCGAAACGGGAAAAAATACGAGTTCGAAATATGGTTGGAAAGATTAATGTCGTTTCTCCATGGAGAGACAGATTGAAAGACATAATACGTAGTGACAAAAAGCTATAAAATTATTGGAATCGATGACTTTGACGAGAGTTCACAGTCTGCCATCGATCTAGCTAGACCGGTCGAGACAGGCGAATATCTAAACGGGATATGCAGTAAAGAACTCTCTAGTCTAGATTTATGCCAATTCTCGCGATCTGTTATTAATGGCGTTCGGATAAGGTGAAAGGAATATGGGATACATGAGACAGGCACTCACAAATATGTATCTCAGAATCTATTTATATATCCATATTATTATATATATATATATATATATATATATATATATATATATATATATATATATATATATATATATATATATATATTAAAAAGAAGAAAGAAACCGTAAACGTTTTTGGCTATAATGTGGATTCTTTTAAAAAGTATACATTATACTATATTTTTTCATATTTTTGCTACACGTGTTTCCAGTCTGGTCACCTTCATCTGTTAAAAGTAGATATTTCTACATATTATTTAAAGGAATTCATTTTCCTTATTTTTTCGATGTTAAACCATTGCCTTTTGTCTGTAGTGGTAAGGCAAATGTTTTTCTTGGACTGTTGGCGAAAGTATTCTTCTATTGAAGGGGTATTAAAACAATTGGGTTTGGCCAGCAAAAGGGCGAAGGATGGAGGTTTTCGTTCTTGTCTATTTATGACCCGTGTATCTTCTTAGACCTATCTCCATTTTTGTGTATTGTAAGTGCGTGTGTGTTTTTGCTAGTATGTGTATGCATATTCCTTCTCTTCTTATTATAAGGAATTAGTATATATATATATATATATATATATATATATATATATATATATATATATATATATATATATATATATATGAAGAAATATACTCTTAAGGTGTGCTATATTTATGGGATGAAGTGCTCAATATCGGAGATAGAGCGTGTTTAAATATAAAAGTGAACATTGAAGTCAACATTTAGAGGCGACAGGCTTTTTTCTGCAAGACGCAATCGTCAGGCCACGAGTGTTGTGGCCTGACGATTGCGTCTAGCAGAGTTCAAATTCACTTTTATATATATATATATATATATATATAATAATTGGCCACTCAATATCGAGGACACCCGTTGCAATGCACAGCTAGCATATTGCAACATTTGCACAGGCATTTTTGCAATTTCCCACCTGGGAAATGCCCACAGAGCCCACCTGCAATTTATACTGTTATACTTACGGTCAAATCACGCTGAAATCACCGGTTCTCGTTCGATCACCGAAGTTAAGCATCGTAGAGCCAGGTCAGTACTTAGATGGGGGACCGCTTGGGAACACCTGGTACTGTAAGCAGTGTGGCTGAGTGGTCTAAGGCCTTCCTTTAGAATCACGAGGCACCGAGTTCGAATCCTGGCTGGAATTAATTTCAGCAGCTATCGGACTCCAAGCACAGGGCACCTTTGGCAAGTGTCTGTTCCATAGCCACGGGTTCACCAAAACCATGTGAGGGAATTTGGGAGAGGAAACAGTTGGAAGACCTCGTTGGCCAAAGCTAGCACGATATCACAAGAACACCGTGATCGCGAGTTGAGGTGGCCAGCCTTGTTCATTTATATATATATATACACCCTCACACACATACACACACATAGATAGATAGATAGATAGATAGATATAGGAATAGGTAGGATAAAAATCTACATACATGGCAAAATACTTGCACCTACGTATAAATATATTTCTTCCTCAGGTGTTATTAATACATTGCTCAATTTTATGAAACAGAACTATAAGTATATATTAGTGAATATTATGCATATTCCCTAATATATATATATATATATATATATATATATATATACTCGACTCTACCGTTGAATTCGACGTATAAGGGCCAAGCAGATCAGTTCCCAGGAAACCGACAGCCCGACAACAGCACATGAGATTTGATTATAGTGGTGAGGGTTTCGTGCAGGACCATCCACACTTTTTAAAAGGCCGAATACAGTGACCTGGTGCACTAAGTGCCACAAGGTCCACAAACGACCCTCCGCAGGTTTTGAATTCAGAGTTGTCCTTCTCCTAGACAAGTTGCCATTCAAGGCTAGAGAACCCAGTCTGTCCTGCTATTTACCCATAGCTGGAGGGAGAAGAAGAGAATTAGCTCGTAAGTGAATGCAATGGATTCGACTGGAATTCGAACTCGGCTCTCCGATTCCTCAATACAAGGTACTTTTATTTAGTTTTTTATACAATTTCCCATGCGATCTAATAATTTTTTTCTTTTCGGATGATAAATTATACAAAAGCTGTGCAAATGTTCTTTTTATCCGAGCGCTTTCGGCTATACATTTAGCCATTTTCAAGGATTATATTTTATTTGTTAAAATAAGAAATAGTTTGTTGTATGTATGTTTTATAAAATGTTTTCATTTTTCAAAACACCGTCAAATATTATGCCCGTGTTCAAAGTTAATATTATTAAGTGTTGGTTTGTTTGTTTTTATTTTAAAAAGGCTAAAGATATTGGAAGCCTTATTAATAAAAACAAACAAACCAACACTTAATAATATTAACTTTGAACATGGACAAAATATCGTGGCCGTGTTTTGAATAAAAAAAATGAAAACATTTTATAAAATATACATGCAACCAACTATTTCTAATAGATAGATAGATAATGAAGAGACTTGTGTAGATAGATAGATAGATAGATAGATAGATAGATAGATAGATAGATAGATAGATAGATAGATAGATAATGAAGTGACTTGTGTAGATAGATAGATAATGAAGTGACTTGTGTAGATAGATAGATAGATAATGAAGAGACTTGTGTAGATAGATAGATAGATAGATAGATAGATAGATAGATAGATAGATAGATAGATAGATAATGAAGTGACTTGTGTAGATAGATAGATAGATAGATAGATAATGAAGTGACTTGTGTAGATAGATAGATAGATAGATAGATAGATAGATAATGAAGAGACTTGTGTAGATAGATAGATAGATAGATAGATAGAAAATAGAATGAGGGTAATAAAGAAAGAAAGAACAAGGAAAGGAAGAGAGCATGAAAGAAAAATGAAAAAAAATAATCAAAGCTAGATAGATAGATAGAAAAAAAACCGAGTGTAATAGAGAAAGAAGAATGAATGATTGAAAGAAAGAAAGAAAGAAAGAAAGGAAGAAGAAAATATGGTTAACATTAAAATAATGAAGACAATGAAAAACAGAAATTGTTATGAGAAAAAGAAAAGGAAAGTATGAGAGGAAACAAAAATTGATCTAAAAGATAGACAGAAAGAAAGAAAGAAAACGGACGATGCTAACATAGATAGATAGATAGAAGCAGAGTGAGATAGACAAATATATAGAAAGATAATGAAGAGACTTGTGTAGATAGATAGATAGATAGATAGATAATGAAGAGACTTGAGTAGATAGATAGATAGATAGATAATGAAGAGACTTGTGTAGATAGATAGACAGATAGATAGATAGATAGATAGATAGATAGATAGATAGATAGATAATGAAGAGACTTGTGTAGATAGATAGATAGATAGATAATGAAGAGACTTGTGTAGATAGATAGATAGATAGATAATGAAGAGACTTGTGTAGATAGATAGATAGATAGATAGATAATGAAGAGACTTGTGTAGATAGATAGATAGATAGATAATGAAGAGACTTGTGTAGATAGATAGATAGATAATGAAGAGACTTGTGTAGATAGATAGATAGATAATGAAGAGACTTGTGTAGATAGATAGATAGATAGATAGATAATGAAGAGACTTGTGTAGATAGATAGATAGATAGATACATAATGAAGAGACTTGTGTAGATAGATAGATAGATAGATAATGAAGAGACTTGTGTAGATAGATAGATAGATAGATAGATAGATAGATAGATAGATAGATAATGAAGAGACTTGTGTAGATAGATAGATAGATAGATAGATAGATAGATAGATAATGAAGAGACTTGTGTAGATAGATAGATAGATAGATAGATAGATAGATAGATAGATAGATAGATAGATAGATAGATAGATAATGAAGAGACGTGTAGATAGATAGATAGATAGATAGATAATGAAGAGACTTGTGTAGATAGATAGATAGATAGATAGATAGATAGATAGATAGATAGATAATGAAGAGACTTGTGTAGATAGATAGATAGATAGATAGATAATGAAGAGACTTGTGTAGATAGATAGATAGATAGATAGATAGATAGATAGATAGATAATGAAGAGACTTGTGTAGATAGATAGATAATGAAGAGACTTGTGTAGATAGATAGATAGATAGATAATGAAGAGACTTGTGTAGATAGATAGATAGATAGATAATGAAGAGACTTGTGTAGATAGATAGATAGATAGAAACAGACTGAGATAGACAAATATATAGAAAGCAACTGAGATAGATAGATAGATAGATAGAAAATGGATGAGGTAATAAGGAAAGAAAGAAAGAAGGTAGAAAGAAACAAAATGAAATAGGAAGATATAAAGAATGAATAAAAAATGGTTGATAGGTAGATTGATAGATAAATAGAAGATGAGGTAAAGAAATAAAGAAAGAAAAACGAAAGTCAAAAATAGCGAAGAATTAAAAAAATGATAGGAAGAAAAAGATAAGAGAAAGGAAGAAGGCAAAAATATGAACTAAAAAAAGAAAGAAAGAAGATATAGAAAGAAAGATAAATGATGAGAAAAAGAAAGAAAAATAGAAGGGAAAGAATTATTCTGAGAGAAAGAGAAAAACGATAAGAAAGACAGGAAAAAAGAATGAATGCTAAAATCATAAAGAATATAAGAAAGAAAAAAACACCAGTAAAACAAAGAATACTGAAAACGTCGAGAGAGCGAAAGAAAGAAAGAAAGAAAGAAAGAAAGAACCAAAGAAAGAACGCCTTTTGGTAACAAGGAAAATGCTTCGCAGAAATGGAAGAATAAAAAAGTTCGCAAATGCCTAAAGAAATTGCTATTGAATAATTACGTCGATGGAAAATATGTTGTCCAAGTAATGTCGCGAGGCAATTTTGAAGAGAAATTTTAAATCATGGTGAGGAATCAAACGACCGTTAGCACATGCAATTGAGATGCAAAAAGAATCGATGAAAGAACAAGTAGATGCAAAAAGTATAAACGGTAGCCAAATTTGGATTTTACAGTGAAATGTAGAGAGAATATAGGAAGTGTTTAAACTCATTTGATTAAAAGCTAAAAGGGTCAAAATGGCCTTAAAATCGCACTTTAAAATCGGAGATTAGTGTTGGGATCAAACAGCGACCATAGGATGAGATGGGAAAGAAATGCTTTCTTTTTTTTTCTTCTTTTTGGAAAACAATTACCGTACGTATAGATTGGGTTGAAATGAGGTAGATAGAATCTGGAGAAGTAAACAAGAAATTGTGCATAAACTTAAACTACGGGGTACAAATTATGGAAGAAGATCAAGGAGCCTCATCGATCAGTTCGTAGATGACACCGGAATGAAAAAGGAAGAACTGAGTAGAGATTAGTATGACAGAGATTATTGGATAAATGTGGTCAGTAGCGTTTTTTTAGAACGATCAGATAGATAGATAGATAGATAGATAGATAGATAGATAGATAGATAGATAGATAGATAGATAGATAGATAGATAGATTTGAACAGATTGAGATAGATAGATAGATAGATAGATAGATAGATAGATTTGAACAGATTGAGATAGATAGATAGATAGATTTGAACAGATTGAGATAGATAGATAGATAGATTTGAACAGATTGAGATAGATAGATAGATTTGAACAGATTGAGATAGATAGATAGATAGATTTGAACAGATTGAGATAGATAGATAGATTTGAACAGATTGAGATAGATAGATAGATAGATAATGAACAGGCTGACATAGATAGATAGATAGATAGATAGATAGATAGATAGATAGATAGATAGATAGATAGATAGATAATGCACAGGCTGAGGTAGATAGATAGATAGATAGATAGATAGATAGATAGATAGATAGATAGATAGATAGATAATGCACAGGCTGAGGTAGATAGATAGATAGATAGATAGATAGATAGATAGATAGATAGATAGATAGATAGATAGATAGATAGATAATGCACAGGCTGAGGTAGATAGATAGATAGATAGATAATGAATATGCTGAGATAGAAATGAACAGTATGAGATAGATAGATAGATAGATAGTTAGATAGATAGATAGATAGATAATTAACAGGATGAGATAGATAGATAGATAGATACATACATACATACATAATGCACAGGCTGAGATAGATAGATAGATAGATAGATAATGCACATGCTGAGATAGATAGATAAATAGATAGATAGATAGATAGATAGATAGATAGATAGATAATGCACTGGCCTAGATAGATAGATAGATAGATAGATAGATAGATAGATAGATAGATAGATAATGCACAGGCCGAGATAGATAGATAGATAGATAGATAGATAGATAGATAGATAGATAGATAGATAGATAGATAGATAGATAATGAATATGCTGAGATAGAAATGAACAGTATGAGATAGATAGATAATGAATATGCTGAGATAGAAATGAACAGTATGAGATAGATAGATAATGAATATGCTGAGATAGAAATGAACAGTATGAGATAGATAGATAGATAGATAGATAGATAGATAGATAGATAATTAACAGGATGAGATAGATATATAGATAGATAGATACATACATACATACATACATACATAATGCACAGGCTGAGATAGATAGATAGATAGATAGATAGATAGATAGATAGATAGTAAGAAGATGAAACTTATCCATGAAAAAATCTTGTCTAACGTGGAATACAGAGTGTTTCGTGAATGACAGAAAACGAAAAAAAAAAAAAAAGAATAAGAAAAAATTGGTCGCATTAAATGAAGATGAAGAAAACAAAACTCCTGCCCGAGCAGAAAACTCACACAAAAATATAAATAATTAAAAATACATTCATAAAAAAAATAAATGTTTAAAAATTATGAATGCAGGCGAAAATGACGGAGAAAATTAACGGGAAGCAAAAAAGAAAGCTATGAACATGATTGCCGTCAGCAAGTCCCTTAGCCATATGTAAAACAGACGACAGCAGACGATAAAATGCAATGGCGCGATAAAAAAAAAGAAACCTTAATAAAAATGAAAAGACAAATATGGACATATATCACTTGACAAAAAATTTTAAATCTAATATTGGCTTTATAAGAAATTATTTAAATTTATGGAATATTTTTACGGACTGAAATTCCATGCGCCGTGAGAAAATAAAAGGTACTGGAAGCTGATCGTTCAAGGGTCGAAGGGTTGGATTATTTCAACCATGTTTGCTTTACACTCCCTGTACCACAATAATAATTAAAATTAATCAAAATCAAAGTTGTAAAATTAATGACTTTCCACAATTTAGCTTATCCTAAAACTTTTATAAGTCAGGTGTTTTCTAACAACAACGGACTTAAAATAGATTTTATATACGTACGCGTCCTGGGTATGACGATATATCCCATCCCCGTCTCTGGATATGACGATAAACTACATCCGACAGAAAGGCCTCTGATCGGGTGGTTTTGAGGAGCGTGGAACCACCTCTTAATTGCTGCTTTTCCCTGTTCCACCCAGACCCGTGGTTGTAGCAACTCTTAGGGTCCAAGCTATGGGACTCCAAACTGGGGTAAAAACACAATAAAAGACTAAAAATAGGTTTTAATACATTTTTAAAATTATTACAAGCAATACAGTTTTTAAAAAAATATTACCAGCAATACACTTAAAAAATATTACCAGCAATACACTTAAAAAATATTACCAGCAATACCGTTTTGAAAAAAAATCTTATTACCAGCAATGCATTTAAAAAAATTTAACAGCAATATATTTTTGTAAAAGAAAAAAAAATTTATTGCAAAATATTTATGAAAAAATTATAATTACCAGCAATCCATCTAAAAAAAAAAATTACCAGCAATACATTTTTGAAACAAAAATTAACAGCAATATATTTTTGAAAAATATATTACCAGCAACACATTTAAAAAATATTACTAAGCAATAGATTTTTGAAAAAAAAAAAACAATTACCGGCAATATAGTTTTGAAAAGAAAATTATCAGCAATTCATTTTGAGAAAAATTATTACCAGCAATAAATTTTTTAAAAGTATTAATACCAATACATTTTTGAAAAAAAATACCAGCAATACATTTCTGAAAAAGCATAATTACCAGGAATACATTTTTGTGAAAAAATTACCAACGATACATTATTGAAAAAAACATAATTACCAGCAATACATTTTGAGAAAAAAATGCCAATAATACATTTTTGAAAAAGCATAATTTACCAGCAATACAATTTGAGAAAAAATACCCGCAAGACATTTGTGAAAAAACATAATTACCAACAATACATTTTTTTAAAAAAAATACCAAAAAATACATTTTTGTAAAAAAATAGTTACCAGTAATACATTTTTTAGAAAACAATTCCATTAAAACATTTGTGAAAAAAACATAATTACCAGCAATACATTTTTGAGAAAAAAATACCAGCAATACATTTCTGAAAAAGCATAATTACCAGCAATACAATTTGAGAAAAAATACCCGCAAGACATTTGTGAAAAAAACATAATTGCCAGCAATATATTTTTAAGAAAAAAATACCTAAAAATTAATTTTTGAAAAAACTTAGTTACCAGTTACACATTTTTGAGAAAAAAATACCTGCAAGACATTTGTGAAAAAAACATAATTGCCAGCAATACATTTTTAAAAAAAAAATACCAAAAATACATTTTTGAAAAAACATATTTACCAGTAATACTTTTTTGAGAAAAAAATACCCGTAAGACATTTGTGAAAAAACATAATTACCAACAATACATTTTTAAGAAAAAAAATACCAAAAAATACATTTTTGTAAAAACATAGTCACCAGTAATACATTTTTTAGAAAAAAATTCCAGTAAAACATTTGTGAAAAAAACATTATTACCAGCAATACATTTTTGAGAAAAAAATACCAAAAATACATTTTTGAAAAAGCATAGATTTTTGAAAAATAGACTTTCGCCGCTTGGCGTTGAAATCATTGATTCTATCCATAGTATAAGAATAGAATAGACAGTCTATTCTTATTCTATGGATAGAATCGATTTCAGATTATCCTTAAAGAACATTCCCACCACAAACAAACGGGATTATTTCGTCCATTTATGTCGACAAACGGAAAACCTTATCAGAAGAATGAGATGGAGAGCATACGTTTTTCTTCATGATGGAAACTTTTAAAACCCTTTATTCTACATACAACACCATCACTTGATAAGACACCAGAAGTGTTGAGACAAAATGGCCATTTTTGTAGTGATTTTATAACATGTTTCTTTTATAATTTTCGAATAAATAATTTCTACACAGTATTGAACACTCACTTAAGAATAGTATTTGTTGGTTATAGGAATTTATTCCGTATACACCAAACCTATACTTATATATATATATATATATATATATATGTGTGTGTGTGTGTGTTTGTGTGTGTGTGTGTGTGTGTGTCTCATCAGACCGACTACATTTCATTAAATGATACAAACAGTCAATTTGATAGAAAGAAAAAAAAACGGACATTAAAAAAAGAAAAAAATGATGTAACACTTTTAACTTGACCTTTAAAATTTTCGGCGGTGGGCTTACATTAGTGAAGGGAGAGGAGTGAGGTAAGAAGTCTGTATATAGGAATAAGGGAAAGGATATATATATATATATATATATATATATATATATATATATATATATATATATATATATATATGTCATTCGCAGATAGTACTGTTTCGCTGTATCACAGTTCTTCAGTGCGACTGTACAGTCGAATGCCTCAAGCCAGGATTGAAACACAACTGATTTCGGTATGGGTCAGAGATTCTACCACTAAGCTATCTTCATTCGAAAGAATGAGGCAGCTAAATCTAGCAATTTGTTTGTAAACAAATGTCAATCAGCCGAAGTGCTCCATTCATTTTATTGAAGAGAATGTAAATGAAGTGGACGCACAGTTTTCAAATAAATTGACATACCATGTGCTGAAACCTGGCTCATTAGGATATATATATATATATATATATATATATATATATATATATATATATATATATATATATATATATATGTATTTCCACCGTTCCATTTTGAATAACTTTTTAATATTTTAAAACTAATGCTCGGTTAAATTTAGAATTTGAAATTTGTAATTTTCAATCTTTAATTTTACCGTGAAATTAGAACTTAATTATTTTGTATTGATTTCTAGCTTAATCTAACATTAACTTTAATACACCAGTGGTTTGTATTTAGAATATACTGTCACGTTTTTTGAATTTTCATATACTTGTATTCTGATTGGTCGTCATAGGTTACGTAACAAGGTTTCCCTTATTGAGGAGGTTGGATTTGGTTTTGAATAAAAAAAACTCTTTTTTTCACAATCAACATCACTTGAGAATACATCAGAAGTGTTGAAACAAAATGGCTACTTTTGTAGCGATGTTATAACATGCTTATATAATTTTTGAATATATATATATATATATATATATATATATATATATATATATATATATATAACAATATTATCTCATTCTCTTTACATATCTATCTGTCAATCTATCTTATCTCATTGCCTTTGTATATCTATCGACTGATCTGTCTGTCTACCTATATATCTTCTTTCATTCTGTTCATCTATCTCTCTGTCTAATATCATTCTCTTCGTCTTTCTCTCTCCCATATATATATATATATATATATATATATATATATGTATTTATGTATGTATATATGTATAATAAGCAGTGTGTCAGATTAATAAATAATATTAATCTAATATTAATTTTAATATGCTAATGGTTTGTATTTAGAATATACTGTCACTTTATTTTGAATTTTCATATACTTGTATTCTGATTGGTCGTCATAGGTTACGTAACAATGTTGCCATTAATGAGGGGGTTAGATTTGTTTTTCAATAATAAAAAAACTATTTCGCAATCAACATCATCACTTGAGAAGACACCAGTAGTTTTGAAACAAAATCGCTATTTTTGTGGCGATGTTATAACGTGCTTATGTTATAAATTTTAACAAATAATATATATATATATATATATATATATAGAAAGAGAGAGAGAGAGAGAGAGAGAAAGAGAGAGAGAAAGAAAGAAAAAAGAAAGAAAGAAAGAAAGAAAGAAAGAAAGAAAGAAAGAACAAAAAAGAAAGAAAGAATGAATGAATGAAAGAAAGAGGCACGGTGATTGAGTCGAATCCTTTACATTCACTTGCGTGCTAATACCCTTGGGAAAGGTATTAATCCTTTTCATCTCCCTCCAGCTATGTGTAAATGGGTTCTATAGCCTTTGATGTCAACTGGTCTAGGAGAAGAACAACTCTGAATTCAAAACCTTGTGGCACGTAGTGCACCATGTCTCTGTATCCGGCCCTTCAAAAAGTCTGGTTGTTTCTGCACAAGGCCTTCACCTTCATATGTGCTGGTGTCTGGGCTGCCGGTTCTTAGCGATGAGAGAGTCCACCCAACACACACACATACATACATACATATATATAATATTATTATTAGTAGTAATCTTATAAGTATAAGTAACTACACTCGTTTCGGAAAACCTTCGGTTTCTTGATTTTCAAATGATCAAATCAATATCGAAGGAAAAAAAGGTATATAAAAAAAGAAAAAGCAAAGAAAATGAACGCCTGTCGAAAACAATCGTTCAGCATGCAGGCCCAAAGCCCAAAGAGAAAAATCCCGATAAGAGTACGCAACTAACTAAATAAGTCCTCTGTTTAATTTATCTGTAAATACTAAAATTGGTAAAATATTTTTCAACCTATTGGAACAAAATTTCTCTAAGAAAAGTAAGTTAGATAAAATATTTTATAAAAACAGCGTTAAACTTATTTACTTTTGTATGCCAAACGTAGCGAATCTAATTAACGGATATAAGAAAAAAACTAGGGATAAACCACGCACTACTTCTTCTAGATGTAATTGTAGAAACAAAAAAGTCTGCCCCCTTAAGGGAAAATGTCAACAGCAGTGCGTGGTTTACCAGGTTAAAATTTATAAGGACATAAATAGCTACAATAATTATATAAATCCTAAAGTGTACATAGGAGCTACCCAAGACGTGTTTAAAAAACGATATTACAATCATACGAGTAGTTTCAACAATGAAAAAAACAATCATAGTACTACCCTATCTAGATATATGTGCAAAATTAGACAGGAAAATAATAAAGACCCAATCCTGAAATGGGAAATATTAAAAAGATGTTCTAAATATAAAACAGGTATATGTTGTAACGTAATTGTAAACATTGATGATGGCTTATGTAAGCCAAAAGCTTAGATAGAATTAAAAAAAACATGTATTAATATGGCGACTTTCTTTCGTCTTTCAGTGATAATATTATTAAGCTAACCAGACGATATGAATGAAGTTTGCTTAAAATAAATAGACTAATCTTGTCTATATTATTTAATTAAACATGCATTAATATATATATATATATATATATATATATATATATATATATATATATATATATGCATTAATATATATATATATATATATATTAATATATATATATATATATATATATATATATATATATATATATATATATATATATATATATATATATATATATATATATATATATACTTTAAATATCAGTTGAATCCAAAGTAACGGATTAAACTAAACTCCTTATTTTTTATAGTTAAAATCTCTACATGTTATTTTTACATTCATATCGTTTTTTTTTAAACGTGTATTGAGAATTTTTTAATGCTACTGTTATCTGGTCTCATTCATCTCCTACCATTAAACTTATATATATATATATATATATATATATATATATATATATATATATATATATATATATATATATATATATTCAAACGGGTTTGGGTAAATAATTTAGGCAATCATGTCGATTAGTTTTTGTTGTGATTGATTAAGAAAAATACCAAAATTTTCTTTCGAATAGTTTTTATATTCCCAAGTACTTTCAGTCACATCTGAGACCATCTTCAGGGGGTTAAGTTTTCTGTGAGTATGTACATATGTTTCTGTGAATTAAAAACATTTCAACTGTTTGTTTTTGCTACGACGATTCTACAAAAAACTTACATATGATTTGGATGAACGTAGCTCAATATATCAGCACTTAAATAAACACTCATGCCCACACTCACAGATTAGATGGATATTCGTTGAAAATACATATATATTACATAAAAACAATAACAAAACAGAAATCACTTGTACGAATGCAAGAAAAATTAATAAATAGCATTACCTTCTCAGAATTCATTTAAATTAATTTCAATTTAAACTGATCAAAGCAAATTCATGAATAATTATACTGGGCATACCACTACATGCCTATCATGAAGACTAACCTTATACCACTCTGACAATAGCTCAATTACGATTTATTTAAACGCACGCGGGAACAAAGCAAACTTTCAGCCACTTTCTTTTCGATGATGTTTTGGTGTGTCAGTTACTCTTCATGTTTTGATTGATGGAAATGTATTTTGTATGTTGTTTTGAATACTTTCTATTTCTTTATACAATTTTCACTGCGCCAATCCCATTTTTAAATAAGGTGAGATCGTTGCTTTGAAAATGGCTAAGGTAGTAGCCGAAATCTCTTTTGACAATGGACCGTATCGACAGGTTTTTGTACCTCCTCACTCCCACCAAACGGAAAAATGTAAGAACGCTGGAAAACCAATACAACAAATAATAAAATTTTACTTGTCCGTCATATTTAGCGAAAGATTTTTAAAAGAAAGGTGTCTGCCTAAATATACATTAATTAATATTTTTTCTCAACTTCTTTAAATGTCATAAGTATATGGCAGGATACTGTACGCTTTGGCAACATGCTATCTATATATCTAAATCTCATATTCTAACACTCTCACTTTCTTGAACTCATTATCTGTTATTTTTCTTTCCTTTCTATCTACCTCTCTCTCTCTCTCTCTCTATATATATATATATCTATCTATATATATATATATATATATATATATATATATATATATATATATACTTATATATATATATGTATATAAATGTAAAGTGAACATTGAAGTCAACACTCATCTGAGTGTTGACTTCAATGTTCACTTTTATATTTATATTATATTTACATACGCTCTGTCTCTTATATTGAGCACTTTATCCCATAAATATAGCTAACCTTAACACTATATATATATATATATATATATATATATATACATATATATATATATATATATATATATATATATATATATATGAAGTTTATATGTTTCTTATGTTTTTTTTATTAAAT
>OZ038507.1:66694904-66712404 GCA_964036315.1 Acanthosepion esculentum
GCAAATTGGAGATGCCAAAATAAAACAAGTACAACAATTTGAAATAGAACTGACTGTTGCAAGGTAGTTTTTAATTTTTTTTCTCGTTTTTATCTCTGCGGTTAGATTATCGATGCTGAAAATGGAATCGTCGTACTGAGTTCAAATTCAGGTCTAGTCTGTTGCGTTCACTTTCGCATAAGTTCTTTTTTTTTATTCGGTTACGATTGTAAAGACAAAATAACTGATATGTACCTATTACAGCAAAAAATAGGAACAGAAGAGTAGTCCAAGCATAACAAATAAGATCCCGAGAAGGATATGAATAGGAGAAATAAGAAAAAGCATTCCATAGCACTCTTAATTGAACCAACAAAGAAATACGGCCCTACTGAATAGAACAAATACACACTGGCAGCAAAACGCCAACATTCGTATAGAAAATGAGTTCACAAATATACAAAAATAAAAAGGGGTGTAAGACAAGGGTGTGTCTTCTCACCGGACTTATTCAACCTATACAGCGAGGCAATTCTGAGAGAATTAGAAGTCCTACCAGGATTCATTATTGGCGGCAACAATCCTAACAATATAAGATATACAGATGATTAATAAAAATAAAATATTAATGAGCCCAAAATTCAAATTACAAGTCGGAGACAACAAAATCAAGCAAAAAAACAACATCTGGGAGTTTTTTTGTTTTTTTGGATTTTTGTTTTGTTTTTTGTTTTTTTAAAGGCATACCAGCCTCAATTATTTAATGCCGACAGGATTTTTATTGATGGGAATATTTTATTTTTATAATTTAACATAATATTATTTTTGGTTTAAATTAAGTAAGGCGTATTTTTTAAGGATGTTCATCTTTACATCAAGAAACTGATTCGATCCTTCAGTTGTTTGGTTTGGTTTGTTTTGTTTTACGGCATATCAACATCTCAATGGGTTATTTAATGCCGGCAAGATTTTTATTGCTGGTAATATTTTATAATTTAACATAATATTATTTTTGGTTTTAAGTCAAGTACGGCGCCTTTCTTAAGGATGTTCATCTTTACATCAAGAATCTGATTCGAAACTTTAGTTGTTTGGTTTGATTTGTTTTGTTTTACGGCATATCAACATCTCAATGGGTCATTTAATGCCGACAAGATTTTTATTGCTGGTAATATTATTTTATTTAAAAATCTATTGCTAGTATTAAAATGTATTTTTATACTTTCATAGTGTTTTGTCCCCTTAACTATAGGTCGGGCCCTGGCAGGGACTACCACCACGCGAATGAAGTTCATCGTCTTACCCAGAAAGGGAATGTAATTTACCGTCTTACCCAGGACGCGGATGTAGTTTATCGTTTTATACAGGAGTCGGATGTAGTTTCTCGTTTTACCCAGGACGCGAATGTATTTTATTGTCTTACCCAGAACGCGGGTGTAGCTTATCTTCTTTCCCAGGACGCGGGTGTAGGTTATCGTTATACCCAAGACGCGAATGTTGTTTATCGTTTACCCAGGATGCGAATGTAGTTTATCGTCTTACTCATAACGTGTATGTATTTTATCGTCTTACACAGGATGTGGATGAAGTTTATCGTCTTACCCACGACGCGAATGTAGTTTATTATCTTACCCAGGACGCGGATGTAGTTTATCGTCATACCCAGGGTGCTGATGTAGCTTATCATCGAGCCAGGACGAAGGAAGATTTTTAACAGAAGACAAATTGCGACAATGAAATCCGAAGATGCACTGGGATGGTCCAATATTCATTCTAAAAGCTAAGCAGAGTATTAATAGATAGGAAACAAAGAAATGATTACAGAACTGTTACGTGAATCCTGGACAATTTCTTCAAGGATAAAGAAGAAACTTGATGCTACAAAAATGTGGTTCTACAGAAGGATGCTGAGGGTACCATGGATAGTTTATATGAACAACGACGAGGTTTTAGAGAAAATTGAAGGCAAAAAGGAAACATAATTTTTGTAGGAGAGACTTTGTAAATCACAAACACAGCAATAGTAATGCCTTCGAAACACACGGTCAGAAGACGCTAATTCATATATATATATATATATATATATATATATATATATATATATATATATATATATATATATATATATATATATATATATATATATATATATATATATATATATATATATATATATTATCCTCCACACATCACGTGATCTAATTATTTGAAGATGAGGTCAACTGTGCTTGCTCTCTGGCGATCCGTGTTCAAACTCAAGTGTCGGTATCTACATTTTATTCCTATATGACGCGTACTGAACATCAGGAAGAGGCAGTTGAAATTTAAACTGGCCTTGTGCTACATCTGGCCAAATTAGGGCGACAATGAAATATTAACTATTTACATTCGGTTTACAGCCGACATCACATTGTTGACATCACAACGTTTCAGCTGCTGTGCCCTCGCACCTTCATCAGGTGTGTACGGATCTGGGTAACGCAGACGTAATTCTGCACTGAACACTTGATTTAATTTACAAGGGTTGGCTGTTCTCGTTCTACGAGTCAAGTCTAGGGATATCTCTTCTCTTTCCTATTTTAGTACTGCTCAGTTACTGCGCGCCTTATTTCAACTAAGTTCAAGTATACACACTGCCCGGCTCAGGAATTGAACTCATAATCACGATGTCACTAAATTCACCAAAGCTTTGATCCCTACCACCGAACTGGTTTTGAATTCAGACTTGTACTTCTAGATGGATTGACAAGTAAAGCTAGGAAAATCCGTTTTCTTTATTATATAACCCACAGCTGGTGGGCGGGGGGGAGAACAAATGGATTCATATATTTCCAAGAGGACCTGTGTGAAAGTGAACGCCACAGCATTAGGTGAAACATGACTCGCCAGTCTCACAAACCGCTACGCTACGAGGATGTCAAGAACTAATGTAACGATTAAAAAAATTATTTACTGCCACTGAATATTAACCAGCCTTCATTGACCGCGTAGAAACTGTTACTAGAGTAACGCGTTTCAGCATTCTCTGGTCATCGTGGCGGGATCAACGTGTAGTGTCTGTTCTCATACCGATTGGCATCGGTGATATTCGTCGATTCAATATAAAATAATTCTCTGTCATTGAATAATAATCAGCCTTCATTGACGGCGTAGCCAATGTTACTCGAGTTACGCCTTTCATCATTCCCTAGTCATCGTGGCGGGATCAACGTGTAGTATCTGTTTTCATACAGAATGGTATCGGTGATATTACTCGTTTCATTTTAAAATAATTCTCTGCCAATAAAAAAAAATAATCAGCCTACATTGACCGCGTAGCGATTGTTACTCGAGTTACGTCTTTCATCATTCTCTGGTCATCGTTGTGGGATCAACGTGTAGTATCTGTTCACATCCCGAATGGTATCAGTGATATTAGTTGTTTCATTATGAAATAATACACTGCCGTTGAATAATAATATGCCTTCATTGACCTCGTAGGCAATGTTACTAGTGTTACGCCTTTCATCATTCTCTGGTCATCGTGGTTGGATCAACGTGGAGCCCTAACTCTTGCGTAGCGTCTTGAGCGGCCGCTCTGATCAACAGTTGCATAATATCGGGGTGTCTGTAGTGCCATGTCGCGCATGGATAGGTGTCCCTGCAGTCATCTCCGGTGGGCAACCCTGAGGCCACATTAGGATTCAGGCTGTGCCAAACCCCCTCTCTGCCCGCCTCGTGGGTGATAACCGTCGGCTTCCTTTAACTCAGGCCTTCTCTTTTTCCAACACCAATTATCCACATGAATTACAAAAAACAGAAATATAAACCTAAACCAGCCTTCCAAAAATCACCCAAACCTTTAAATATCTCCTTCTCCAACATCCGTGGCATTAGAACCAACTTCTGCAGCGTTGAATCTTTCCTCATTGCTACGTGCCCGGATATACTGGTCCTGTGTGAGACCAATCTTGCTTCATGTCTCGCACATCTCGCCTGTGGAACTCCCTTCCCTATTACTGTTTCCCTGACAAATACAATCTCCAACGGTTTAAGTGTAGCGTCAATCGACATCTTCAGTTGCCTTGATCTATCCACTTCCCTTCTCCACATCCTTTCACCTTTCATTCCTATCTGCTCTCGCTCCAAATCTTCTGTAACCCCCTTGCCTTGATCGACCCACTGTCTTTCTCTTTCTCCACATCCTCTCCTTTACCACTCCTATCTGCTCTTCCTCCAACCTTTCTATAAACCCTTGCGTGATAGTGGCCTCCAGCCTTGCTTGGGGTGATACGCTTAAAAATAAAAAAATCTGTTCTCATACAAAATCGTATCGGTGATATTAGTCGTTTTCATTATGAAATAATTCTCTGCCATTGAATAACAATCAACCTTCATTGAGCGCGTACCCTGTGTTACTCTAGTGACGCCTTTCATCATTCTCTGGTCATCGTGGTGGGATCAACCTGTAGTATCTGTTCTCGTCCTCAATGCTATCGGGGATATTAATCGTTTCATTATAAAAAATAATTCTCTCTCACTGAATAATAATCAGCCTCCATTGACCGCGTAGCCAGTGTTACTCGAGGTACGGCTTTCATCATTCTCCGGTCATCGTGGCGGAATCAATGTGTAGTATCTGTTCTCATACAAAATGGTATCGGTGATGTTAGTCGTTTCATTATAAAATAATTCTCCGCCATTGAATAATAATCAGCCTTCATCGATCGGCAACCACTTGATGAAGGCCGGAGGACCCAACGGCCGAAATATTGTGATAACAACAACAGCAACAACAACTATGAAGAAAATAATCCACGTGTAAATAATTCAAAAATTAGATCCGGCTTAAATCTTACTGCATATTTCAAAATTTTAATTTTTACGTTTACAATTTTACTGTTTGCTTCCATATTCGAAGTCGAATCGTTTGCAGGTTTCTCAGTATATCACTCTTCCTACTGTGTTCTCTCAACTTTTACAATTTCTTTGAAACCAGCTTTCGTAATTCGGTAAATTTTATTATAATTTTCAAGTTTTTAAAGTTTATGTCATGCGATTCCTTCAGTTTTATAAGCACGAGCATCGCATTTAGAATTCGCTATCAGGCACGAACTGCTTTTATCATTCTTTTTTCGAATTATATTTCAAATTAAAATAAAAACATTTTTTTTTTTCAGAAAAATATAAAATGCATGCACACCTAATATTATTTAAAAGATAAACTGTCCCCCAACCATAATCCGAATCAATTTAATCTTCTCGTATTACGAAGGAACACAAGAGAATTTCACGCACGAGCATGCGCCGAAATTCGCTTATAGTATCATATCTGAGCGCGGAACTTTATTTTTCTTAATAACATATAATGTTTTAGAAAGATAAGCTCCTCGCTTATGCTAGCCTCCCATTACCGTGACGAATGCTCACGTTTGCAGAGACGCACACTGACGAGTGAAGAAACACTTATGAATGAATACACGCACATGCATAAATAAATACACGAACACACACGCACATACACATATAGATAATTAGAATTTAATACTCACTTATATAAATATATATATAACAGAAAAGAATCTCACACACGTATACACACACACACACACACTCACACACACATATATATATATATGAGTGTGTGTATATATATATATATATGAGTTTTGTGTGTGTGTTATTAAATATTTATAAAGTGGTAGATCACAAAATTCGAAACTTAATCCTTCACATATGTAGATGGGTATATATATATATATATATATATATATATATATATATATATATATATATAGAGAGAGAGAGAGAGAGAGAGAGAGAGATGTGCGTGCGTGTTTGTATGTTAGTGTGTTTATAAACACATATGTATATATTTATATATATATATATTTATATATATATATATTTATATATATATATTTATATATATATATATATTTTAGATATATTATTGCATATTTATGTGTATATTTACCACTAATATTATCTATCTATCTATCTATCTATCTATCTATCTACATATATATATATATATTTCTACATATATATATATATATATATATATATTTCTACATACATATATATATATATATATATATATATATATATATATATATATATATTTCTACATACATATATATATATATATATATATATATATGATAAAAATATAGTTATCAGGTATGGTATATTTATAAGTTAGGATGTCACAATATCAGACATATATTACGTGTACCATTGTAAAAGTGGACGTTGAAGTCAACATCCAGCTGTGACAGTCTGTTTCATGCTTAAACACAATTGTTAGGCCATGCGCATTGTGTTTTTCCTCGACTATTTATATACATACAGGTGAGTGATGCATTATAGTTTGGGCTATTGTATTATCATAACGGTTAATTGGATGGGCGTGAGCGGTTATGTTTAGAATTATTCTAAGGGCTGTTGAGTGGATATTATTTTGGATCCGGATGAATTTTTGTAACAATTTTATAGTGTTGTTAACTTTTTAAAAAATTATCATTGGTTATTTTTTTTGCTGGTTGTTATTAATACGCCTAATTGTGATTATGTCTGCGTCTGTAGTTTAATTTATTATTTACTTATTTGGATTTGGAAATCAACACCCAGTGGCGACAGTTTGTTTCGTGCTCAGACACAATCGACAGGCCTCACGCACGCACACGCACACGCACACACGCATATATATATATATATATATATATATATATATATATATATATATATATGAAGAAATATAGTCTTAAAATGTGCTATATTTATGGGATAACGTGCTCAATATCAGAGATAGAGCGTGTGTATATATAAAAGTGAACATAGAAGTCAACACTTAGAGGCGACAGTCTGTTTCATGCTAGATGCAATCGTCAGGACACGAGTGCTGTTATTTTTCTCGGATATTTATATATACGGGTCAGTGGTGCATTGTGGGTAGTCTGTTTCGGCGGTTATTTTACCTGAAGTCGTTTATTTATTTCTTTATTTATTTGGGTTAAATTATTTTGCATGTTTTTATTTATTTTTATTTTTATTTTTTATTTTTATTTCTTATCTGATATATATTTTTTATGTTTTTCATTATTATTTTATGACCCGTATATATAAATAGCCGAGAAAAATAACAGCACTCGTGGCCTGACGATTGCATCTAGCATGAAACAGACTGTCGCCTCTAAGTGTTGACCTCTATGTTCATTTTATATTTATATATATATATATATATATATATATATACGTAAATATATATATATATATATATATATATATATATATATATATATATATATATATATATAGATATATAGATAGATAGATAGATAGATAGATAGATAGATTAATGAATCTCAAATATTAAACTTACCCTAGGTAATAATTTTATTTCCTGAAAGTTTATAACGATGACAATATTTTGAGTTTTGTTTATAAATACGTATAAATTAAATCCTGCAATTTGCCTTTATAAAGTTCATCAGATGATGAAACCTGTTGGCTATATTTTTTCTTTTGTCTTGATAAATATATATATATATATATATATATATATATATATTTAAAGACATTTTTATGTTTAACATTCTTTTTATAGATACAAGTATTTAAGTAAATGCTCTGTTTAAAATAAACAGTATTAACTAACATTTACCGGCCTGAATGGCCGAGAAATTTTCATAGAAAATTTTCGCCCTCCGACAGAACCTGTATCCTATACGGAACCTCATCTAGCCTGATGTGCCTTAACCGATTCGGCCACTGAGGATCGTTCGGTTGGCAAGGTCGGAGGACGAATATTTTCTATGAAAATTTCTCGGACATTCAGGCCGGTAAATGTTAGTTAATACTGTTTATTTTAAACAGAGCATTTACTTAAATACTTGTATCTATAAAAAGTATGTTAAACATAAAAATGTCTTTAAATAATTGTCGGACTTTGCCCATTTTATAATATATATATATATATATATATATATTGTCATCCACAGACAGACTGTTTCGCTGTATCACAGCTCATCACTGTGGCTAGACGTCCGTTTGCCCCTAGCTAGGATCGAAACCCAACTGAATTAGTGTCAGGCGGGGATTCTACCACTAAGCCGTTGACGCACGGCAGGGATGAAGGAGAATTTAAGCGTATTTATTTTTAGATAAACACACAGTGACAGAGAGAACTCGATTCGATTTACCGAAGAGTCTTGCATTATATATATATATATATATATATATATATATATATATATATATATATATATTTATAATAATTGTGGTCAATAAATATATGTATGCATGTATATATTGAATGGATTTTTATACAACATTATTTTTTATTACATTATTTATTCTGAGTAGATGTATTTGAATTATTTACTTATTACTGTAATAAATACAACAGTAAAGTATAAAGAACTCATATACGTGTGACCACTAAAATAACATTTACAGAAATAATGAATTATGTCGGATAAAAAAAAATGTTTAAAAATTCTTGTTGTTTATGTATCGGGTTTAAAACAGAAGCCAGCAAATATAGATTCATAGAAGTCCCAACTCGATATATGGACACGTAAGTTATAGAGGAAACTAAAACATTTGCTCTATCAACATAGTCCCCGTGACCAAATGAAAAAGGCATATTTCGGCTCTAGAAAAGATTTCTTTGCTGGAAAAAAGAGTATTGATCAAGAGATCTTTGCAAGTGGGGAGTTAAAGATCAAATGTAGATCGGAATCCGAAAAGATGTCAAAATAAGAAAACAAATAGGAAACGTGTCTTAATCTAACATGAGATTAAGCGAAAACAGACAAAAAGACAGAAATTAAATTATGTTTGTTTCGGTCAGTTATCATTGGTCAGACTCGTGTTTTTATTTTATCATATATATATATATATACACACACACATACAAATACACATACATATACATATGCATATATACATATACACCCGAACCTGTAGACCAAACCAAAGTTTACATACCTACACATACTCACAAATAAGCTCACATATGATAGGTGTCAGCACATACACATACACACACACGTACACACACATCTATATATATATACATATATATATATATACATATATACATACGTATAATTATAAGTACAGATATATACGCACATACACATAAACAGATTCAACCATATACATACATACATGTAAATACATATACATATACATACACACACACATATACATGTATCCCTACATACATACATAAACATATCCATACATACAGATGTACTCGTAAATAGAAATATACATACACAATACATCTGGATATATATATATATATATATATATATATATATATATATATATATATATATATATATATAGTTTACGAAAAACTAGTTAATCCGTATGGGTAGACTCAAGGAGGATAAAATCCAGAGAGCTCAATGTAAATCAGAGCTAATAATAATTTAAATAAAAACAGACCACTTTAAGGTTCGTTATAATAAATTATTTCACCAATAATTATTTATTATTTTATGGTAAAATAATTTATTTTATGGTGAATAATTTATTATTGATTATTTTATTATTTATTATTTTATGTTGAATTAATTTATTATATGGAACCTTAAAGTGGTCAGTTTTTATTTAAATTATATATATATATATATATATATATATATATATATATATATATATATAAGGAAGAGGTTATAGTAGTTCCAACGAGAGAAAAGTGTCTATATTAAAATGAAGAGAGAAACCGCAATTGTTTTTGGTTGTAATGTGTATATTTTTTTATAAATATTATGCTTTATTTTCCATAATTTATTGAAAATAAAGCATAATATTTATAAAAAATATCCACATTACAACCAAAAACAATTGCGGTTTCTCTCTACTTTTTAATATATATATATATATATATATATATATATATATATATATATATATATATATATATATATATATATATATATATATATATATATATATATATATATATATATATGAGGAGGATTTTAGATAATTATAAGTAAGTAATTCAGCGAGTCTGAAAGAAACCTCAACAAAATGCAGAAAACACTGGACGGCCGTTTCGTCCTATATTTGGGACTCATCAGCAGTGCGCATCCACTACCGAGAATTGAGACCCGGACAGTTACGTTATCAGGCAAACGTCATATCAACTGTTCTAACGGGCCTCGGTGACGAAGAGGTAGAGATTCAGACTCGATGTGGATTAAATAAGGGAAACCAGACATGTCTTGTCCCTACGGCATCCCGTGTATGAATAGAGAGAAAAGAATGGAGGTCATCTGCCTTTATATTTTATACTGCTATTTGGCCACAAAATCAACGCTATGTTAGGAAAGGTCCTTCTGTTAAACAAGCTGCATAATGCCACACTGCCTTCCTATTGAGCTATGGCGTGATGCTTTTATTGATTGTTATGGACGAAGGGAGACGGCACATAGAAGAAGAAGAAGAAGAAGAAGAAGAAGAAGAAGAAGAAGAAGAAGAAGAAGAAGAAGAAGAAGAAGAAGAAGAAAAAGAAGAAGTAATGGCCAACGGTTGAACTTTTGAAGACGGTATTTTCTCTATCTATCTATCTATCTATCTATCTATCTATCTATCTATCTATCTATCTATCTATCTATCCGAGTCTCTTCATATCTATCTATCTATCTATCTATCTATCTATCTATCTATCCGAGTCTCTTAATATCTATCTATCTATCTATCTATCTATCTATCTATCTATCTATCTATCCGAGTCTCTTAATATCTATCTATCTATCTATCTATCTATCTATCTATCTATCTATCTATCTATCTATCCGAGTATCTTCATCTCTCTCTCTCTCTATCTATCTATCTATCTATCTATCTATCTATCTATCTATCTATCTATCTATCCGAGCATATCTATCTATCTATCTATCTATCTATCTATCTATCTATCCATCCTAGTCTCTTCATATCTATCTATCTATATATCTATCTATCTATCTATCTATCTATCTATCCGAGTCTCTTCATATCTATCTATCTATCTATCTATCTATCTATCTAAATCGAGGAATAACTATTAATCTTACTCACAATCAGTAATCCATATTCAAGCTATGTTTAAACCTGTTCCCGTCATATGGATGTCACAGCTACACTACATCTTTACTCTTGCTTCAATTAATCAAATAATTTGATTGCATCCTTCATTTTATATACTAGTGGAGTCGACACAAAAACAATGGCCTTCATAAAATTTCTGCTGTTTAGAGATTGTGTTTGATTTCAGGAAGTGGGGCTGACCGAGATCTATATTTCTGCGATGCGGTATTGTAATTATTTACATTGTTCGGACTGTTCTCCTCATCTTTAATGCCATATTCACGACGTTTCGACCGTTGTACGCTCCAGCCTTCTTCAGGTGATTGGAGTTTCGAACTGAACCCATATTTCGACCAACGGGGTAGATTGTTCTAGTCCCACGTTCCATGCCTCTTCCGGGCGTCACAGTCATCTCTCTTTAACTCAACTTTCCATGTTTGTGTTACTGAACTCCCAATTCTTTGTGTCAAGTCACTGGATCCAACCAAAGCTTTTATCCACTAGGTCATGTGACCTTGCGAAGATCAGGGTATGAATTTTTGGGACTTATAATTTTACTGTCACAGTAATCATTTTTCCCAGAGCTCATATTGCAATTTTTTGTTATTATTGCTTTTCTCTAGCACTCATTATTACTGATTCCCATATTGTATTCATTTCTACGCTTGGTCGGCTTAGAGGATTTTTGTGGCCTAGCATATGTGGTGATTCTTTAAATTTTCGTATTTCCCAGTGATGTTCGAAATTCCAATCACCCGACGAAGGGCGGAGCGTGCAATGTGGCAATATAGATGAGGACAACAGTCCGAACAATATAAATAATGTAAATTTCTTTTGTAAAACCATTTCCCCGCAACCAAGGCGATAAAGAAACTAAGACATTCAAATGGTTTTCATTGATTTTTACGAGAAATGATGTCAATTCAATATGTCTAAAACTATATATATATATATATATATATATATATATATATATATATATCTTTGCGTTTGTATTTCAATAATTATTAATTCTGAATTACTAATATGCTCATGTGCGCGCACACACACACATATATAGTGATTAATTGTAAGATTTTTAGGTGCCAAAACCTACCTAGGAAGCAAAAGTAAAGGTACTGAAAGAATCTGGACGAAAGGCAGAATTAACTAGAAAGGGCAATAAAAGAAAAAATCAAAGTTCATAGGAAAGAAAAAAAGCCGATAAAGCGTCCCACAGGCGAGAAGTGCGATGGAAGAATATGTTAGCTTAAAACAAGTCTTTATTAATTTATAATACTTTTAACCTATGGAAATCTCACGGTTTTCCTATTTTAATTTTTAAATAAAACTTGATTCTTCAGTTAATGACTGAATGAGAGCATGGCGATTTCTACGACAATGACATAAAGATAGATAGATAGATAGATAGATAGATAGATAGATAGATAGATAGATAGATAGATAGATAGATAGATGGATGTGAACAGACTGAGAGGGATAGATAGATAGATAGATAGATAGATAGATAGATAGATAGATAGATAGATAGATATGAACAGACTGAGAGGTATAGATAGATAGATAGATAGATAGATAGATAGATAGATAGATAGATAGATAGATAGATAGATAGATAGATATGAACAGACTGAGAGGTATAGATAGATAGATAGATATGAACAGACTGAGAGGTATAGATAGATAGATAGATAGATAGATAGATAGATAGATATGAACAGACTGAGAGGTATAGATAGATAGATAGATATGAACAGACTGAGAGGTATAGATAGATTGATAGATATGAACAGACTGAGAGGTATAGATAGATAGATAGATATGAACAGACTGAGAAGTATAGATAGATAGATAGATAGATAGATAGATAGATAGATAGATAGATAGATAGATAGATATGAACAGACTGAGAGGTATAGATAGATAGATAGATAGATAGATAGATAGATAGATATGAACAGACTGAGAGATATAGATAGATAGATAGATAGATAGATAGATAGATAGATAGATAGATAGATATGAATACACTGAGAGAGATAGATAGATAGATAGATAGATAGATAGATATATAGATAGATAGATAGATAGATAGATAGATAGATAGATAGATAGATATGAATAGACTGAGAGAGGGATAGATAGATAGATAGATAGATAGATATGAATAGACTGAGAGAGGGATAGATAGATAGATAGATAGATAGATATGAACAGACTGAGAGGGATAGATAGATAGATAGATAGATAGATAGATAGATAGATAGATAGATAGATATGAACAGACTGAGAGGGATAGATAGATAGATAGATAGATAGATAGATAGATAGATAGATAGATAGATAGATAGATAGATAGATATGAACAGACTGAGAGGGATAGATAGATAGATAGATAGATAGATAGATAGATAGATAGATAGATAGATAAATAGATATGAATAGACTGAGAGAGAGAGAGAGAGAGAGAGATAGATAGATAGATATGAACAGACTGAGATAGATAGATAGATAGATAGATATGAATAGACTGAGATAGATAGATAGATAGATAGATAGATAGATAGATAGATAGATAGATATGAACAGACTGAGAGGGATAGATAGATAGATAGATAGATAGATAGATAGATAGATAGATAGATAGATAGATAGATAGATGGATGTGAACAGACTGAGAGGGATAGATAGATAGATAGATAGATAGATAGATAGATAGATAGATAGATAGATAGATAGATATGAACAGACTGAGAGGTATAGATAGATAGATAGATAGATAGATAGATAGATAGATAGATAGATAGATAGATAGATAGATAGATATGAACAGACTGAGAGGTATAGATAGATAGATAGATATGAACAGACTGAGAGGTATAGATAGATAGATAGATAGATAGATAGATAGATATGAACAGACTGAGAGGTATAGATAGATAGATAGATATGAACAGACTGAGAGGTATAGATAGATTGATAGATATGAACAGACTGAGAGGTATAGATAGATAGATAGATATGAACAGACTGAGAAGTATAGATAGATAGATAGATAGATAGATAGATAGATAGATAGATAGATAGATAGATAGATATGAACAGACTGAGAGGTATAGATAGATAGATAGATAGATAGATAGATAGATAGATAGATATGAACAGACTGAGAGATATAGATAGATAGATAGATAGATAGATAGATAGATAGATAGATAGATAGATATGAATACACTGAGAGAGATAGATAGATAGATAGATAGATAGATAGATATATAGATAGATAGATAGATAGATAGATAGATAGATAGATAGATAGATAGATATGAATAGACTGAGAGAGGGATAGATAGATAGATAGATAGATAGATATGAATAGACTGAGAGAGGGATAGATAGATAGATAGATAGATAGATATGAACAGACTGAGAGGGATAGATAGATAGATAGATAGATAGATAGATAGATAGATAGATAGATAGATAGATATGAACAGACTGAGAGGGATAGATAGATAGATAGATAGATAGATAGATAGATAGATAGATAGATAGATAGATAGATAGATATGAACAGACTGAGAGGGATAGATAGATAGATAGATAGATAGATAGATAGATAGATAGATAGATAGATAGATAAATAGATATGAATAGACTGAGAGAGAGAGAGAGAGAGAGAGATAGATAGATAGATATGAACAGACTGAGATAGATAGATAGATAGATAGATAGATATGAATAGACTGAGATAGATAGATAGATAGATAGATAGATAGATAGATAGATAGATAGATATGAACAGACTGAGAGGGATAGATAGATAGATAGATAGATAGATAGATAGATAGATAGATAGATAGATATGAACAGACCGAGATAGATAGATAGATAGATAGATATGAACAGACTGAGAGAGATAGATAGATAGATAGATAGATAGATAGATAGATAGATAGATAGATAGATAGATAGATAGATATGAACAGACTGAGAGGGATAGATAGATAGATATGAACAGACTGAGAGGGATAGATAGATAGATAGATAGATAGATAGAAACGAAGAAAGAACATGGAGAGTTCTACGACATTAAAATATCTGTCGAAACCCCCCTAACGCATCGTTAAAAATTCAGCTGAACAACTTTAACAAAATATTGCAATAACAATCATAAATATGAATGCTGGTCGTTATTTTAAGAAGTAAGGGGGTACAAATGATAAGATTTGAAATTACCAATTTCTTTTTCAATTCCACAGAAACGGACGCTAAATATTTCTATCTTCTTTTTTTTTTTACTGAAAACAAGTAGCGTTTATTATATACCTTTTTTCTTCTCACGCGATCAAAGCGTAATAGAACATTATCTACGAGGTGTTAGAAGGAGATGTTGAATACATCTATCTATCTATCTATCTATCTATCTATCTATCTATCTATCTATCTTAAAGATTAAAAAATGACAAAGTTTTCCATTCCCCTGAAGCAGACTTTAAAAACATGTGAGCGTTCTTCCTTTTCTTTGTTTCATTTATTTTCTCACTGGAACCAAACACCATCTCTGATATGTCTTTTACTACTTTCATCGCGACGAAACGGAATTGTCCATTATTTATTGGCTGTTTGCAGGGAGAAACGCGCATGCTTACCAAGAAACAAACAGAGTTATAAAATGATAAAATATAAAAATACCTCTGGTCCACCTTTGAAAACAGCAATGAAAATTTTGAAGAAATAACATTGTATTCTTACATTAACTCCATGGGACTTCAAAACCTAACTTTAACACTGATTCGGGTTATTATTCCAATGCCTGTTCAAAGAGCGATTGAGTTTTTTATATCACAAATTGCGTGGAACTTGAATTGAATCGATTTGGTCTGGTTTGGTTTGTTTTGTTTCACGGCATTTCAACCTCAATGGGTCTTTTAATGCCGACAAGATATTTATTGCTTGTAATATTTTTTTTCAAAGTTGATTTGTTGGTAATATTTTTTTTTTAAATGTGCAGCTGGTCATAATGTATTACTGGTAATAATTTTTTTCTTCAAAAATATATTATTGTTTTCAGAAAAGTATTGCTGGTAATTTTTTTTTCCCCATAATATATTGCTGGTAATATTTTTTAAAAAATGTATTTCTGATAATATTGTTTTCAAAAATTCGTTGCTGGTAATAATATTTTAATATTTTACAATAATATACTGCTGCTAATAAAACTTATTTCACATGTTTTGACCCCAGTTTGGTGTTAACTGTTTGCCCATAGCTGGGAGCCTAACAGGTTCTACCACCCCGGGTCAGGGTGGACCTGGGAACACCAGCAATTAAGAGGTGGTTCCACGCTTCCTCAAAGCCTCCTGACCAGAGACATTGCTGTTGGACGTAGTTTATCGTCTTACCCAGGACGCGGTGTTGTTTACCGTCATACCCAGGACGGGAATTGAGTTGAGTTTTTTCAAATCACAAACTCTGCAAAACTTTAACGCCTGACGTCGCGAAAAATTCTTAATTTCACTCTGATTCCATGGTCTTATGAAGAAAACAAATTATTTCCACAATTCACTGAATCTAAAACAACAAAAAAAAAACTTAAAATTCACAAAGATTTCTGTTACTTTAAATTCAATATAAATTTAAAAATTAAAAAATTATTAATTTTTTTCAGTTATTTTAAAATTTGAAATTTTTCACTGGTCACTCCTCATCCGGACTTACATCAAAATGATGGATGATCAAGCACTAGATGAAGGGCAGCTTTTCAATCCTAGGATCATTCTGATTTCAAAAAGGGATAATATGCCTGTGTAGTGAGTGTGCCAAGGTAGAGGGTTTCAGGAACACAGACGCACATACAGAATTTGTTGTTTATATATCTAGAATTTTAATTATTATAATATCTAGCTATTTCCTCGCACCGATAGCTAAACTGAAATAAAAAGCACGAAGGGTGAACAGAATTTCCTTGACGACACGCAAAATCTCGTTTAATGAAAATATTCTCCACTTCTACAGAGGGGAAGATTCCAGGTGTGAGTGTATTTAAGCAGGTATTAATAACACCTTGAGACATCTGTACATTTTTTTAAACCAATCATTTTTAAAATATAAAAAATCAGGTCTTTGGTTCTTTATTTATTTTTACGGTAGGATAACTTTATTCACTGTCAATTGGATAACACTAAATGTGTCTATTTCGGTCTGTTCATGTTAGTCTATCTATCTATCTATCTATCTATATCTCTATCTCTATCTCTATCTCTATCTCTCTCTCTCTCTCTCTCTATATATATATATATATATATATATATATATATATATATATATATTCGAGTCTCTTCATATCTATTTATCTATCTAGCTATATATCTATCTATCAAGATATCTAGATATCTAGATATCAATATATCTAGATGTATATCTAGATATATATCTATCTATCCGA
>OZ038507.1:66717404-66729904 GCA_964036315.1 Acanthosepion esculentum
CAACTTCCTTTATACTAATCATGATTCATTGTTTTCCCTGTCGATATTATAGTAAAATACCCAGAATAATTATTTGGATAAGACCCTTCGGAAAATGAATGACAATTGAAGGTGAAACGCGACGCCAAAAAATCAGACTTTTTCCAATTGTCATTATATATATATATATATATATATATATATATATATATATATATATGCACATTATATTGAATACGACAAACCAGGTGCTTTGATTTAGTTTTTTATACAATTTCTCATGCGATCTAAAGTTTTTTTTTTGCCGATGATAAATTCTATAAAAACTCTCCGAATGTTCTTTTTTTTCCGAGCGCTTTCGGCTATACATTTAGTCATTTTCAAGGATGAAATATTTTAACTGTTAAATAAGAAACAGTTTGTTGCATGTATATTTATATAATGTTTTCATTTTTCAAAGCACGGTCAATATATTGTGTTCATGTTTCATGACATCATTTTATTTCCTTTGGTTTCTTATATATATACCCATTTTCATCAGGGTCCCTACCAGAGAACTAAGGCCAGAAACGGCCTCCTGACAATTTTCACTGAACAATCTTTTAAAAACTCACACATATTTTACATAGATAAAGCCCTTCGTAACGTGTGGTCTGTACTTGTGAGTACATTGATTTATTTCCTTTGGTCATGTGTCACCAGGAATCCCTTCCACATGTCTATTGTAATCTTTTCCAATCAATCTCAGGGCTCCAACTACAATTGGAATTTTTAATGTCACAACGCGGCAAATGTTTCGAGATTTCGATTTTAAGGTCCTTGTATTTTGATAGGTTTTTGAAGATCTTCAAAGATGCATTGCAGTCTGCAGGGACTGCAATATCAATAAATTAATTTGTCTTTGTCTCTAATCTTGATGCCAGTGAGATTAACTTTGATTGTTCCGTCTGTGTGTATTGTAATTAATATTATTTTATAACAAAATATTTGTTCTGACTTTGTGTATTTATTAATATTATTAAAAGCAATGAAAAGTTTGGTAATCCGTATGGATAAAATGGAAATAGAAAACATTTTTTCACATTTGGAAGTGTGGTCTGATGAAACAGGTAAAAACTATGGGGGAAATAAATTATAACCAATGGACGCTTTAGGTTGTCTGTTTTCTATTTAAATTGAATTTATAAATATATATATATATATATATATATATATATATATATATATATATATATAGATAGATAGAGAGAGAGAGAGAGAGAGAGAGATAGATATATATAAGGTATCAAACTTGTCTGATTTGTAATTTAAATTAAATTTATATATATATATATATATATATATATATATATATATATATATATATATATATAATTATTTATTCGAAAATTATAAACATAAACAGGTTATAAAATCATTACAAAAATGGCCATTTTGTTTCAACACTTCTGGTGTCTTATCAAGTGATGGTGTTGAATGTAGAATAAAAACTCTATATATATATATACATATATATATATATGTGTGTGTGTGTGTGTGTGTGTGTGTGTGTGTGTGTGTGTGTGTGTGTGTGTGTGTGTGTGTGTGTGTGTAATTATGTATAGGACCACTAAGACTCAAGTTGTTACCGAGTGTAAGAAAATATCAACAAAAAATTAATATTATTATGGGGACAGAAGATAAAGCTGGACATTACATTTTAATTTTTCTAGGTTGACTGAAAAACAAAAACCGGAAGTCAGTTCTACAAACGATAGGATGAGATAGATAGATAGATAGATAGATGGATATGAACAGACTAAGATAGATAGATATGTTTTTGAAGTAACAATATTGTGGAAGAAATCTTCGTATATGGACAATTTATTTTTGTTGTTATCTCCCATAATTAGTGACATTGTTCTTATATACTGGGAAACAGACAGCCTCCTCGTCACCTGGAATTCCCGCCTCAATCGCCCCGGCACACCTCCTAGCCCCATGTACATTCATCATTTGCGATTCTTTCTTTTGTTTTCGTACTTTGCACGAAAGGAAAAACGACACGCAATCGTGTCGAATCCATGGCAGGCAGCGCACGAATCATGCACGACCCCTCGCTAGTGGATGTTACCTGCAGGCCGGTGTCTTTTGTTTGAGCCGATGAAGGTTAAGGGTGCGGTGGGGGTACAGTGTCAATGGCGTTAGATATTTGCGTTCCCCTCAGGTAAGCCAAAATACCGCGCCGATTGAAGCGGAACTGATCCTCTTCTTTTCTTTCTTCTTTTCTTTCTTCTTTTCTTTTCTTTCTTTCTTCTTTTTTCATCAGTCTGTCTGTCGGTGTGCCTATTCACCCTCCCATCGACACATATTTAGTTACAACTACGGCTTTCTTATTTCTAGTTGTGTTTATTTCATTGTTTCACTGGATATCTTCCATAGTTCGCTCCATGTTATAAGGATCTTGTCTATACGTGTATATAGATATATACCTGGATATTTACAAATATTTATATCACATCCTCCCATTTTAGTTATTCGATCTGCCTAAGTGTAACCTTGGTAGGTTTGTCTGGCTCATTAGGTTTGCCTAGGTTTGCTCTACGTTTGTATCGAGCTCTTTAGTTAGTTGTTTACTCGTATCGGGGTTTTATCTTCGGGCCTTGAACCTGTATCTGTGTGATTATTTTCGACAGACTTTCATGTTCCTGGCTCTTTCTTTTTTAAAACCTTTTTTTCCCTTCGTGATTGATTTGGCTATTGTTAAATCAAGAATTCGAAGGTTTTTCGACACGAGTATAATTACCTATATTTATATATATTTATATATATATATAAATAATTCCAAGAGGATATGATCCAGGTAGCACTCAATGTCCAGGACAGAGTAAGGATATAATGAAAAGGCTGAAACACTAATATTCCATTGTCATAATTTATTCCATTGGAATCGTAAATACGATCCAATTCTTCAAACCTACAAATTCAAAAAGAAATCAGAAAAAAAAACTTTTATTCTGCTTTCTTTTTGAATCTGTAGGTTTGATGAATTGGATCGTATTTACGATTCCAATGGAATAAATTATGACCATGGAGTACTAATGTTTAAGCCTTTTTATCATATATATATATATATATATATATATATATATATAATTGAACATTGAAGTCAACACTCTGAGGCGACAGGCTGTTTCATCCTAGACGCAATCGTCAGGCCTGACGATTACGTCTACCATGAAACAGCCTGTCGCCTCTGAGTGTTTACTTCAATGTTCATTTTTATATTTATATTTACTAACGCTCTAACTCTGATATTGAGCACTTTATCCCAGAAATATAGCACACCTTAAAACTATATTTCTTTTTTATATATATATATTGTACATCTGTCTTTGAAAAGGACAGACACTGCCGCCAAGCGGTCACTTTGAGAACAAATACGACTCATTCCACTAACCCCGCAAATTTTGAAATACATCAATAATGATGCGGAAGTTTTTTTCCTCCAGATATTTTTTTATTTTGCCTGCAAATTTTTTTTTCCATTGCGTTCGAAGTCCGTTGATAAGGGAGTGAAGTCTGAAGATGAGAGGTTTGATTGCATATATAATATTAAAAAAATTATATATCAGAATAATAACGGGTAATTGAATTTCTTAATTCGAAAGAACATCTAAGATTAAATAATTTCTTTCAATAAAATCATACATATATATCGAGTCTAATTTGTTACCTCTTCGTCACCGAGGCCCATAGGTACTGTTGGTATGACTTTTGCCTCATATCAGCCCGTATTTCAATTCTCGGTACTGTATGCGCAATCCTGATGAGTCCCAGATATAGGACGAAACGGCCGTCCAGTGCTTTCTACATTCTGTTGGGGTTTCTTCTAGACTCGATGAATTACTTAATTATGATTATCTCAAATCCTACTTAATTTAGATCACATGTATATCCTTGCTTCAACTAGCTTCTAATGCTCTGGATAGAGCGGCTTGGGGATAGTAATCATGGCTCTTGTGGGTACAGTCCTATGAGGTAAAGGGAAACTTTAGTTCCACCACGGAATATGTGAAGGAGCGGCGCTATATCAAGTCTAATTCGTTACCTCGTCGTCGCCGAGGCCGGTTGGTACAGTCGGTATGACGTTTGCTTCATATTGTATCTGTCCGGGTCTCATTTCTGGGTAGTGGATTCGCAATGCTGATGAGTCCCAAGCAGGACGAAACGGCCGTCCAGTACTTTCTATAGTTTCTTCTAGACTCGATGAATTACTTAATCTTTACGATCTCAAATCCTCCTAATAATCTCTGTCATATATAAAGGGGAAAGAATGAAATTCAGCAAATGTCGGTGGCCGTTTTACATCGGAAAAATGCTGAACATATAAGGAAGTTTAACTTTAAATTTGAAAACACTGAAACAAAATCGCTAGAAAGTTATGTGGTCAGTTATTTCATACATCATGATACAACTAATGGCCAAAACTTAAACTTAAAATCTATATTTAATATTTAAGCGCCCCTCCTTCTCCCTCCCTCTCTCTCTCTCTCTTAGTCTCGCTATATATATATATATAGCATACTTTTCTTCAACGTTTTCTTGATGTAGAATTGTAATTGAATTTTTTTGTAATTCGTTCCCACCCATATATATATATATATATATATATATATATATATATAAACATATTTTTGAAGGTACAAAATTTTATCACAGCAATTAAAGTATGAAGCTTGATATTACTAGACATATTAAAAACGGGCGAAGCAACCGGTTTCGCTCCCGCTCTTCAGGCTTCCAACGGGAGGTTTAATTTAAATTAATAAACAAAGAAAATGTACAATGAAAAGGAAATGTGGAGGAGGGGAAAATATGAGCAAAAGGAGCAAGAAGCAAATGACAGCGAACACCAACAAACACTCACGATGTATATATATATATATATATATATATATATATATATATATATACATATACATATATATATATATATATATATATATATATGTATATGTATATATATATATATATATATGTATGTATGTATATGTGTGTGTCTGTTTGTTCGCGTGTGTGTGTATGTGTGTAAGAATGACAATTGAAAAAAATCTTATTTTTTTGCCGACGCATTTCGTCTTCCGTCTTCATCAAGGCAAATAATGAAACCGATATGTTTTTGTAGTCATAGTTATATGAAATCCAAAATTAAAAAGAGAGAGAGACGCTCCTGCGTCAGCCTCTTTCTGTCTCATGGTAACTTCCTTTATACTCAGAGTCTTTTTTTTTTTTTTTTGGTTTTCCATGTCGACATTATAGTAAAATTCCCAGAAATATTTCTTTGGATAAGACAAATCGAAAAATGAATGACGCGTCGGCAAAAAAGTAAGACTTTTTCCAATTGTCATTATATATATATATACATACATACATGTATATATATATATATATATATATATATATATATATATATATATATATATTGTGTATATTTTAGAAGCATGTTTTCACACAAACATGTTTTATTGAATAACTTAGAGAAGTTTTGCCTATTTATCTTCAATAGGATCCTCTCATATTCACTGTCAAGCTTCTTTGTATCATTATTAAAGGAAGAGAGAAAATTACCACGCTGATACATATTCCTTTATTCCAAGTACTTTCGATATTAGCACAATGTCATCATCAGGGTGTTGTTTTCTTTGTAAGACAGATTTGTTTGTTTTTTTTTCACCGGAAAGTTAATTTTTTTAACTGTGATTTGAAAAACGCTAAGGCTATGTACTTTACGATTTTGAAATTTCACGATGCGAACGTCAGGGGAGGTAACTAGGTTTGGAAAGTCCATATGTTAAAAAAAAAGCAAAAACTATTAGTTAACTAATAGTTTTTGGTATCTCATTTTAATATATATATTTATCAAAATTAAGCAAAAATACCTCGAAATACCGAAGAGTACATTTATTCAATAAAATCGGCATAGAAATCAACGACGACCTCCAGACGACTGCGGAATTTCCTGGAACTCTTCTGGACAGTTTGCTTGTTTATGGGGTGACATTGAATTTTGTTGGTCCCTCGTTCAACTGTGACGCACACATTAAACGTTAAGAGTGTGCAGTCTGTGGAGTTTGGTGGCCAGATGTAAAATTGATGTGGTTTCAGAAACTGCCTGATAGACATGACTGGCTTCTTCTGCTCTTATGTTACCAGATATAGGATCTTCCAGTAGCCAGACTCTTGACCCAGAATAGGACTAACTCCTTAAGGCCATGTGCAAAGATCAATGGAGGCATAACACCGCTATCCCTGGTGATCACTCCAACGGCCTGATCTCGACTGGATATATCATCCAATTCTTTTCAAATCCTCTGCACTGTCTTCAGATTGACACTCAAACACTCTGAAATGTTTGTATTGGAGCTTCCGGCCCGAAATGCCAAGCAGTACACCATACCGTTTCCAAATATCTGTCGGAGTGAATTGCGTCATGGTGATATTTTTTCTCACAGACGGTGCCCAGCAGACGCTACTATACTGTGCTGTCGACAAATTCAAAAACAAAGAATGCGCATGCGCGAAATTAGAAATATCAAATGTTGACAATTTACGCATCGCACCATATATATATATATATATATATATATATATATATATATATATATATATATATATATATATATATTTAATGCATATATGAAGAAATATATATACCCAAGTATAGGATTGGTGTATACGGAATAAATTACAATAACCAAAACTAATATTCTTAAAAGAGTGTTCAATACAGAGTAGAGCAAATATTATTTATTAGAAAATTAGAAAATTATAACATAAACATATTATAAAATTGCAACAAAAATAGCCATTTTGTTTAAACACTTTTGGGGTCTTATCAAGTGATGGTGTTGAATGTAGATTTTTGTCGTGATTATATAACATGTTTATGTTATAATTTTCGAATAAATAATATATATATATATTAAGACATTTTTATGTTTATACATTTTTTTGTAGATACAAATATTTAAGTAAATGCTCTGTTTATATTAAAGAGTATTAACAACATTTGCCGGCCTGAATGTCCGAGAAATTTTCATGGAAAATACGCCCCCCCCCGACAGTAATCGAACCGTCATATAGCCTGACGTGCTTTACCGATTGAGCCACAGAGGATCGTTTCGGTTAGCAAGGTCGATTTTACTGTTTTTAAACTACAATTCTCCATGATTTTATCCCGTACATTCATATCTTCCCGATTTGTATCCAAGAGTTAAAAAATTACGTCATATTTTACGTATAAACATAAAAATGTCTTAAAATAAATGTCGGACTTTAAGGCACATCACGCGAAATGATGGTTCCGTATAGGATACAGGTTCGATTCCTGTCGGAGAGCGAAAATTTTCTATGAAACTTTCTCGGACATTCAGGCCGGTAAATGTTATTTAATACTGTTTATTATAAAACAGAGCATTTGCTTAAATACTTGTATCTATAAAAAGAACGTTAAACATAATATAAATGTCTTTAAATAAATTGTCGGACTATGTCCAATTCTAAAATATATGACGTCATTTGTTTACATTTGATACGCTAGAGCAGATATGAATAGAAGAGATTTATGGAAGATTTAAGTTTAAAGATAGTAAAATCGTCCTTGCTAACCAGACGCTCATCTGTGGCCGAACGGTTAAGGCACATCACGCGAAATGATGGTTCCGTATAGGACACAGGTTCGATTCCTGTCGGAGAGCGAAAATTTTCTATGAAAATTTCTCGGACATTCAGGCCGGTAAATGTTATTTAATACTGTTTATTATAAAACAGGGCATTTGCTTAAATACTTGTATCTATAAAAAGAACGTTAAACATAATATATATGTCGTTAAACATAATATAAATGTCTTTATATATATATATATATATATATATATATATATATATACCGTCAACGTAATTGTAAGACATTGAATGAAGGATTGGAAAAGCTACTTTTGTTTTCTTTGGTAATCATTACCACAGACTTTGGAATTCTTGAGATGTTACGCTAAAGGCGAAAATAGATACATACAAGTCTGTTGTACTGACATCCCTAGTCTGCCGTACAGAACGTTGTACTACACATCAATCATCTCCCGATGCTTTCCACATGCGTTGCCTCAGAGCCATCTTCAGCAGAAAACTGGGTGATCGCATTAGAAACAGTGAAATTCTGACTAAATGCAACCTGGCGGGTATTGAAGCCATCCTCTTGAAAATCCAACTCAGGTTCGACAGGACATCTTTCAAAAAAAAAAAACTCCTCTTTGGCCAGCTTTTAACAAGCGGATCAGTTAGAAGGCCAGTCACGCGTTTCAAAGCCAAACTTTAAAAGATAAAGCGAAAGACAAACTGAAGCGATGCAGCATTTCCTTTTCTTCTTGGAAAAGCAAAGCGTCATATAGCCTGACATGCTGTACGGAACCGTCATATAGCCTGAAGTGCTTTACCGATTGAGCCACGGAGGGTCGTTTCGGTAAGAGCTAGTGCTTCTACTTCTCCTGTGTATCTACAAAGGTTTGAGCGAAGACGACTTGAACATCGGGATCGACTGCGTATAAATATTAAACTGTGTTCTCAAGCATGTTGGTCCTTTCAATGGTCGCGTTACCTGACACTGTGGCTTTCTCAGACGCAGTAAAGAAGGCCTTACTCCCCACATGTGGACAACAAGTGGCAACTGATCCTTAACCATTCAAGCGAAATGGGTCAGCCGTTAGGCCAATCGTTATTATAGTGGATACTCCGTATTTAAAATAGACGCCCCATTTTTATATATTAAACAAAATGTAAACATTGCGTAGGAAAGTTCATAATAATTTATCTATAAGTATATACAGCCACCTATTTTATAAGTATGTAAATATACGTACACACACAGAGAGAACAAAACACACATCATATATATATATATATATATATATATATATATATATATATATATATATATGGTTAAATATAACAAACAACGAATATCTAATATGTTTGACCCTGAGCCGTTCTAAACTTCGTGTGGTTGCTTTAATTTCGGGTGAAAATAAAGACAAAAGCTGTCCAACATCTGGATATATTTTATTATGCTGTTCCTTGATCGAAGCCTTCGGCTCACATGATCCATCTTCAGAGTGATTATATATATATATATATATATATATATATATATATATATATATATATATATATATATATATAGAGAGAGAGAGAGAGAGAGAGAGAGAGAGAGAGAGATTTGCATTCAGAGTGATTATATATATATATATATATATATATATAGAGAGAGAGAGAGAGAGAGAGTGACAGAGAGAGAGACAGAGAGAGATTTGCCTTCAGTGTGATCATATATATATATATATATATATATATATATAGAGAGAGAGAGAGAGAGAGAGAGAGATTTGCCTTTAGTCTGATTATATATACATATATATATATATATATAGAGAGAGAGAGAGAGAAAGAGAGAGAGAGATTTGCCTTCAGTGTGATCATATATATATATATATATAGAGAGAGAGAGAGAGAGACAGAGAGAGAGGGGGAGAGAGAGAGACAGAGAGAGAGAGAAAGAGAGAGAAATTTGCCTTCAAAGTGATTATATATCCTTGGAATCTTGTGAAGCTTACCCCTCTCCCCAGATCGATTTGAAGAGTTTATGCAACTTCTTGGCCATTTAAGGTCCAGCGTACTTATTCATTTTTGGTGGGACTCCACTTTTCTTCGCTGGTTTCCCTGGAGATAATTATTTGATAGAAACTTTTAATGAGGAAATTTACCAGGTTGTGGAATGGCAGGAAAATATCCACGCTCTTTATTATTATTATTATTATTATTATTATTATTATTATTATTATTATTATTATTATTATTATTATTATTATTTTTATTACTTTTGTTATCACTATTATTATGATCATTAATATTATTATTATTTTCATTATTATCATTATTATCATTAATATTATTATTATTATCATTATTATTATTATCATAAACATTGTTATTATTATCATTATTATTACTATTATTATTATCATTATTTTTTTATTATTTTTGTTATCACCATTATTATTATTATTATCATTATTATAATTGTTATTATTATCATAATCATTTTTATTATTATCATTATTATTATTAATATTATTATTATCATTATTATATTATTATTTTTTGTTATCACCATCATTATTATTATAATCAATATTATCATTATTTTTATCATTATTACTATTGTTGTTATTATCATAATCATTATTATTATTTTTTATTATTTTTTTATCAACATTATTATTGTCATTATTATTATTATTATTATTTTTATCGTTATTATTATTATTATTATTATTATTATTATTATTATTATCATTATTATTATTATTATTATTATTATTATTATTATTATTATTATTATTATTATTATAACACTTCCAGAGGAACGCCGTTTGAGAAAATAAAAATAAAAGAAAACATATTTTTAAACAATCCTTAAAAATACTTCTCCGATTTATTTATTAAAAAAGCACAAAAAAATTATAGAATTCTTAAACATGTTTTTCTACAAACATCGCTTTGTCTTGTGAGAAAATGGTTGTACTTGTAAATCAGCACCACAAATCGCGAATGAAACACAACCAGCGGGAATGGAAGGCAGTTGACACGTGCGTAACATGATGGGCCGTGTGCTCATTAAAATTTTCTGTCAGTTGATTAGTTAACAATTAATCAAACAGATTAATATATTTCTTATGGAACTTAACTTTCCTTTTGTTCTCCCACGGTGATATGAAAATTAGTGATTGGCATATATCCGCTATGGAAACCCTGCATTTCTTGAATAAACACCTTAAAATTAGGTATTTTTGTATTTTTTTTTAAGTCAACAATAAAATATTATCATTATTATTTCCTTTGATTTCCATTATATACTCATTTTCTTCAGGGTCCCAACCAGAGACCTAAGGAAAATTAAAAGCATCATAAGATTTTCTACTGAACATTTTTAAAAAAAAAACATATATACAGAGACCTAAGAAAAGTTTTTAGCCAGAAGAAATAAACTAAATCCAATTTCAAAATTAAATTACCTAATCCTAACGTAATATAAATAAACAGTATTTGGAACTAGTATGGAGTTGGTCCTTTTTTATTTGCTACTTTCCGTGCTTGTATTCGATTTTTCATGGATTTGATCAAGTTATCAACAATCGTCTGATCCATATTTTGCCACTCCTTTAGCAATGTTTCTTTAAGGGTTGCCACAGACGTGATTTTGGTTGCATGCTCTCGAAGTTTTCGGTCAAGGTGCTCCCAAATGTGCTCTATTGGATTCCTGTCAGAATCCCCCTGCCAGTGACCAGTGACTTGATTCCTTGCCATTCATTCCAGGCCTTTGTTACTTTGGTCATGTGACATGGCGCTCCATCTTCTTGAAAAAGGTAGACATTCTTGTCAATCTGATTGCTTTCAAATACTGGGAGTATACCTTTCTCTACTAATATTTGACAGTATTTTGGACCATATATATATATATATATATATATATATATATATATATATATATATATATATATATATACACGTATATCTCTTATCCCTTTACTACCCTCTTTATTTCCTTTTCCCCTTTTTCCTCTTTTTTTTTCCTTTTTCCCAAATCATTTCCGTTGTGTTGATCAATTAAATATGTCAAGGTCTGACCATACCCCCTCTTTCTCAGTATTAAGCATTGTAATAAAAATACATTTTAAAACTCTTCCTTCCCTCTCTAAACTCGACCATCGACCATGTCTCTCAAACTATTCCTCACCCCCCTATGTCACGTTATATAAGCTTAATACTGCCTTTCAAAAGTGTAAATTTTAAAATCATTTTTCTTTTCACCTTTAAAAGTGAAGTCTGAAAATGCAAAAAAAAATAAATTTCCCTGGTGAAATAAATTATAACTAATGGAGCCTTAAAGTGGTCTGTTTTTCTTAAAATTAATATATATATATATATATATATATATATATATATATATATATATATATATATATATATATATATATATATATATATATATATATATCAGTCAACTCTTGTTCATAGATGATAGTATCTTGATAATAACACGAAAAAATAAGAAGAAACGTTATTAGACAAGCCAAAATTGCTATAATCAAGGGTGGCTAAAAACTTATCATAGCCCACTGTATTTTACACAAAAAAATCCATTCGCAAAGTATCACCTGTACTTGCGAGAACACCATTTATATATACACGAATTCTTAGAATACTTTAATGCACGGGTTTCCAGTTGCTTCAATGTGTCTATCAAAATCTATTCCAAACAATAACTGAAATTATTTAAGTCCTCATGTACCACGTTCTTGAGATTTCCACTCCACTGGTTGATGAGCTTTGATTTTTCTGTCTGTGTGTATTGCAAAATCTAATAAAATTGTTAAATATGTTCTTATCAATTTCTTGCAATTTCATTCCCGAAAAGTTGCAGATTT
>OZ038507.1:66732404-66734904 GCA_964036315.1 Acanthosepion esculentum
CTGTACATCGATACTATTCCTCTATTATATTATGTATGACGGTCATTCAATAAATAAGGTGGATTTCTCGGTATAAGGACTTCTAATACAGATAGAAGCTTACTCTTTTTTTAATTTTTCAACGTAGTCTCCCAGCACTGTCACACACTTTTCCCATCTGTGCACAAGCTTCCGTATTCCCTCAGCGTAAAAATCTTTGGACTGATGTCTCAGCCAGTCGCTCACAACACTTTTGACTTCATCGTCACTTTTAAACTTCGTGCCTCTCGTGAACGCTTTCAAGGGACCAAACAGTCTGAAGGGGCAAGGTCTGGGCTGTAAGGGAGATGAGGGAGTAGTTCCCAGCCCAGCTCGTTGATGGTCTGCACCGTTTGGGCTGCTGTGCTCTTTGTGGTCTGCAGTCGGCATCTTTGGCACCCACCGGCAACTGACCTTGTGTGCTGTCCCAACAGATAAGTTCAAAGTCCTTGCAATGTCATCCCCTGTCACCCTTCTGTCAGACTGAATGAGGTCATTGACTGATTCGATCACCTCAGGAGACCTCACTTCTGTAGGCCTCCAGGCCTGTCTTCATCCACAACACTGCTCCATCCTTCTTTTTTTGGGCTGAAACATGTGGCACCATACACAGTTGACATTCTCCTATGAAGTTCAACTGGTTTGCACTATTCAGCAACCAAAAACTTGATAACTGACCCCTGTTCAATCCTGGAGCATGCTTCTTGGTTGACCATCTTTGTTAATCGCCAAAACTCTCAAAGTTTTTTTTAATCGGCAAAAGAAATTAAATCCACGTGAAAAAGAAGTAAAACAAAAAAAAATAAAAAAAAGTATGCTTCTATCTGTATTAGAAGTCCTTATACCGAAAAATTCATCTTATGTATTGAATGACCCTCGTATATTATTATGATATTTATGTTATGATATTTATATGTAAGTTTATTATGTATTCAGTGGATTCCGAGCTTCGAAGGCGTTTTCTAATGGACGAGAAGAGAGAGTCTCTGTTGATTTCGATAACGCAGGGTCACAGTTTCCTAATAGAGAGGGAAGCAACTTCTTGGTGGTGTTTGATGAGATACACGCCATAATTGCATCCCTTACAAGATGGCGATCGATCCCGAATCTCGTGACCTATCAGGGTCTTAGGGGTGCTACATGTACTGCATGCGCAGTAGATGCTTTGTTTCTAGGGCAAGATAACCTGACAAAGCCCAACCCTCCCCAGGTCGGTTCTGAATTCGGAGTCTCCTCCTCTTCGACCGCTTGCCACTCAATATAGAACGCAGTCTGTCCCTTCTGTTCGCCCTTACAATAACAAACACCAAACTGGGTCGTGAGGAGCTGATTTGGTAAATTTGCTTTTTAACCCCCGCGCGCTAAATATCTCCTAAAATTTTCTCAAATCGCCATAATTCCGCGTGACAGGACCCAAAGAGTGTGAGTTCACTATCTGGTTAAGGCGGTGGAAAACTTGGAAGAAGGCCGGAGCTAGAACGGCCGAAACGTTGTAATAAATATGGCAACAAAGATGAGGACAATAGTCCGAATAATGTAAATAGTGTACATAATACCTCATCTCAGAAATATAGACAGATACTGAAAGGCCGAAACGTTGTAATAAATATGGCGACACAGATGAGGACAATAGTCCGAAGAATGTAAATAGTGTACATAATACCTCATCTCAGAAATATAAAGAGATAACGAAAACTAAAAAAAAATCTCCTTGGTGAAATATGTAAGAGCAAAGAGAGCAAGTTAAGTATAGAATTCTAGTGTCGTAGAATTCTTCTCATTGTGATTTCTGATCAGTTGAAGGTCACAATAGAGACTAACAAGTGAAAGAAACTGGAACTCCCTAGTTGAGCTTACCATCATATGGAGACAAGGGAATGTATAGAGAACGATTGGAATTTTACCATTTATCTAGCCTCGAACACTGACTATAGCCAACATACTAACCAAGCTCAACAAGCTAAAACATGACCTATTTTTCGAAGATGCGTCTGTTTGTATAGAGGTTAATGTCAGGTACGTCCAGAGATCACTCTAAGCCAGCGTTTCTCAACCGACTTTCCCCGGAACCCTAAGGTTCCGCAAAAGTTGCCCAAGGGTTCCGCGAGAACAGAAGAGATAAGCTAATGCACCTTTGACTTTTTATATAATTTCATATACGTGTTATTACTAAACACACACAATATATTCTTGGTTATTCTAATATTGTAATAAAGATATCTTACCTATTATGTTATTAAAAATATAATCATTGGGAGTATATTTAGTTCTGTTTACATTTATATTATAGGTATATGATAGTGGTTACTTATATTTAATTTTTACTTTTGAGTTTAGAATTTTTTTGTGTGTGAATGAAAACTCCCTGAAGTATTCTAAACGAAAAGTATGAATTTTATTTAGCATTACTGAAAATATGATATTACAATTATTCGTTTTGCCCCACATTTTAAAATATTTTTTATGCTCTTTGGCATTCTTA
>OZ038507.1:66739904-66787404 GCA_964036315.1 Acanthosepion esculentum
AACGATTACAGTTTTCCGGCCACTGCCTCTGACCGCACGGGGACGTTGTTTTATCCTTAAATCTATGGCATTCTTCTGGAGGTGTTTTCTCGAGAAAGTTGGCTTTCTCAAATACCTTAGCTCGAGACTCAGGTTGGACATTGGGGATCTGGGAACATCAATATAGGATCGAACAACCTGGAAAAGGATTTTCAATGGAGTTCCGACCAGCCATAGAAAGGTGGAAGGATGATTATGATGATTATTATTATTTTATCAAGAATCTCTAAATACATAATCATTGGCTTTAAATTTTTGAAGATCGTAGTTTGACAGGAAAATAGGAAAACCGGAAGCCAGAATAGAGCTCCACCAAACGGATATTGGGGCAAGGGATAAAGTATTACCATAGCACTTACGGTTAAAACTGGCAATAGTATCAGTGAAATCATGAGACATAACTGCCAATCCAGTCTTTTTCTTCTATTTGCTGTGGGCGATTATGGCTATCCACAACTTCTTGATTTTTGTGGCCTTTAGTAAAATTTGTATTTTTTCCTATCTCTTCTACTCCCCGTTCTGATAACCATTTGCACAAGCACGTGGAGTAGATTATGCGCTGCTCTCTTGTGTTCCTCTTGCTTTTATTATCCCTGTGAGTGTCAGATTTTCCAAGCCCTCTTTTCTTAGTATGTGTCTTAGAAATTTCAACTATTTTTTTATGCTGCGTAAAGTATCCTTTTTGTTTCCATTTTCTCTAAAACTTCGCCGTTGGTCACGTGTCCATCCCAGCATTCTTATGTAGAACCACATTTCTGTTGCCTCATGTCTCCATACTGCTGTAATGAAAGGGGAGCGAGGGAAGAAAGATTTACTCTCCCACTTAAGTTTCTCCCGTTATGGGCATTGTTATATCCGTGATTTAGGAACACCGATTTTCACGGACGACTCGGAATGCCTGAAAGGAAGATACGCTTTATTCTTAGAGAGACTTTTATATCACTAAGTCATACACAAAACTATATCTACATATATACACGTGACCCACTAGGAGAACTATATGTCACTTATATCTACACAGCAAAGCACAGTGCAAAGATTAAACAAAAAGAAAAAAATCTTACATATCATAAAGTTGGAGATACTCTTCATCTGGAGAAGCCATTTTTAGGACCCCAGATTTACACGGGCCGGATACATCTATGTCCCAAGATGAAACGACCCCTTGTGCTTTTAAGCAGCTGGGAGAGGCAGATTTAGCATTTGGCCCAGGTAAAATAAAACAATCTTACTATTTGGTTGCTGTCCAAGAACTAAAAATTATTGCCGTTTTAGTCGCCGTTATGAAGCGATATCACAAAGCGGCCGTCATGTGACCAACGTGGGATTTATCTCCACCAACGAGATATAAGCGTTTTCTGTATCTCTACACTGTGTTTAAATTTGTGAAGTCGAGATACAAAAGATCCCGGTGGTACTTCCTTTAAGCCTGTATATTTATTTAATTAGCTGACGCATTCCCACTGGCATGATAATTTCACTAGTATTGATGTTAGTATTACTCGAGTCTTGGGGTCTTTTTTCGTTCTCATGCCGGCTTCATGTATTTGTCTTCATAGGAAATACCTGTTCGCATGTCCAATCATATTATTTTCTTTCTTTATTCCACACTGTCATGTTATGTCCCAGACTATTCAGATATCTCTCTTCACATAGATATCTATACAGGTAACACAAGACCTATACAAGGCTACTTACATAGTTTTTATTGGCTTAAAAAAATTCAGCGGGTTATTTAAAGCTGAAATATCTTACAAATTTTAAGAATTTTAAGAATAATTCTTTTCCTTTTTTTTTGGCGAATGAATATTGCATTAGCAATTATGGAGAATAACAGCTTTTTTTCCAGAAACATGTCATACTATTTAACCCACAGCTGGAGGTTACGATAAATAAAATGCTTAGTTACAGATAGTTTCATGAACTTTTTATATTCTACGACTGGCTTTGTTCTTTCTTACGTCTCACTTGTTTTTTGATGCTTTTTTTACAGATTATCAACCCCTTGTGGGCTATTTAAACCGAGACATATTTGGAATTGTAAGTATAATATTTTTTTGCTAGGGAATATTGCATTAACAATTTTTGAGAATAAAAACATTTTTTCTAGGTGCATTTCCTGTTATTTTACCCATAGCTGGTGGTTACGATAAAAAGGATGCTTAATTACAGATAGTTTGATCAACTATATATATATTCTACGCCTGTTGTTTTCTTTTTAATTACGTCGCACTTGTTTGTTTGTTTTTTGCTTTTTTACGGATTATCAACCCCTTGTAGGCTATTTAAAACCGAGACACATTTGGAATTGTAAATATATTTTTTGCTAGGTAATAACATTTTTTGCGAATAACAATTCGTACTATTTAACCCATAATTGGGGGTTACGATAAATATGATGCTTAGTTACAGATAGTTTGATCAACTTTATATTATTTACGCCTGTCTTTGTTCTTACTTAGGCCGCACTTGTTTGCTTTTTTTTTACTTTTTAACGGATTATCAACCCCTTGTAGGCTATTTAAAGCCGAGGCATATTTTGAATTGTTAGAATAATATTTTTGGTGAGGGAATATTGCATTAACAATTTTTGAGAATAACAGAGCCTTTTCTAGATAAAAATCCTGTTATTTAACCCATAGTTGGGGTTACGATAAATATGATGCTTAGTTACAGATAATTTGATCAACTTTATATATTCTACGCCTGTCTTTTTTCTTACTTACGTCGCACTTGTTTTCTTTTACGGATTATTTTAAATTATTTAGAGCCTAAATATATTTGGATAGTGAAAATAATTCTTTTATTTATTCTAGTGAATACTGTATTAACATTTTTTAAGATGTGTCCCTGATACAAGACCTACTATTTAACCCATATATGTGGGAAGAAGAGTTGTTTTCATAGCTTTCCTAAGGGTAATTGCGTGTAAGTGAATGTAACGCTCTCGACTAGATTTCGAACTCGGTTCTCCGCTTTCTCATATCGAACCGCTATCCATTACACCACCCGCACATGTAAGGATAGTGATTTTCTAAGCGTAGCTTAGATGGGCACAAGGCCGAAAGTATGGGGCAATGAGTGAGGATCGAAGTATTCTTGCGAGACAAGCATGCAGGTATATGGGTCGGATGTATTTCATTAATTCTTAAACTGTTATAGGCTTTCCTTTTTTGAATATAGATGTTCTTATGATTGGTAAAAAAAAGAACGTGGCCTACATACCGGATAACCGGAACTGCTGCGAATCACGCTACTGAGTCAACCACCGGGTAAGCGTCTTTTTTTCCCCCCTAAGGAAAAGAAAAAAAGGAAGGGAAAAATGAGAGGAAAAATAATGAGAGAGAAAGATAGAAAGAAAGAAGAACCGAAAAGAGTAAGAAGAAACGAATGAATGCATGAAAGAGAAAGAGAAGAAAAGTTAGAATACTGATAAAATGAAGAAAAAGCTAATATGGAAACAAGAGAAAGAAAGGGGGAAATAAACAAAACGAATGGAGCAATGAAAGAAAGAATGAGTAAAAACGAAAGAAAGAATAAAAACGAATGAAAAAAACGAAAGAATGAAGGAAGTAAAGAAAGACGGACGCGACACAAATTTAAGAAAGAAAGAAAGAAAAAGTAAATCGAAAAAAATGAATGAAAGAGAAAGAGTAGAAAAGTCCGAATGCACATAAAATGAAGGAAAAGATAAGATGGAAACAAGAGAAAGAAGGAAAGAAAAAAGATAGAAACAAAAGCTTGATATAAGTATGAAAAAAAAGAAAACAAATGAAAAACGAATGGCAGAAAGAAAAAACACATGAATGAGAGAAAACGATTGTAATAGATAGAAAGCTAGACAACCAATATAAGAAAGAAAAAAGAAAGAAAGAAAGAAAGAAAATGAATGGAACAAAGCAAGAAAGAATGAATAAAAACGAATGAAAAGAATAAAAAAATGAAAAAACGAAACAATGAAAGAAATGAAGGAAGATAGACTAGGCACCAATGGACGGAAGAAAGAATGAAAGAAAAAAGAAAGAAAGAAAAGGAAAAAGAAAGAAAGAAAAAGTAAAAGGAAACAAATGACTGAATGAGAAAGAGTAGACAATTTAGAATACTGAAAAAATGAAGAGAAAGGTAAAATGGAAACAAAAGAAAGAAAGAAACAAACAAACAAACAAAGAAACACAGAAAGAAAGAAAAGATAGAAACAAAAGCCAGGGAGAAATATAAAAAAGAAGAAAAAGAGAATAATGAATGAATGGAAGAGAAAGTGAGGTGAAAGAATAAATATTGATACAATGAAGGAAGGGGAAGTGAAAAATTCTGTGAAACAAGGACAAAAGTAATACAGAAGAAAAGAAAGAAAATGGAAGAAATGAACTTTGACGATGAAAAAGAAAGAAAGAATAAAAGAAAGAATGAAAACAAATGAAAATGAATGAAAGAACGAAAAAAACATGAAAGAGAGTAAACGAATGAAATAAAGACAGATAACGAATATAAGAAAGAAAGAAAAAAGTAAGAAAGATAGAAAGAAAGAACAAAAGGAAGAAAGAAAGAAAAAACAATGAAAAAAACAACGAAAAAGTAAAAAAAGAAAAGAAAAAAATGAATGCAAGAGAAAGATAAGAAAATTTTGAATATTAATAAAATAAAGATAAATTTAATATGGAAACAAAAGAAAACGAATGAAAGAAAACGAATGAAAGAAAGCGAATGAAACGTATGAAAGAAAGACAGAAAGAGAAATAGGAAGACTTGGGAAAAAAAAAGTAAGTAAAAAAAGATTTAAAGAAAAAGGAAACGTATGACAGAAAATAAAGAAAAGATAAAAATTATGGGGAAAAGTTACCGAGTAAAAGAAAACAAAGGAAAGAAAAGGCAATATTAATATTACTACTACTACTACTACTACTACTACTACTACTAATAATAATAATAATATTAATAATAATAATAATAATAATAATATTAAAAATAATAATAATAATAATAATAATAATAATAATAATAATAATAAAGAAAGATAAAAATAATGAATAAAAGAAAGAACGAAAGAATGAAATCCTGAGAAGAATTTTTTGACAAAAGAAGAAGAAAAAGATCTAGATGGTGTTTAGATCTGATTTGCTGCTATTTGCTTTGTCGTTTTTAATTCGATCTATTTTTCATTATTCGGTAACTGACTCATTTCTTAGCTCAAATACATATATATATATATATATATATATATATATATATATATATATATATATATATATATTAGTTTCCTTTCGTATTGGTGTCATTTATCAGATAAAATATACGCACATACGTGGTGTTTGTGTTTTGCTAACGGGTGGAGAAAGCAGGCGAGGACGGCGGACATTGCGGAAGAAAGGTGGGAAAAATAAGGCTTTGTTTATCTCCCTTATCAAACGTCAATTTTGGTTTTTTCCTTCTGCTTCGACGATGTAGGTATATATATATATATATATATATATATATATATATATATATATATATATATATATATATATATATATGTATATATATATATATATATACGTGTGTTTCTTACGTTTTCGTCACTAGTAAACGCACTGAATGATAGAATAATATACTTTTCATCAAGCCTAGTAAATGACGCACTTACCCCACATAATTTCTCGCTTTATTCCACTCGCCTTATTTCGTTTGTCCTGCCTTACTCCTTTTCTGGTGTCTGACTGAAATCTTTCCTTTTATTAGTGCAGAGGCTTCCATAGATCGAACACTAGCGCTCCAAATTCGTTGATATATTACATTCGAGCTTGATTGAGCGCTATCTAATTGGGAATTTTGTAAGTCTGGTCGGTTCGATAAGGTCCAGTTGGCAGCTGATCACAAAATTGATCTAAATTCTGTTGTTAACTGGAGCAAGCAATGACTTGTTTAATTTTAACACCTTCAAATTACTCTCTATTAATCGTCAGAGAGAACTCTTTTTTACCTTCCGTTGTCAAGGTTGATGCTAAACTCCAGGATAATGACTTGTTGTGCCTTTTCCGACTAACGTTTTCGCTGACATGAAATGGAAATATTATATTGTATCAATTACTAGGTCTGCAGTTAGAAAACTTTGTCCCCTGTATCGCACTAGACAATTTTTCAATATCTGTCTCTATCTCTGAGATGAGGTATTATAACTACTTGTATTATTTACATTATCCGGACTGTTATCCTCATTATCACTGCCAAATTCACAACGTAATGGCCTCTATATCTCTGAGATGAGGTATTATGATTACTTGTATTATTTACATTATCCGGACTGTTATCCTCATTATCACTGCCAAATTCACAACGTAATGGCCTCTATATCTCTGAGATGAGGTATTATGATTACTTGTATTATTTACATTATCCGGACTGTTATCCTAATTATCACTGCCAAATTCACAACGTAATGGCCTCTATATCTCTGAGATGAGGTATTATGACTACTTGTATTATTTACATTATCCGGTCTGTTATCCTCATCTTCATTGCCATATTCACAACGTATCGGCCTCTGTATCTTTGAGATAAGGTATTATGATTACTTGTATCATTTACATTATTCGGACTGTTATCCTCATCATCACTGCCATATTCACAACGTTTTGGCCACTATATCTCTGAGATGAGGTATTATGATTACTTGTATTATTTACATTATTCGGACTGTTATCCTCATCTTCATTGCCATATTCACAACGTATCGGCCGTTGGACGCTCCGGCTTTCTTCATGTGATTAGAATTTCGAACCGAAACGCTTTATTTCGTCCACCGAGGTAGATTGTTCTAGTTCCACGCGCTATGCCTCTCCTGGGTGCCTCAGTTATTTCCCTTTATCCACTGGATCATGTGTCTTCAAGGACGCATGGCCAAGTAGATAAAAATATTGGTTAGATCCAGTGACTAGACCCCAAAGTGTTGTGAGTTCAATACCAGGCCACAGCAGTGGTGAACCAAAACTTGAGGAGTTGCGTTAAAGAGCAATAAGATCAGAGGTCTTGCTGTTGGATGTAGTTTATCGTCATACCCAGGACGAAGCGAGAGTAGCCTCTCACTTATTGCACATACGAATGTGATGTCTACATTTGGATGATGGCTCGGGTTGAAACATTCACACACTAGCTGGCAGCAAATGACGAAAACCGGAGTTGGATAAACTGAGAGATAAAGTCCTGCGTTTTCATTTGTAAAATACGACGATGCCTGTGTGATAAAGTAGTTTGGAAGGTCATTAAAGTTAATAATTGCATCTTCATTGCATAGCATTTTATTTAATCCAATATCTTTCAGATAGTCTCAATCTGTCGTATACAAGCTGCTCAGGACGCCCCTCGTCCGATATGTGTACCCTACTTTCTCCGTTTGCTGTGTGTCAAAGCTTTCTGGTGACTAACTGCAACTAGTGTTTATAGATCCATCTACTGGATTGAGATGTAAGACATACTGAATTGTGTTGTGTGTTTGTTTGTTTGTTTTTTTTTGGGGGGGGGACCTTTTTTTGTGGGGGCGATTGTAGCATTTTATTTGTTTTTTTTTCAATGTTTTTTTTTAATAATTTTTTAATGTGAATTCACCCAGAATATAAACAAATACTTCCTGTAAAATAATTTACTCCTAAGTTGTAGAGATTCAACATCTACCCATTAGCTTCTCAACTGCAATAACACTCAAGGCAAGTGCGGCTTATGTTGACATCATCAAACCTCCACAACGTAAAAAAAACAAACAAACAAAAGAAGAACAGGAGAAATAGAAATATACTGACAATAAAAAAGCAAAGCCCCAAAATAAAATATTTGCATGTATCACGCTTGCAATAACGAATGCAGAAGTGAAGTCAGGTACTTCTGCATTCGGTGTCTGGCCTCTAAGGTGCACAGGGCATCCTTGATATCTGATATGAATCTGGGGCTAAGTCTATTCCAACATGTTACATTCCACTACTATACAGCCTTAGACTAGGATACAATATATCGTCCGGTTGCCTCTAGCTAGGGTCTAAAACCCGACTGAATTGGCGTCAGTCGGGGATTCTACCACTAAGCCGTTGGCGCACGGCAGGGATAAAAATGAATTTAATTTATTTATTTTTAGATAAACACAGTGACTGAGAGAACTCGATTCGATTTACCGAAGAGTCTTGCATTATTAGCCGTAATAGTCACAGTTTACACACCTACATTTCCTCCCCAGTGAGCTCAACCGAAATGATTTTTTCAGGATGAGATAGATAGAGAGAGAGAGAGTGGGGGTTATTGGCGTTTGTATGAGGGAAATTCGGAGGTGCAGGCTGCATAATCTTTACCCACGTGAAATTCGTCGCACCCAGTCTCTTGATGCCGGATCATGTTTTATGCAAATTAGTTATTTAAAATGCCAATATCACTTTAGCCTTTAATGATGTGTTCAATTTGACAGAGATGCACTTAGAAAAGGCATTAATTAATTTTCATCCCTCATCTATGGGTTAAACAGCAGGGTAGACTGGGCTTGCTAGCTAGATATCGTTTTCTGAAATCTTTGCTGAATTTCTGTTATGTTTTCTTTCGCTTCTTGCCTTTGTTTTCTTTTCCTTTTCTTCTTTTATTAAAGTTTCTTTCTTTTTTCTTTTTTTCTTGTTCTTCTTCTTCTTCTTTTTCTTCTTCTTCTTCTTCTTCTTCTTCTTATTATTATTATTATTATTATTATTATTATTATTATATTTTCGATTCTTTAGGAGGTCAAGGGATGCCAATTAGAGTAAAAATGAAAATAATTTTAATTACTGTCCGTCTTTCTTTCTTTCTTTCTTCCTTTCTTTCTTTCTTTCTTTCTTTCTGCCTGTCCGTCTTTCTTTCTTTCATTCATTCTTTCTTTCTTTCTTTCTTCCTTTCTTTCTTCCTTTCTTTCTTTCTTTCTTTCTGTCTGTCTGTCCGTCTTTCTTTCCTTCTTGTCATGCTTTAGAATATATATTGCATATACTTTTTTCTTTCTTTCTAGCTTTCTTTCTTACTTATTCACATTGTTAGTTCTTTCTTTATCATCGTCCATTCTTTCTTTTTCTTTTTCTTTTCCATATTGCTATTTCATCTCTCCATTACCTTCTTTGGATTTTTCTTTCTTTCACTCTTTCCCATACTCTCGTTTCATGATTTCGCTTCCCTGTCTTTCCTTCCTTCTTTCTTTCTTTCTTTCTTTCCTATTTTTTATTCCCTCTCATACATGATTGCATTTCAGTCACTTTCTTTCTTTCTTTCTTTCTTTCTTTCTTTCTTTCTTTTGATACTGAGAGTTTTCTTCTTTGTTTTCCATTCTTTCTTTTTTTCTTTCTATTAATACAGAGAATTTTCTTTTTTGTTTTCCATCCATCCATTCTTTCTTTATTTTTTCTTTCTTTCTTTCTTTCTTTCTTTCTTTCTTTCTTTCTTTCTTTCTTTCTTTCTTTCTATTGATACTGAGAGTTTTCTTCTTTGTTTTCCATTCTTTCTTTTTTTCTTTCTATTAATACAGAGAATTTTCTTTTTTGTTTTCCATCCATCCATTCTTTCTTTATTTTTTCTTTCTTTCTTTCTTTCTTTCTTTCTTTCTTTCTTTCTTTCTTTCTTTTGATACTGAGAGTTTTCTTCTTTGTTTTCCATTCTTTCTTTTTTTCTTTCTATTAATTCAGAGAATTTTCTTTTTTGTTTTCCATCCATCCATTCTTTCTTTATTTATTTTTTCTTTCTTTCTTTCTTTCTTTCTTTCTTTCTTTTGATACTGAGAGTTTTCTTCTTTGTTTTCCATTCATTCTTTTTTTCTTTCTATTAATACAGAGAATTTTCTTTTTTGTTTTCCATCCATCCATTCTTTCTTTATTTTTTCTTTCTTTCTTTCTTTCTTTCTTTCTTTCTTTCTTTCTTTCTTTCTTTCTTTCTTTTGATACTGAGAGTTTTCTTCTTTGTTTTCCATTCTTTCTTTTTTTCTTTCTATTAATACAGAGAATTTTCTTTTTTGTTTTCCATCCATCCATTCTTTCTTTATTTTTTCTTTCTTTCTTTCTTTCTTTCTTTCTTTCTTTCTTTCTTTCTTTCTTTCTTTCTTTCTAATTTAACTTTTCTCTTTCCTTCATTTATTTTTACATACCCCTAGCTTAATCTTTTATTTCTTTGTTTCAAACCAATACTCATAGCTCAGCACACCATAACCTCCTCGACCCTGACGACTCACGAGAATAAATTTGGACATTTTTATTTATTATTACATTCTGGAAATTGGTAGAGAGAACCCAATAAAATTTCCATTTTCTAAAAGCATTTAACCCTTCTAGGAATCACATCAAAATTAAACAAATTAAGCTACACACCATCCTGTCGTTCACAGTACACTTTGTTCAGGGACTAAAACCGAAGAATGAAACTTTATTACAGACATCACCTTCGGTCAGAAAATCATTCATTGATTCAGTATCTCTAAAAGTACGAGTTTTTTTTTATGAATGAATACGATATTAACGACTCGGATAAAATTGTGTCGTATTCACATTAATCTATTTTCAATTTGACAATAAATACCATTAGATACCATTCATCCTTGCTTTGAATATTGCTACAACAGATGGTCTGCTATATATTTAAAGATTCTTGACGAAATCCAAAGAATAATCTGCAATATTATTGGTCCTGAACTGGTACCTCAGCTTCAGTCATATTTCCCAACGCCGTAAACTGGCTTCCCCGTGTCTTTTGTATAAACACTTTCATGATAATTGTTCAGCTTAACGCGCCGCTATGACACCTAGAATTTAGATGCAGTACTAGATTGGCAGCAAGGTCTCATCGATTTAGAGTAGAATTCGCTAGATTCATCCGTAAGTTCGATGATAAGAGTTTCTTTTCCCGCACTTCTAGCTTGTGGAACTTTCTTCCGGCTCCTTGTTTTCCGGCTATATTTGATCTTCACAAATTTAAATGCAAGGTCAATTGATATCTTCTGTCTTCCGAATTACTCTTCCATTGTTCTCGCTCCTTCACAATGTTTGCTGTTTTCGAATTCGTTCATATCCAGTAACCCCTTGTTTTTTAATGGCGTTACTGCCTTGCTTGGAGAAAATTCGATTTAACACACACACACACACACACACACACACACACACACACACACACACACACACACACACACACACACACAAAACGAGAAATCGCGTGTAATTCACCCATGACAATGATTTTAAAAAGCTTCCTTTTTGTATGTTTTATTTAATATTCAGTAAAATAAAAATAAAAACCTAAATTCGAATTTTCATTCAAATACATTTTTTATATATAATTTCTAAACCTTAAACACACTTTAGTAAATTTACACATTGAATTAGCCAGTTGCAGAATTCATTGTGAGAATATTACATGGAATAAAACTTATGGCCTACCGTAATTCCCCCATGTATAATACGCTTTCATCCATAATAACTGTGCTGAAAGTGTGGGAAAATGCTTCTACTCATTCATAATACGCACTCCTTGTTTGGTAATCAAACCCTATAAATTGTACCTCTCCATTTCATTACGGCCAGCGTTTCCTACTCTTATTAAAAAAAATGGTTTTAAACATAGAATATGATTTTACTTGCGCCTTAATAATGATTTTCTTTTTTCTTATATTCTATCTCACTCAGTAATCGCATGAGTCTTAGTGACTTTGAACTCTCGGATGGGGTGAAATGATTAAAACAAGAAAAGACAAAGCAAGTAATTTGAATTGAGTTCACATGTTTTCTTTCGTGTTCAGATCGAATTCTAGCCATCATGTGAATGTCCTGGAAACAATAATCGCTATGTAAACAGATAGGTTGATTGTGTTGACTTCATGCCATCTGCTAAATGCAATGTCAATAGAATTCACGGTTCTTCTTGATTACTCTTCTATTCTTCTCGCGCCTTAATAATGTTTATCTCACTTTTCTTATTATTTCACACTCAGTGACCCCTTATGTCTTAGTGGCTTTACTGCCTTACATGGGGTAAAATTATTAAAAATGATAGTGGCTTAAAAAATGGGAACTCATTTAGACGTTAGCTGTAGAAGAAAATACGTCTGGCCAACCTAATCATTCTCTAATCAACATGACTACAACAATGAATGAAATAAGACGCTATGGTGGTTACAGCTAGCAGCGGTCAAAAGTACAGATTTAAGCCCTCTAAATTGGCAATAGGTTTGGTTTGGTTTGGTTTGGTTTGGTTTGGTTTGTTTTACGGCATACCAAACTCAATGGATTATTTAAGATTTTTATTGCTGGTAATATGTTGTTGTTTTTTTTTTAAATTATTGCTAGTATTTTTTTTAATGTATAGCTGGTAATTTTTTTTTCCAAAAATGTATTGCTGCTAATAATATATTGATGTTAATAATTTTTCTTCAAAACTTTATTGCTGGTAATAATCTTAACAAATTATTTCGGGTATTAATACCTATTTTTACACTTTCACAGTGTTTTGACCACAATTTGTGGGTTAGCTATTTACTCATAGCTAGGACCAAAACAGGTGCTACCACCCCGGGTCAGGGTGTATCTAGAAACACCAGCAATTAAGAGCTGGTTCCAAGCTCCTCAAAACCTCCTGATCAGAGGTCTTGTTTTGGGACGTAGATTATCGTCATACTCACGAAGAAATTGGTAATAGGTTAAACTCAATAAATTATATTGAAATCAGGATATTATCAATGGGTGAATGAAATAAGACCCTATGGTGGTTCCAGCTGCCGCTGGATATATATATATATATATATATATATACTTTATTTTGCTCCTTCTAAATATACTTCTTTTTCTGTGTGCCGTTTTCAATCAAGAGGTGGGCAATCGTGGTTCTCGCTAACTTCCTGCCCCTTGTAGCACTGAGAAATGTTTGCCTCTTTGCGACCTCTCCTCCCTCTTCTACCAACCATTTACACAAGGTCTATAAGTAGGTTATTCGCTTCTTTCTCCTTCTCTCTCAAGGCTTCAACATGTCTTGTGAACCCTCTTTCCTCATTATGTGGTTTAGAAATGTCAATTCGCTCTTTCTGGTTCTAAGTATAAGTGTCTGCTTTGTTTTCATTTTCTCTAGAATATACTCACATGGTATTCTCGGCGTTCATCTGCAGAACCACATTTCTGTTAGCTCAAAGAGAGAGAGAGAGAGAGAGAGAGAGAAACGTACTGAAATAGATAGATAGTTAGATATGAACAGATAGATAGTGTTGAGTCTTGACGGATGGTTCGTTCTACTTCGTCGCCATTGTTGAGTCTTGACTCAATGTTGAATCTCGCCTATTGCATGGAATAATAATGCAACACAAAATGTACTTGGAACAAGAATGTATTATAATAAGAAAGTGTACACAATAAGTACATATAGTATTTCTGTATATTTCTGGGAAGACGTTCCTGGAGAATGTGTTGACTAGTCGCAGTCGATCAGAGTCTCTAGTTGGATCTCGTGATTCCACGTCTCTTCTCCCGGTATCAACCATTATTTATATAGTTGGTAGTCACCTATGCAGATTAGGTGGATCCTGCCACAACAGATAGATAGATAGATAGATAGATACATACATTTGAGATTGCGATAGATAGATAGATAGATAGATAGATAGATAGAGAGAGAGAGAGAGATAGCGAGATAGATAGATACATACATTTGAGATTGCGATAGATAGATAGATAGATAGAGAGATAGATAGAGAGATAGAGAGATAGATAGAGAGATAGAGAGATAGAGAGATAGATACATACATACATTTGAGATTGCGATAGATAGATAGATAGATAGATAGATAGATAGATAGATAGAGAAATAGATAGAGAGATAGATAGATAGATAGAGATATAGATAGAGAGAGACATAATGAAGGGAATGAGATAGATAGATAGATAGATAGATAGATAGATAGATAGATAGATAGATAGATAGATAGATAGATAGATAGATAGATTTGAATGTAATAAGACAAAAGGATATGAACAGACTGAGATAGATAGATAGATAGATAGACAGACAGATAAATATCAACAGACTGAGATAGAGACATAGATAGATAGATAGACAGACAGATAAATATCAACAGACTGAGATAGATAGATAGATAGATAGATAGATAGATAGATAGATAGATAGATAGATAGATAATGAAGAGACTGAGATAGATAAATAGATAGATAGATAGATAATGAAGAGACTGAGATAGATAGATAGATAGATAGATAGATAATGAAGAGACTGAGATAGATAGATAGATAGATAGATAATGAAGAGACTGAGATAGATATATAGATAGATAATGAAGAGACTGAGATAGATAGATAGATAGATAGATAGATAGATAGATAGATAGATAATGAAGAGACTGAGATAGATAGATAGATAGATAGATAGATAGATAGATATGAACAGACTGAGATAGATAGATATGAACAGACTGAGATAGACAGATAAATATCAACATATATATATATATATATATATATATATATATATATATATATATATATATATATATAGAGAGAGAGAGAGAGAGAGAGATAGATAGATAGATAGATAGATAATGAAGAAACTGAGATAGATAGATAGATAGATAGATAGATAGATAGGAACGGGCTAAGAGAGGCGGAGTCGACATTGAAAGTATGGTCATAATTAATATTGTAGACCAATTAATACAGCTGACATCATTCTCTTACCACCCTTACTGCCGCAGTGTCAAAGGTCAGATTTTTTAAAAATAAACAAATAGAAATCAGATTTCTTTTCCTCTTATGATAGATAAAAAAAATACATTTTTTGTTGCCAAGAGGCTTTAGAAATTGCATTCCCTTTTCAATAACTTCAGTGAAAAAGCTCTAATGTAATTGCATTTTGACAGCCGCCATTTTTATGTGTAGATTTTTACGCTAATTCTTTCTTAATGCCTTTGCTAAATAGACCTTTTTATTCTTTAATGCAGAATTGAACCAACTTGGCTCTGATACGTCGATGAAATGATTCGTACTCGTTCTGAACCTTTGGTAAGGGAATTTTTACTCTAATTTTTTGCAACCTGTTAAAATCCTCACTTGATTTAATATTGTTAAAATTATGGCTAACATTTCTTGGCGATATTTACAAACTATAATTTTGGTTTAATTCTGCAAACCAATCGATGAAATTTGAATAAGTTGATTTGTTTGGAAAAATACAAAAAACATACGTCACGTTTTAATAATTTCTTTAACGTAATTTAATTTTATAAGACTTAATGGTAAACAATATATTTTAGGATTTTTTTTTCTTTTTTAACGGCGAAAAATAAATTTCTTACTCTTCAGCATGCAACATGCAACTGGCCATACGTAAATATTTCTATCAGGAGCCAAATTACAACTTTTAGAAACGATTGGCCTTGGGATTTGATTAGTTTTCGCAAATGCAGGACAAACTGGAAGTTTGATTATTGTATATAAAACCTTAAATAAAAAACAGGCAAAAAAATAATATTGCATTTTTCCGAAGTATTTGTTATTTTATTTATTAAATTGTTTAAATATAGTGGGAATAATTTGTATTGTAAGTAATAAAAACGTTTAATTTTCCACCAAATATGAATTAAAATTTATTGTACTAAGCCACGCATCCTAATAAAATCAAATGTATTTTGTACCGCCTTATCTGTTTGTACTTCTTCCGAAAATGTGGTTTCGATCGGTCTATGTATAGCTATTTTAGAGGGTGTGACGGACGGACTAACAGAAGTCACAGAATTTTGTATATAGACTCCCTATAGTAAAACCTTACTTAGGTCTTTCAGCAAGGACGAAGGAGAGAAGAGTCTAATCTCACGATGCTCCAAAATGCTCCATTTGAGACCCAATGATTGACGGAAGCGGTCCTCGAGATCTGGCTTCATTTCTGAGCAATTTTGACCAAATTTGAATAATTTTATGCATAATAATCGGCGCAGTATCGTTTTAAATTATTGCTCAATCAAAATGCTTAGATAATCTCTGGCGTTAATTCTGCTAAGTAATTATATCATGTATATGGTTATCCAAATATTAATAGAGACATTTAAAAGTATAAGATTTCACTAATCTTCAACTATGTCGTGGATATGGTTATCCAAACCATCATAGACACACTACCAATCTTAACAGTTCAATTATCTTCAGCTATGTCATATGTATGATTATCCAACCAATCATAGAGTCACTACCAAGCGTAACAGTTCATTAACCTTCAACTATATAATGGATATGGTTATCCACGCCATCATAGAGACACTTCCAAGCTTTACAGTTCACATATCTTCAACTATGTCACGGATATGTTTATCCAACCTGTCATAGAGACACTACCAAGTTTAACAGTTTACTAATCTTAAGCTTTGTCATGGATATGGTTATCCAATCCATCGTAGAGACACTCCCAAGCTTAACAGTTCATTAATCTTCAAACTATGTCGTGTATATGGTTATCCAAACAATCATAGAGATACTACTGATCTTAACATTTCACTAATCTTCAACTATGTCATATATATGCTTATCCAAACCATCGTAGAGACACTTCCAAGTTTGACAGTTCACTAATCTTCAACTATGTCAAGTATATGGTTATCCAAACTATCATAGAGACAACTCCACGTTCAACAGTTCAATAATCTTCAGCTATGTCGTCGGTATGGTTATCCAAACCATCATAGAGGCACTTCCAAGCTTAACAGTTCACTAATAATCAACTATGTCATGGATATTTTTATCCAAACCATTGCAGAGACACTTAAAAGTTTAACAGTCCACTAATCTTCAGCTATGTCGTGGATATGTTTATCCAAAGCGTCATAGAGAGACTTCCAAGTTTAACAGTTCACTAATCTTCAACTATTTCATGGATATTCTTATCAACACCATCATAGAGACACTTCCAAGCTTAACAGTTCATTAATCTTCAAATATTATATGGATATGGTTATCCGAATCCTGATAGAGACACCTCCAGGCTTAACTGTCTACTAATCATTAACGATATCATTGATATGTTTATCGAAACCATCATAGAGACACCTCCAGGCTTAACAGTCTAATATTCATTGATATGTTTATTCAACCATCATAGAAACACCTCCAGGCTCAACAGTTCACTAATCTTCATCTATATCATGGATATGGTTATCCAAACCATCATAGAGTCACCTCCAGGCTTAACAGTCTAATATTCATTGATATGTTTATTCAACCATCATAGAAACACCTCCAGGCTCAATAGTTCACTAATCTTCATCTATATCATGGATATGGTTATCCAAACCATCATAGAGTCACCTCCAGGCTTAACAGTCTAATATTCATTGATATGTTTATTCAACCATCATAGAAACACCTCCAGGCTCAACAGTTCACTAATCTTCATATATATCATGGATATGGTTATCCAAACCATCATAGAGTCACCTCCAGGCTTAACAGTCTAATATTCATTGATATGTTTATTCAACCATCATAGAAACACCTCCAGGCTCAATAGTTCACTAATCTTCATCTATATCATGGATATGGTTATCCAAACCATCATAGTGTCACCTCCAGGCTTAACAGTCTAATATTCATTGATATGTTTATTCAACCATCATAGAAACACCTCCAGGCTCAATAGTTCACTAATCTTCATCTATATCATGGATATGGTTATCCAAACCATCATAGAGTCACCTCCAGGCTTAACAGTCTAATATTCATTGATATGTTTATTCAACCATCATAGAAACACCTCCAGGCTCAATAGTTCACTAATCTTCATCTATATCATGGATATGGTTATCCAAACCATCATAGAGTCACCTCCAGGCTTAACAGTCTAATATTCATTGATATGTTTATTCAACCATCATAGAAACACCTCCAGGCTCAACAGTTCACTAATCTTCATCTATATCATGGATATGGTTATCCAAACCATCATAGAGTCACCTCCAGGCTTAACAGTCCATTAATTCTCATCTGTGTTATGGATATCTTATCCAAACTATCATAGAGACACTTCCAAGGTTAACATTTCATTCATCTTTAACTATATCATTGATATGTTTATCAAACCATCAAAGAAACACCTCTAGACTTAACAGTTCATTATTCAACTATGTCATGGGCATGGTCCTCCAAATCGTCATAGAGAACCCTCCAGGCTTAACAGTCCACTAATCTTTACCTATATCATTGATATGTTTATCCAAACTGTCATTGAGACACCTTCAGAGTTAACAGTCCATTAATCTTCAACTATATCGTGGATATGGTTAATCAATCCATCATAGAAACACCTCCAGGATTGACAGTTCCCTAATCTTCAACTATATCATAGATATCGTTATGCAAACCATGATAGAGACAACTCCCGGCTTGTATCATGGACATGATTATCTAAACCATTATAGAAACACCTCCAGACCTATCAGTTCATAATCTTTAACTATGTCATAGATATTTTTATCCAAACCGTCATAGAGACACTTCCAAGCTTAACAGTTCACTAACCTTCAACTATGTCATGGATATGTTTATGCAAACCATCATAGAGTCACTTTAAACTTAACATTTCATTAATCTTCAACTATGTCATGGATATGGTCATCCAAAGCATCACAGATACACTTCCAAGCATAACAGTTCACTAATCATCAACTATATCATGTATATGTTTATTCAAAACATCATAGAGACACCTCCAGGCTCAACAGTCCACTAATGTTTAAATATATCTGATTTGGTTATAAAAACCGTCATAGAAACACCTCCAGACATAACGGTTCACTAATTTTCAACTATGTCATGGATATGGTTATGTAAACCATCATAGAGAAACCTCCAGTCTTAACAGTCCGTTAATCTTCAAATATCATGGATATGGTTATTCAAACCATCTTAGAGACACCTCCAGGTTTAACAGTCCACTAATCTTCAACTATGTTATGGATATGTTTAATCAAACCATCATGAAGACACCTCCAAGTGTAACAGTTCACCAATCTTCAACTATGTCATAGATATTTTTATCCAAAACGTCATAGAGACACTTCCAAGCTTAACGGTTCACTAACCTTCAACTATGTCATAGATATGGTTATCCAAGCCATCATAGAGACACTTCCAGACTTAACAGTTCATTAATCTTCAACTAAATCATGGATATTCGTAGCCAAGCGATCACAAAGTGACTTGCACGCTTCATAGTAGGTTTGCAATTCTTAAAGTTCGGAGATTCTTTGTGCTGTCCCGAGACAATCGCATCATGAAGTGGGATAACGATTGAACGAGGAATGACATTGTTCCATTTCCTGTTTAATCATCTCTGACGGTCGATTCACCATTTTTCTCGATTAGTGCTGGGACAGCAGATGTTTAACAATATCAACCGCTTCCCAGTAGTATCCAGCTATGTGGAGATCGCGATGAACTGTTTTCGTTGACACATGTTATTTTCAAGGCAGATATTTATCCTTGCTGTTTCTTTCGCTCTTGTTATATATATATATATATATATATATATATATATATATATATATATATATATATATATATATATATATATATATATATATATATATATATATATATATATATATATATATATATTGGTACAAGTTCCGACTGACGAAAATTCAGTCGGGTTTCAATCCTAGCTAGAGGCAACCGGACATCTAGCCACAGTGATGAGCTGTGAAACAGCGAAACAGTCTGTCTTTGGATGACAAAATATATATATATATATATAAAACAACTGAAAAGTTGTAAATTAAAAAAAAATTGAATGTTTTTTTTGTGAAAGTATTTATTTATATTTTTATATATATATTTAAATATATTTGCGACGGTACAGAAGCGTATCAGGGCATAAAAACCAATTTTTTTATTAACGGCCATGTTAGATTTAAAATAAAACACCAGTTAACCGGTTTCGTCCCCTCTCATCAGAACTGTTTAACGGGGAATAGAAATTATGAGGAAAATATTTGTCATGGAAGACATGAATGAAGGGCAGGGAAGAGAAAGATAAATACAAGTGTATATAATTACAGTAATACCACACAAGATGCTAGAGACCCAGCATATATATATATATATATATATATATATATATATATATCATATTTCAGATCGGGCCCCGAAAACTTCTGAAAACCGCCATTTCTGAAGAAAGATCGGGGCCGACCTGAAATATCAAATATATAAATTTATATAAAATATAAATAAATACTTTCACAAAAAAAACATTCAATTTTTTTTAATTTGCAACTTTTCAGTTGTTTTTTCTATATTATATACATATTAAGAAAGTATACGTGGCTTCTCATTATGCTATATATATATATATATATATATATATATATATATATATATATATATATATATATATATATATATATATATATATATATATATATATATATATATATATATATATATATATATATGGCAATTAATCAACTCAAACAAAGAGACCGTCCAGAAGAGTTCGAAGTGGTTCAGAAGTTGTCATAATTTTTGACGACATTTGTTTACATTTTGACCTTGGTAACAGAATGTTCCTCTGTGGCTGAAACAGTTAAGGCACGTCAGGCTATATGACGGTTCCGTATAGGATACAGGTTCGATTCCTGTCGGAGGACGAAAAAAAATTTATATCAAAATTTTTCGGACACTCAGGCCGGTAAATGTTGTTTAAAACTGTTTATTATAAAACAGAGCATTTACTTAAATATATGTATCTACAAAAAAATGTACAAACATAAAAAGGTCTTTAAATGATTGTCGGACTTTGTCCATTTCATTATATATATATATATATATATATATATATATATATATACATAGTTTACAAAAAATTAGGTAATCCGTATGGGTAGACCCAACGAGGATAAAATCCAGAGAGCTCAATGTAAATCAAAGCTAATAACTTAAATATAAACAGACTGGTTTAAGGTTCCATATAATGAATTATTTCACCACAGCCCTTTTAAAGGACCGCGGATTATTTCTCTCTTTATGCCTTTTTCTCCTCTTCCCCTTCCATATCAATATGTAACTTCCGTTAAGTTAACCGATTTAACGTGTCAATATCTGGATTTTCTCAAACAATTTAAATTTGAAAGAATAGAAATGTTACATCTAACTAAATTATGTCTCTCTCCCCCCTCACTTTCTCACTTCGTTAATTTACATATGATTAATACTGCCCGTCAAAAATGTGTAAATTTCTTTTCATTTTTCGTTTCAATCTTTGGAAGTAAAGTCTGATGATCCGCTGTCCTTTAAAAGGGCTGTGGTGAAATAATTTATTATATGGAACCATAAAGTTGCCTGTTTTTATTTAATATATATATATATATATATATATATATATATATATATATATATATATATATATATATATTAAATAAATAAATATATATATATATATATATATATATATATATGTCAATCTTTTTATATCTATCTACCTATCAGTATACCTATCTGCCTGTCTGTGTATTTATAAAGACATCTCATCAAATTTATATACGAGTACGGGGTGTAACAGCAAAATATTAAATATATTAATAAAAACACTAAACTAATTGAGATTATTTTTCCAAGATTTCAGACACAGCTTTTAGCAATCGTGACAGCATATGTCGTAAGAATCACTGAAAAATCCATTGAGTTATTTAGCTACGAAGAGAACAGGCTAAAATAGTTTTGCGTCAGCCCCAATTTGTCTTCCCAACTGAGCAATGGTGGGAGGAAAAGGTCATTCTGACCTTCAGTAATAGTACTAATCTTCAAAGTCCATTCAAAAACCATCAAGAACGATGAATAATTTTTAAAAAGAGGGAAAAGTAGAAAGGAAAACTAGATCAGGAAGTCACAACAGCAAAGGGATCGTCATTTCAACTTAGACCTAAATACATTCTTATTGTTCAGAGCAGAATTCAATAGTCTTATAAAAACCTCGGAGAATTCCAGTCAGGTATTTTTAGTCATTTATAAGATAGAATGGCTCAATCTAACAACTGTATCATTTTGGTATTTGACGATCTGGTGTATTTTGCAGTTACACCCCATATATATCAATCTTTTCATATCTATCTATCTATCTATCTATCTATCTATCTATCTATCTATCTATCTATTTATATATATATATATGTGTGTGTGTGTGTGTGTGTGTGTGTGTGTGTGTGTGTGCTTGTCTGCGTGTGTTTTTGAGTGTGCATGTGCGTGTGTGCATGTATTGATAATTCCATTCACATCTATCTATCTATCTATCTATCTATCTATCTATCTATATATATATATATATATATATATATATATATATATATATATAGATATATATATATCAATCTCTTCATATCTATCTATCTATCCCCGCATATTACTATCCCTCTCTATATAGATAGATATACATGAACTAGAAATGAGATAGATGGATAGATATGAACATAATGACATAGATAGATAGATAGATAGATAGATAGATAGATAGATAGATAGATATTAGAACGAACTTAAAAATTTACCTCCAAATTGATTGAAATAGAAAGAAAGTGACTGAAATAAAAAGAAAGAAAGAAAGAAAGAAAGAAAGAAAGAAAGAAAGAAATAGACTGTTACGAAATATTAATAGCCCGGTAGGTAGATGGAAGATATGGAAATTGGTATATAAATGGTCGTAATGAAGACAAAACATGTGGAAAATGTCTGGCAGGGTAAAAGTAAATCTTCTAATAAAGTAGGAAATGATTAATAATAACCATTGAAGACAGGGCGAAATGAGAAGTAAGTGTTAAAAACAGAACATTTTCCCGCCTAAAAATGTGTAAAAAAAAAAAGGCGGGAAAACAAACAAACAAGCAAACAGACGTATTATTATTTCAATAAACAAAGAATAAATAAATAAAATAAAATAACGAAACAAAAATAATATCGAAGCACAACAAACAGGGAAAGAAAATTATGAAAAGAATGACTGATTATCAAAGATATGATCGGTTTATTTTATTTATTTGTCCTATAAGGAGTCGCTTGCCTTATTAATTCGAAATTAACTCCCTTTCCAATCCGCCATTGTTCCAGCTGATAATTAATATTTATCTTGTTTATTTTATTCTGTTTTGTGGGGGGGGTTTTTTTCTATTTATTTATTTTGCTTTGTATCTTTTGTTTCGTGTTTTGTGGGCTGTCGGTTGGAATTATCGTTGAACACGTTCCGTCGGACTTAGCCCTTTGAAAAGCAAACAAAATACAAACAAACCGTACGCATCTCACCATAGCTATTTTTCCCGCCTCTTTATAAAGATCCTTATCAATGAACGACATCATAAATAATGTCGCTCCTACCGTGGCATCGGCTGGAGCTGTGACAGCTAACACTGTTTCAGTGATGATTATAATTATATTATTCATCCGGAGTTGAACGAAGGCTAATATTTCGGGATCAAGAGACAACAGTTTTCCTGAAAACACTAGCACTCGCCCGAGTATACTCACTGACATAGACTGACATATTCTGATACTTAGTAATATATACTGAATCCATCCTTCACATCTACAAATCTACCATTCGTACATGCATGGAATACTGTTGCCACATATGGTCTGGGGTAGGTACCGCGCTGTTCATCTCGGGGTTCTCGACAAAATCCAAAGACGAATATGCAATGTGATCGGTCCTGACCTGGCATCTCAACTCCAATCACTTTCTCACAGACGTTATGTGGCTTCCCTCTGTCTTTTCTATAAATATTTTCATGGCATCTGTTCTGACCAGCTATTTTCACTGTTGCCTCAAACGCATGAATTTAAGCGTGCTACTAGGTTGGCATCTCGGTCCAACCCTTTCACTGTTGAAACAATCAAATGTAACCGCCTCTTCTACTCCAACAGCTTCTTCTTTCGCACTTCCCGACAGATGAACTCCCTTCCTCTTACTTGCTTCCCTGATGTTCAAAAATGTTAATTTAATGTCAATCGTCCCCTTCTGATTCTTGATCTCGGTTCTTCTTTTTGTCCTTTTCTCAACCCTCCCATACCCAGTCTTTTCTCTTACTTTCACTTTCTGTAGTCCCTTGCGTACTACTGGCACTTCCGCCTTGCATGGGGTTGAAATGCTTAAAATAATAAAAAAAATAAAAAAACTTACCTGGCTCAGGTGTTAACCTTTAGCCAATGAGGGTTTACGGCAGAGTGTTTAACGCCGCCTGTGCTTTAAGTGAATCTATACTTCTCCTCACTTTCGATGGGAGATGTTACTCTAACCCAGGGCAGTACATTCTACATCGCACGAAAAAGGTTGGATCGGTGTAATACCGACACCAGCGTGGCAGTGATCGCGGATGCTGGACAAAAAGCAATTTTTGCCCTTGGTCCATATGCATAAGTATATGTATCGCTTTAAATGGACCTTGTGTCACGGCCAGCCTTGGTGGGAAGCCAGGTAAATAAAACACTAGCATTCGCTTCAGTATTCTTACTGACATTATTATTATTATTATTAGTAGTAGTAGTAGTAGAAGTAGTAGTAGTAGTGGAAGTTATGTGCACGTGAAATTGGGTTGACGGAACCCTCGGGGGCTGTCGTTGGCTGTGCTAGCACGAAGTCACAAGTCATCGTTACCGAGAGTTTGAGCGTGCTTGCCTTGTCGATCACGACAGATAAAGCGTTCTCTCCCAGAAACTGTAACTAAGGTCCGCTAAGCATAGTTGCAATATAAAACATAGGTGGGCTTTGCGGGTGTTGAACAAACACAAATGTTCCTGAGCGAGCGTCTGCAACAAGGATTAGCTAGCCGCCGCCTTAGTAGACGGGTATCGTCAAATATGAGTGGACAGCTATAACAAAATAAATAAGTAGTAGTAGTATTATCTTCCTTCTGAACATAGGCGATCATGGCCCTCCACAACTTTCTGCTTCATGCGAGAGTCAGTAATTGTATCCCTTACACTAAGTCCCACTTATTTAACCACCCATTCCAACAAGCTGGTCAGTTAAATGGCTCGCCCACTTCCCCTATCTCTTTTGCACTCAAAGATAGGGTTTAAGTTTTCCAAGCACTTCTTCCTTATTATGCGCCCGACACATTTTAGTATAAATGTTGTTTTTCTGGGCATTATAAACCCAATGCCTTCAGCAACCATTTTTACCAGTGCTCATATTGCAATTTTTCGCTGTTATCATATCATGTTTTTAGCAGAGCTCATATTGCAACTTTGTTGTTATTATCGCTTTTCTCTGGCACTCCTAATTACTGGTTCCCATATTGTATTCATTTCTATGCTTGGTCGGCTCAGGAGATTTTTGTGGCCTAGCATATGTGCTGATTCCTTAAGTTTACGAATTTTCCAATAGTGTTCCTTGTCTATGATCTTAACCTGATACCACAGAGGGCTGTGATCTCCCTTCTCTCTCCATATGTGGTCAGCCACGCCTGATTTTTCCACTTCCCCTCGTGTGGTTGAGATCATAGACAAGGATAACCATTGGACAATTCGTAAACTTAAGGAATCAGTACATATGCTAGGCCACAAAAATATCCTAAGCCGACCAAGCATAGAAATGAATACAATATGGGAACCAGTAATAAGGAGTGCTAGAGAAAAGCGATAATAACAACAAAGTTGCAATATGAGCTCTGGTAAAAATATGTATTGATAACAGCAAAAAATTGCAATATGAGCACTGGTAAAAGTGTTGTTTTGTTTTGTTATGTTTTTGGGTTTGTTTTTTTTTTTTGTTTTGTTTTCGGGGGTATTTTATTTAATCAGTTTTTTTAAAGACTTTTTCTTTATCTATTCGCTCCGAGTATGGGATTTCTAGTATCTTTCTGTAGAACCAAATTTCTCCTTGTTCTATTTTTTTTCTCATTCTTAAGGAAATTGCTCAATATCCACTGCCATATAAGAGGATGGATAACACTTTGCAATCCAGCAGACTTTCTTTTGTTACTAAAGAATTTATTCAGTTTCTCATTAGCTTGCTTATCTTTTAGAATATTTTCTTTCGCTCGTCCAGTGCGTGTTCGGATCTTGGTGCCACATTTTCCTCCCTTTGTTAAAACACTTGCCAGATATTTGAAATTATGCACCTGTTTGATGTTTATATCTCGAATTCGTAACTCGCATCTTGGGATTTTTCTCTTGCTGATGACCACATTTACTGTCTGTTGTTTTACTGTTTATGACTGGTAATTTTTTTTTCAAAAACGTGTTTCTGGTAATATTTTTATTTTCCAAAATTTATTGCTGGTAATATTTAAAACAAATGTATTTCTGGTATTTCTACTATAAAAATCTATCTTAAGAAACTCTACTATTTTTATAGGATCTGATAAAGTATTGTTATTATAAAAAATGAACAACAACTATTCTTAAAATCCAAAATATTTTTCGGATTCAGATCGATAAGCTGTAAAAGCCATATAGGGTTGATAAGCCCTAAAAAACGAATCAGTCAATAAAAACCGTCGGAAATGTTAAACGGTTTCTTGCTTGTTGTCAAAAAGAAAACCATTCTTACTTGGAGCAAACAGGCGTATGCTCGTTCCTCCGTAATAAGCAACTGTTCATTTAGATCTTCTGGAATCTTGCCAAGGTTCTAAGGGCATTGTTCTAAATATATATGTAACTCTAACGCAGTCAAAGATCCTTCGAAAATGCCGATGGTCGATGTGTTGTTTGTTTGATTTTGTTTTGGGGTTTTTGGGGGGTTTTTCTTTTACTTAATTCTTAAGTCATTTCTTCTCAGTTTCTTCTACCACATTGTCTAGGTGGTCCTGTAGATTTATTTCCGAGTCGGCCATCAATACAGTGTCATCTGCGTATCTAATATTGTTAAGATTATACCCCCTTATCATAAATCCGCAGTTTCCTCATAATAGCATCACTGTAGAGGTTGAATAAATCTGGGGGAGAAGACACATCCAAAGTGGAAACGCGGGTTTCACACCCTGTTGTAACCTAGAAAAGGTTACTGAGTGAGGAATAACCAAAACAGAGGTTGGAAATGAAATGGTAATCTTTATAACATTAACAAAATACAATACTCGCCAGCGGGGTGAAGTAGGTAAACCACTGCTTGTGGCGAACTACTTAGACAGCATATTACCACCTCTAACAATAGGGTCCAACGGATTTATGAGGATTGGGACATACCCATTTGTGTTCTTAGATACGGTATATAAGGCACCCCTTTCTATATTTGTATAGCTATTATATCACAGTCTTCTTCTTCTGTTATATGACGTGTCCCTTCAGGACGGAAGCAGTCATGGCCCTTCATATCTTCCGGTACCTTGTAGCTCTTAATAAGTTTTGTCATTTTTTTTTTATTTCTCCCGAACACTTCCAAGATATTTAAAATGTTGTTCTTGGATGACTTTGTTATCTGCAATTTGTAATTTACCTGTTTCGCAGTTACTTTTGCTAACAACCACTCATTCTGTTTTCTTACAATTGATACTTAGTCCTTTCTTCTCCCTTTCTTCTATCACACCCTCTATGTGGTCCTGTACTTTTCTTTCCGCGTCAGCCATCAACACACTGTCATCTGCGTATCATAGTCTTAAGATTACGCACAACGATAACACATTCTGGTAGATTCTCCAGTTCCCTTAGATTAGCGTCGACGTAGTTGTTTAATAAATCTGGAGAGAAGAAACAGTATTATTATTATTATTATTATTTGGGGTACCTCGTAGTTGAGGCTGGGATACGCATGGCAGCAAGTTTCCTTGAATTTCCAGAACTCTCCTTAATGTTTTTAATGGCATCATATCATTATTTATTTACTCTGATTTCCAGTGTATACGCATTTCTTTCCGGGTCCCGACCAGAGACGTTAGGTCAGAAATGACATCAAGACTTTTTTTCAATGAACAATTTTGAAAACAATCACAGACAATTTAAATGTATAAAGCCCTTCGTAAGGTGTGGACGGTACTTGTGAGTACAATTTTTTGTATTTCTTTAAGGTATGGTCTACCAGGAATCCATTCAATGAGTCTATCGGAATCTTTTCCAATCAAACCGATGGCTCCGGGTACAAATTAAATTATTATTATTATTATTATTATTATTATTATTATTATTATTATTATTATTTTTATTTCCTTTGATATCTGGCGTTTACACATTTCTTTCCGGGTCCCACCCACAAACCCAAAGTCAGAAATGGCATTGTAATATTTTCCACTGATTAATTAAAAAACACACACACACATATATTTTACTTCGGCAGGCCCTTCGTAAGATGCGAGCTATACTCTTCAGAACAATTTGTTTGTATTTCTTTAAGGCATTGGCTACCAGGAATCCCTTCAACGAATCTATTGGAATCTTTTCCTATCAAACCGATGGCTCCGGCTACAAAGTAAATTATTATTATTATTATTATTATTATTATTATTATTATTATTATTATTATTATTATTATTTTTATTTCCTTTGATATCTGGCGTTTACACATTTCTTTCCGGGTCCCGCCAAGGGACCTAAGGTTAGAAATGGCATCATGACACTTTCTACTGCAAAAAAAAAAAAATAAAATAAAATAAAAATAATTACATAGATAAAACCCTTCGTAAAGTGTGGTCTGTACTTGTCAGAACCATTTTTGTATCTCTTTGAGGCATGGACTTCCAGGGATCCCTTCAATCAGCCTACTGGAATTTTTTCCAACCAGTCCAAGGGCTCCAACTACAACAGGAATTGTTGATGTTCCCATGTGCCACATTTTTGGGATTTCTATTTCAAGGTCTTTGTATTTTGACAGTTTTTCGAATATCTTCAAAGATACATTGCAGTCTGCAGGGACTGCCATATCAATAAGGAGGCACTTATTTTGTTTGTGGTCTTTAGTAACAATGTCTGGGCGGTTGGCTTTGATTGTTCTGTCAGTGTGTATTGTGTAGTCCCATAGAATTGTAACAGATCCTATCTCCGTAACCGGGTCAGGGTGGTGTTCGTACCAGTTTCATACAACAGTATCAGAGACGCCATGTTCATCAGCGGCCTTAACTGAAAGATGACCTCCTATCCACCAGGTACTGATTTTCACCTCTTAGGATGTCAGGAGTTAAGCGCGCCATGCAAACAGCTGGTCGACCAATCTGCGCTTACCACGTGCACGCATAGATCAAGTGGATAACAGGAAAATATATAAGCTGAAAGGGAAAAGAATATTGGGTGTCTCTCATATCCTTGGAAGAAGGCGAATCCATGTTCAGAGAAAGCTCCCAAAACACTACACAGAAGTTAATAAACATCTCGGGAGGTTTGCAGGCTGGTGGAAGACCATAACTCTACGAAGGCTAGTCGTCCGGATATAATCCGTCTTGTTGAACCATAGCCCCAAATTTTCTTCGATCTTGGCAAATCTTTTTTCACTCTCTGAAATAGACATGTTTTCCAATCCTGTGGAAGGTGTCAGCGCTTTTCCCTGTTTTCGCGAATGCTGGATAAAGTTAAAACTGTTTCGCAATATTACCGAATTAGCTTCCTTAGTTTCATTAACAAACAGTATGAAATTGTTATTAAGGAAGAGTTAGCTGAACCCACAGCTGACATAACTTTTCAAGCGACAAACAGTATGCTTTTCACTTCTCACTCTCCACTGCTGATATTTTAACTGTCATTACCTCCAGAATCAGCGAAGCGCTCAATACTACCTTCGTCGTTAGAGAGATTGTTTTAGATATATCAGAGGCTTTTGACAAGCTACATCTCTACCCATCGTAATCCTTTCACAGATAGATCGATGAAAGTTGTAACTGCCCAGTCTTTTAAAATCGCTAGCTCAGGCTCTCTCCGACTATCTTCTTTTTTTTTTGTATAAATTAATAATCTGCCTAGAAAAATTATCCGTAAAGAGGACTTACACTGAAACATCTATTAAGCTCCCACCCACTCAGAAACTACTACCTTGTGGTCTAGGATCCACCTTGTGGTCTGGATGCTTCCCTAACCACTACAATCTTAAACAATTCAAGTGTACATTTTTATCTATCCTCCATATCCTCATAATTTTCATTTGCGAGCAATTGCTCCTAAGTACAGCAGAATTCCTCTTATACGAACGTACACATATCCGAATGTCCTCATATCCGAATTTCTCAGTTTTGCCATTTAGATGTTGTAGGAATATTCAGCATACTAATATTTTTTTCTTTCCTTTGAAGATAATTGTTAGTAACTTGAGATTTCTCACCCCGTGATGTCTCGCACAAAAGAAACATCAACTGGAAGAAAAACGGAAAGAACTTCTTTCTCGTTACCTCGGAAAATATAGACTATTGAAAAACAGGACGAAGCTTCTAATTGCTTGAATTTGCAAATTAACAAACGAAGATTGGAGAATCTGAACGAAACACTAAAACTTGCGTTTGGAGATGATCCACTGAATACTTTCACTTTGGATGACTTAAAAGAATGGATAAATGAAGACGCTAATGAATTACAAAAGAATTCAACGGTTGAATGACTTTCAAAGGATCTGGATTGTCAGGCAATAGAGGAAGAATCAAATTCTTCTGATAATGGTGAAAATATGAAGGATGATGAAGAAGACAGGGACTCCGTATAAAAAGCTATTGATGAGATTATAAAATTGATGAAGAAAAAAATCATTTTTCAGTCGTACAGAATGTACAAGGGCACATCGTTTTTTTAGAAAGGCCTTACTTTAAAAAAAAAAACTAGAACAACGAAAAGTAAGGGAAATGAGAAAAGAAATAAGAAAGAAAATTGAAAATAAAACTTATTCGGCATCAAACATTACAAATTAAGATTTACTTTCGTGAGACACTTTATTTTTCATATCTTGCGTAGAGTTTTTGTGTTTTGTTAAGTTATAGTTTATTAAACATGCCTCATTATATCCGGACCCGTCCTCAAATACTCTAAATTTCGGAGATATGAACTTCTATAGTATTTTATTATTATTCCGGTAATGGTGAAAATATGATGACTGATGAAGATGAATGGGACTGGGGCTCAGTAGAGAAAATCTTTGCTCAGTCTTACAGAATGTACAAGAGGACGTAATTTGCAGAAATGCCCTACTTTAGAAAAAATAGAACAGCGACAAGTAAAGCATATATGAAAACAAAGAAAGAAAATTGAAAAATAAAACTTACTGAGCATTAAACATTACAAATTAATATTTACTTTCGTGGGATTCTTAATTTTACATGTATTGCGATTAGTTCTTGCGTTTTGTTAAGTTATACCGCTATTACAAATACTACTTTATATCCGCACCCGTTTTCGTATCCGAACTGCTCTGAAGTTCAGATATGGGGACTTCTACTGTACTTCATTCAGTAACACTCTAAGCGTATGGGATGCAAAGTCTGATTATTTTCCTTTGGAATGAGATCACTTAACGAGAGTCACGTGACGGTCGGTGAGGGAATTCAGTTCGTAGAGTGATAAGCACCCCAATTGTGATGTAGACCGCTAGGATGTTAGACAATGTAATTCCACAACAGTATAGTGAAGAGAGAAAACCATATGCTCCAACCAAGGAACCTAGAAGACACCACCAATTTCATCAAAGTACTTTCTCTTCATGAAATGTTACGTAAATAATAAAACACTTTTGCTTTTCTCTCCCGTCCATAATGCTTGTTGTTATCGTATGTGTTACATTTTCTCTGTGGGCGACAATTAATCTATATCTATAATTCTCAAAATGTGTGTGTGTGTGTGTGTGTGTGTGTGTGTGTGTGTGTGTGTGATAGGATGTTGTTGATGCGTTTCCGCAGTTTCCATCTGATATTGATGATTTTTTAGTGTTTTTTTGTTTGATAGATAATTCTTCAGAGCCGGTTATGAGCCCAAATTGTCTGGAGAAATTACAACCTTGAAGGTGAAAAATAAAAAAAAACTGATTTTTTACACTTTGCGCAAAAATCAAAGGCAAAATTTAATGTCTGTGAAAAAAAAGCGTACAATCAATTTATAGAGCTGAAATCTAACGCAAAAGATTATTAGAATTATAAAAAAATATATATATTATAAATAAAAATTATCGTATATTATTATTATGACGACCCATCCTTGCACGATTGAGGACGCAAAAACAGCCCTTTTTTACCTCCACTTCAAATTGTTACCCCCCCATTTGGGTATATGCCTCAGTTGCAGCCAATTTTTGTCACTAATATTGATTTTCGGGTGGGCTGACTTTGAACTTAAACTGCTCCAATTGAACGGCAAAAAATTCCCAGTAATGAAACATCGGATCAAAGACGTGTTATACAGCTAGTAACAGACATATACATGTTCTTGTACAATATCTTGTATGACATAGCGTTATATAAAATCTCTTTCAAAACAAGAAGAATGGCCAGGACGGTGGTGTCTTTCAGATTCCTTGGTGGGATCATATGGTTTCCTCTATTTAGTGCAGTTTAGTTGTACTAAACTATCTCAAGAGGATCCTATTCTATATTCAATTTCCTTATCTCCTACACTAAATTTGTTATAACTGATCCACGCCCCGAGTTATTTGAAGTGTTTGATATTTACTAATTTCAAATACTGAATTTTTATGATGGATTCATGGAAGGTAACATCTTTGATTTCATTCCAATTCCACATCATAGTTTCTGCTTTGAAGAGGTTTAGATTGAATCCTGTTTCTAGTTACACTTGGTAGAGAATGTCTTTTTTGTCGGTTTTTTTCTAAAGAACATTCTTATCCCGGCTACGAATACGTACGTCATCAGCATAGCCCCATTCACTCATCATCAATACACTGACCTCGGGAGGAGAAGCAAGAATGATGTTTACTTTTAGGAAATTTCTGGGACACGTCATGTGAAAGGAGGGCATGGAAAATATTTAAATCACAGGGCGGATAGAGAGACGGGAAAACAAAGGAAAGCAACGCGTGGCATACTTAACCGTTTTAAGCAAGTGGATGACAAAGCAGGGTTTAGAAGAAGTAGCCAAATTGCAAGACAAAATGAGAACTACAAGGGATAGGAGGATGTGGAGAGCCGTGATCGCCTACGTCCTGAAGAGACACGGCACATAAAAGAAGGTGTGATCATATGGATTCATTCATTCTACAGCTGCGGTCTTATGGATTGTGCAAAACGACCTCAAGAGAATCCTATTCTATATTCAATTTCCTTATCTCCTATACTAAATTCCTCATAACTGATTCAGATATCGAGGTATTTGAAATGTTTGATATTCACTAACCTTCAATTTACTCGGTGTCTGGATCAGTTACAATAAAGTTAGGATTGTAAATCAGGAAATTGAAGATGGAATAGACTGTGTTAGATGTAGTTTCGCCTAACACCGTAATAATATAAACAAATGTATATAATCAACATACTTATATTCGGATTAAAAAAACAAAACTGAACAAGTCATATCCGCAATAATGATTTACACACACATACACATACATATAATGTATATATATTTATTTATGTTTCTGTGTTGGCTTGTTTGTGTATCAGATCATCATCAGATTGATTTCACACTGCAAATCAATGGAATTTATCATCTTCAGGAATTTTCTAAATAACGCTTATCACTGCACTCCAGACCCCACTATCCTTTGATGGAATTTTATTGATAGTTCTTTTAATGTGCATTAATGGTTGTTCTTGCCATAGGACTGCAGGTCTTATGGACTGTACACAATGACCTCTAGAGCGTCATATTCTGGGTTCAATTTCCTTATCACTATACTAAATTTGTTATAACTGATCTAGACACCAAGATATATGAAATGTTTGATATTTCATAATTTCATATTTCATAATCTTTATGATGGATTCATGGAAGATAACATTTTTGATTTCATTCTAATATCACACGTTGTATTTTCTTTTTTGAAGAGGTTTATATTGAGTCCTGTTTCTTGTAACATTTGGTAGAGGATGTCTTTTTTTGTCGTTTCTTTTTAAAGAACATACTTATGCCGGCTACGAATGCCTACGTCATCGGCATAGCCCCATTAACTCATCATCAGTACATTGACTTCGGGAGCGGAAGCAAGATTGATGTTTTCTGTTAGTAAATTTCTGGGACGCATAATGAGAAAGGGAGGCTTGGTGAATCTGATACTCACAGGGCGGATAGAGGTAAAGGGAGACAAGGGTAAGCAATCCCTGACATACCTAGCAGGCTTAAGAAATTGATCTAGACACCGAGATATTTGAAGTGGTTTATATATAGCTGACAGTTTAGATATTTCTGAACCGGTTTGTCGCCATTCATAACATCCATATGAAAGTCCCGAGATGACGAGTCAATTTAAGAACATGACTCGAGATTTTAGATCAATGTTTGGCTTTGTAGCAATTTGCGGTGTTGGGCGAATCTCCCTGGCCTATTCTATGTTCAATTTCCTTTTCTTTTATCCTAAATATTTTAAAACGTTTCCAGACACAGAGGTAATTGTAGTGTCTAGTGTTGACAGGGCTTTTTTTTTTTTTAGATCTAACATAGTAATCCTCGTCTAACGTTGTTTCTATTATGCGTCCTCGTTATCGGCGTTAACGGGTGATACATATACTTATATTCGTATTAAATAAAAACGATGAATTTAAGTGCGAAATAATGATATATAGTAACACACACATTCAAGCAGACATATGTATATATGTTTATTTAAGTTTCTGTGTTTGTTTTACAAATCATCCTCCTCGGTGTTTGCAAATCAATGTAATTTGTCATCTTCAGGAACCTTCTAAATGACTCTTATCACTGCGCTCCAGACCCCACTATCCATTAACTCAGGGAAATGCTGCAGAACTTCCAATTTCTTCAAAGGTTTTTTTACAAGGAATGGTGGAATTTTATTTATAGTTCTTTTAATGTGCATACTGTGGTTGTTCGTCCCATATAACTGGGAGCTTATGGATTATGCAAAACTACCTAAAGAGCGTCCTATTCTATTTACAATTTCCTTATCACCATAGTAAATTTGTTATAATTGATCTAGACACCGAGATACATGAAATGTTTGATATTTACTAATTCCAAATCCTGAATTTTTATGATGATTCCAGTGCAGGTGCCATTGCTTCTTATATTCTGTCTGATTTGTGATTAGTCCTTTCTTCCCACTTTCGTTTCATGGAAGGTAACATCTTTGATTTCATTCCAATTTCACATCATAGTTTCTGCTTTGAAGAGGTTTGGATTGAGTCCTCTTTCTTCTAACACTCGATAGAGAATGTCTTTTTTGTCGTTTTTTTTTCTTCTTCTGAAAAACATTCTTATCCCAGTTACGAATACCTACGTCATCAGGATAAACGCATTAACTCATCATCAATACATTTACCTCAGGATGGGAAGCACGGACGATGTTTTCTGTTAGTAAATTCGTTTGCAGACATAGATGCTTAAATAATAAGTGCCCACCGCTTCACATCTTTGCATGTAGATGCGCAGATCATAGCCCAGGAAAGATTAAATAATTTGGGGCTCGTATTTGTCGTACTGTTGATGAAGTTTTGAAATGTTTCGGTATTGCGATTCTCGCTAGACAGGTGCAAATGGATGGAACGGTATTCTTCCGCTCTCAGATCTTGATACCAACGTCTTTAGCTATCGAATTCAGTTAATTTCTATCTCCTTATATTTAGTCCTCAAGGACACATGGCACAGTGGATAAAAGCGTTAGTTAGATCCAGTGACTGGACCCAAAGAGTGTGGGTTCAGTACCCGGTTAAGGAGAACTTTCAGAGGGGAATTAACAGGAGATAACTGATAACTGACATCCATTAAAAAATGGCACGTGGAACTAGAACAGTCTACTCCAGTGAGCGAAATAAAGGGTTCAGTTCGACTTCCAACCATCTGAAGAAGGCCGGGGCGTACAATGGCCGAAAGGTTGTAATAAATATACCGACAAAGATGAGGACAATAGTCCGAATAATGTAAATAGTGTTCCTTACATTCATTGGTTATTCAAATTCTTTTGACTATATATTTTTATTTGACAGCTGTGTCATGTCTGTAAGATAACATTTGTCTTTTTATTCTTTCTTCCTTTCTTTTTCTTCTTCTTTATCTTCTTCTTCTTCTTCTTCTTCTTCTTCTTATTATTATTATTATTATTATTATTATTATTATTATTCCATTTTCGATTCTTTTGGAGGTCAAGGGATGCCAATTAGAGTAAAAATGAAAATAATTTTCTACTGCTTAGAAAACCTTTGACGGTTATTTTAAAGCAAGAAAATATTTCTGATTGTAAGAATTGTTTTTGGAGATGATAATTTTTAACTGCACGGAGGCACGGTCGTGTAATGGATAGCGGTTCGGATTGAGGAATCGGAGAGCCGAGTTCGAATTCCAGTCGAATCCATTACATTCACTTATGTGCTAATAACCTTTGGAAAGGTATGAATACTCCTCTTCTACCCCCATCCACCAGTTATGAGTAAGTATCAGGACAAAACGGGTTCTATAGCCTTGGATGACAACTGGTCTACCGCAGAAAGAAATAGCAACCTACTGCGGGAAAAAAATCTGCCTCGTCAGCCATGCATCGAAAGATGCATGGTCGCCTAAGCGTGTATCACGCATGGCACATAACTGACTGAATGATTTGCGGATACAAATCTTACTAATTAACCCATAGGTGGGAGGAGAGAATAATTGAAACCATACATTTTCCAAGTGAATATAATGAACCCACGTGGAATTGGAACTCGGCGCTCCGATTAACAATTCGGAGCCGTTATCCATTACACCACCTGCACATCCAAGCTTATAGTACCTGGTATTCCCAAAGCGGTCACCTATCTTGGTACTGACCTGGGTGGATGTTGCTTAACTTCGATGGTCGTATCGGAACTCGGTTCTCCGATTAACAATTCCGAGCCGTTATCCATTACACCACCCGCACATCCATGCTTACAGCACCTGCAATTTTCTATATCTTTACGTTTATTGGTTCTCCGATATTTTCTTAGACAATATGATCATGTCTGTAAGATACCATTTTCTTTCTTTCTTTCTTTCTTTCTTCCTTCCTTCCTTTCTTTCTTTCTTTCTTTCTTCTTCTTTTTCTTCTTCTACTTCTTCTTCTTCTTCTTCTTCTTCTTCTTCTTCTTCTTCTTATTATTATTATTATTATTATTATTATTATTATTATTATTATTATTATTATTATATTTTCGATTCTTTAGGAGGTCAAGGGATGCCAATTAGAGTAAAAATGAAAATAATTTTAATTACCAGACGATAGAAAATCGAATAATAAAAAAAAGAAATTGATTGAATAAAAAAAATAATAATAATTCGATCGGACTGATGCAAAAATACAAAGTAATTTCGAGGAAATCAAAGCAAAACTAATTAATTGTTTATGTCTGTACAGAAAATATCCAGCCATGTGGTTCCCCACTTTTTTTCTTCCTCACGGCGCACTCTAAAACACCCTTCCTTCCAAATGACGTAGGAGATTCTAAGCCATAGCGACGTGCTTCTACAGACGCATGCTGAGATTGCAATAAATCGCTAATGTGAAGCACGGGGGAGTTTTAAGGAAAATCAGAAAAGAAAATATGCTTAGACTTGTTACAGAATGTGGATGCTGGCTTGACCCAGAATGGTAAACTACCGGTCAGAAGACCCCCCCACACACACACACACACGCGGGCGCGCACACACACACCTCACCTCGGGGTGTGGGATTCTGTGATGTATTGCCTTCGTTTAAGTTCTGGATATAAGACCAAAATCCGCTCATAGACAGAGAGACGAGTCAACGCGCCTTCCGCACCGAGATTCCTCAGTAAGGCTAGCCAGAACGTGGGAGAATACTAAGCCAAAGCAGCCTGCATGCGTTATCCTGACTATCTCACTCCTGCTTGCTTCCTAGAAATGTTCCTACTACGACTGTCATGTGTATAATAAACAGAGATAAGTAAAAGGAATTGTCCTTCATTGATGCAATATTGAATGTAGCGAACTGAAGCCTGAGATGAAACGGTATGCAACACAATCAGATAGAGTTGAATGTGGTATTTCTAGGACACATAACGCAAAAAGAGTTCTTGGAGAATATAACACTCAAAGGACTTATTGAACCAAGTGTAGCAGAGGAAATATCGAGTAACCTGCCTATAGAATTTGTTTGAATGAGTGGCAAAACAGACAAAAAAGGGTGATAGTTAGATTTAGAGCAGTGGTTCCCAACCGATTTGGGGCCATGACCCACTTTAGTATTTTTAAATTCTGGTGCGTCCCTGCAATATCTAATTCTTACATATTCAAAATTTTACTACAATTCCTGTGAAAGAAGCTTAAAAGGCCATTAACTTGGTTTCTAAACTGGCCTCCAAAGACTGTGGCATTCATGAAAAAGAAAAAGAAAAAGAAAAAACAAAACAAAAAGACAGTTAAATATATATAGTTTCAAAACATATAATAGAAAACTGAAAGGCAGAAATATAAAATATTTGAATAAAAGCTTATTTTGTAATATACTTTGATCATTTTAATCATGAAATAATAATGCAAAATGAAATTTGAGCTCATCCCAAAATGACTGTTAGTGAGATCCTTGTGCGTCATGCGTGCTACAGATAGATTTTATAATAGGCATCAATTTAGTCAGCTTAAGCCTCAAGTCTCCTCGTTTAGTGATATCCAGTCGATTTCTTTTCTTCAATAACAAATCATTTACGTCACTAAAGCCACATTCAGCTAAATATGCAGATGGAAATGGTAACAACGAATTTCTTGCAATGGTGGTTGCATTTCGGTATTTAGTTACTGTCTCATCACAAAGCCATGCCATCACTCCTTTTATATTGAATAAAGTTTTAACAGACTCGTCATTTTGCATCTCCGAGAGTTCTTCTTCGTACTGCATCGAAATATCAGAAATATCCACTAGCATTGGCCTGCATCAGCCATGTCGTAAAATCAGTTTGTTTTAGATCAGAAAGAAGGGTGCACATCCTACTCATGCCCCACCAAAATATTACCATGCCCCACGTTGGGAATCTGTAATATACTTTGATCATTTTAATCATGAAATAATAATGCAAAATGAAATTTAAGCTCAACCCAAAATGACTGTTAGTGAGATCCTTGTGCGTCATGCCTGCTACAGATAGATTTTATATTAGGCACTAATAACAAAATATTAACACTTTCCTTCAGAATCGCTAGAAAACAATTCACTTTTAATAACTCATTCTCGAATTGCCCCCCTTATTTGGTATAGCAAGCCGAAGGGATCACATCCTACGCATATCACACTAAAATATTACCATGCCCCACCGGTGAAGAATGCGCCCCATGTTGGGAATCATTACTTTAGAGTAATGAGATATACTTTTCTATCAACTTACTACGAGCTATGGTCACCTTGACTTCGGTAAATGAGCGGGTTTAGTTGGCTGTTATTATTTAGTAGTGAATTTATTTCTCACTGGGTGCCTTATATTTGTGGATGTGAGTAAAAACTGAGCTATGCTTATATTTTTATTAAGATGGCGACCTCACCAGCCTCCTGTCAATTGTGTCTGACTCGACATCTCTTTGGCTAAATCTCTATACCAGTGGATCTCAATCGATTTTGGGCCATGCGCCACTTGGGTATTTCTAAAATTCTGGTGCCCCCCACGTAATATCTAATTCTAACATATTCAAAATGTTACTGTAATTCACGTGAAGGAAGCTTAAAAGGCCATTAACTTGCACTCTCAACAAGCCACCAAAACATAGAATGGAGAATTACGGTTGGGTTAGTTTAGAGTTAACTCTCAAGTGTCTTCAAATATGGTCTCCAGACGATTTCGGAATCTACTGCAACTCTTCTGGACGTGTTCCTCGTTTAAGTTGATGAATGCAGCGATAATCATTGCCATCAGCTTGTTGTTACAAGGAGCTTTGTTCGTCTCTCGCTCATATATACTGTGGCGGGGTGGCGTGTTTGTGTATATGTGTCATCAAAAATGTTATTATTTTTTAACAAATAAGCGAACAAGTATTTTGGGTAGGATTTTACCTTCATGAATTTAATTGCGTCGTCAGATACAAATTTAATATGATTAAGTAAAATCATAATGTCTCTCCAACTTATACATTTAAATGAACATATATATATATATATATATATATATATATATATATATATATATATATATATATATATACATATAAAGACATATATGATATGTTTAACGTTCTTTTTATAGATACAAGTATTTAAGCAAATGCTCTGTTTTATAAAACAGAGCATTTGCTTAAATACTTGTATCTATAAAAAGAACGTTAAACATATCATATATGTCTTTAAATAAATTGTCGGACATTGTCCAATTCAAAATATATATATATATATATATATATGTATGTGTGTGTGTGTGTGTGTGTGTGTGCGTGTGTGTGTGTGTGTTGTATATATATATAACCCTAACACTAGTGTTAGGTTATCGTAGATGCGACGTTCCCAATACTTATTCATTGATTAACTTAATTGTTTTTTTTTATTGCTTATTAAAGACTTTACAGGTTATTTTTAAAGACAGAAAATATTTTTGATTATAAGAATTGTTTTTCGAAATTATAATGAATTACTGATACGAGATTTACTAATTAACCCATACCTGGGGGAGAAAAGTTCAACTCATACTTTTTCCATGTGAATATAAGAAACCCACCTGGTGTTGGAACTCGACTCTCCGATAAAAAATTCCCAGCTGTTATCCAGTACATCTCTTGCACATCCAAGCTTAATGTTGTAACCTAGAAACAGTAAGTGAATGCGGAATAACCAAAAAAGGACGTTGGAAATGAAATGGTAATCTTTATAACATCAACAAAGTACAATACTCGCCAGCGGCATGAAGTTGGTAAACCACTGCTAGTGCTGAACTACTTTGACACCATATTACCCCTACTTACAATAGTGTCCAACCTATTTAGTAAGATTGGGACATACCCATTAGTGTTCGTAAATACGGTATATAACACTTTCTTTCTTTTTTTCTTTCTTTCTTCCGTATGCCCCAATCACATATTTGTACGTTTCAACCTTTGGAAGTAAAGTCTGATGATGCGCGGTCCTCTAAAAAGTCTGTGGTGAAATAATTTATTACATGGAAACTTAAAGTGGTCTGTTTTTATTTTTAGTTAAATTATTAGCTTTGATTTACACTGACCTCTCTGTATTGTATATATATATATATATATATATATATATATATATATATATATATATATATATATATATATATATATATATATATACAAGTATAGGATTGGTGTATACGTAATAACTTCCAATAACCAAAAAATGCAATTCTTAAAAGAGTGCTCAATGCAGAATAGAGTAAATACAATTATTTAATCGAAAATTATAACATAGATATTTTATAAAATTACTACAAAAAATAGCCATTTTATTTCAACACTTCTGGTGTCTTCTCAAGACTTGACAAGACACCAGAAATGTTGAAATAAAATGGCTATTTTTTGTAGTAATTTTATAACATTTTTATGTTATAATTTTCGAAGAAATAATTATATATATATATATATATATATATATATATATATATATATATATAGAGAGAGAGAGAGAGAGAGAGAGAGAGAGAGAGAGAGAGATGTAGAAATATATATATATCTACAGGGTGTGTGTCGGGTTGGTTCCTCACACAAAAACAAGCACAATATAGTAGTTTGTATTACTGGAAAGTAAACTCCACCATTCTGAGTATCTGTGTGCGTATGTGTTTCCATGATGAAGTTTTACTTTAAAATTTTTAAGGATATTATATATACATTTTTATATCACATACCTACGGTTCTATCAATAAATGGTATATCTATCCAGAGATGACTCATAAAAACTGAGACAGATAGATAGATAGATAGATAGATAGATAGATAATGAAGAGACATGTACAGATAGATAGATAGATAGATAGATAGATAGATAGATAGATAGATAGATAGATAGATAGATAGATAGATAGATTGGTAAAAATCCGTAGTTGACGGATCTGGTGTACTAATTTTTTGACACGTGTTATGTCTACCAATAATTTACCTAATATAATTTCGTAACAGTATAATCTTAAATATAAATCAATTTTGTTAAAGTTCGGAAAATTTTATGATTTCCAAAGCCCTAAACAAAAAAAAAAATGATCAAGCTCCAGATCATTCTTTCCCTGCTGAACAAAGACGCGCACACACAAGCAAGAAAACATATATGCACAGGAAAATTTAATTTGACGTTAATTGAAAAGAAAAAAAAAACACATTCCACTAGGATTTAATTAGTTCATTTTCATATGATCAATTATTCAAATATGGAAAAAAAAATCTGATTTTTTAATGCTATAAAAAATTTTCATACAAAATAAATACGAAAAGAAAGCGCATGTTTGGTTTTGAAAGTAAAGGAATTGGTCGCCGAACTAAAATCATTCTCAGAAATATTTTCAGTGAGCATATACCGTAATTCCCCATGTATAATAAGCCTTCATCCATAATACACGTTATATAGAAATAAAGTGACGCTGCCGACACTTGAGTTTGAACATAGATCGCCAGTGAGTAAATACAGGCGATCCCCTTCTTAAATCAAGTAGACCGCGTGACCATAGAGTAATCGCATATATAGGAATTCGCGTGACGTCAAACTGATCGCCATTCTTAGTCTATCCTCTGTTACTATTCGCATCTCTATTTCTACTCTATCCTCTATTACTATACGGACCGCTATTCTACACCCTATTCACTATACTATTTCTCTTTGTGAATTACTATTCGGTGTTTACTTTACGAGTGAGTATTATCGAGCAAGTACTATTAGTGCGAGTGCTATACGAAGGCGTCTGATACCAGTATTGTTCAACGGCGTTACTATAGTTGTATCTGCGATTACAAAGTCTCTACTAAAACGAGCATTACGAAAGTGATAACGAGTATTCGTTGGCATTGCAAAAGGGTCAAATGTATGCTCGTTAACATCACAAAAATACGCACTCCTAAAATTATGCTGAAAGTGTGAGAAAATGCTTCTACTCATGCATAATACGCACTCCTTGTTTGGTAATAAAACCCTATAAATTTTACGTCTCTTATTTTTTTTAAAATTGTTTTAAAGATCGAATAATATTATTCTAAATTAGTTTTATGATAATTCTTATTTTATTTTAGGGCAAATTTTTAAAGATTTTTTTGTAGTTGTGTATAATACGTACCACTTATTTTGGTCATTATTTTTATTTTTTTAAAATGCGTATTATACATGGGGACATACGGTAAAGAAATGTGCTTGTCTCTTGTGTTTCTGGATCTGCCACCCCTTCACTTAAAATACGTCATGTAGTTTGCTCGAGGTCGCTTTCTTCGCCATTACTTTGCTCTGTGAGTATTAAGTTCTCTAAGCTTTCTTTCCTCAATATGTGTTCCAGAAATCTCTGCTATTACTTTCTGATTGTCAATAACAGTTTCATTCTATTTCCACAGATAGTCTGTCTATTCGCAATCACGGCTCTCCCAATCTTCCTGTTTTTGCTGCTCTAATTAACTCTTGCCAATTTACCACCCCACCTTGTATTTTTGGCCTTAGATCTACCATTCATTCGTGTTATACATGTTCACCGTAGTCTGAATGTAGAATCCAGCGTAGTAAGTAATTTGTTCAATGAAACAACACCAATATCTAGTAGCAGCTGTTCAGTAATTCTTAAGGTCTTCCATATCAGAGGTTGGCAGTGAATATTCGGAGAAAGTAGCAGAGCGTAGTCCAGTAGTTCTTCTGGTCATCGATATTAGAGGTCGGCAGTGGATATTCGGAGAAGAAACAAGATGGCCGCCTTTATACACATCGGATTGAATATTTTAAGTCTTCTGATTGGTTAACCTTCTATTGGCGAACTACAAAATGAGTCAGCTCATTTTGGTTGGCTCACTAGTCATAGGCGTACCAAAAAATCCTAACAATTCGCTCAAAACCGTCGATTCGGTTATTCGATATTTCTTCTCTTGCCTCCAGTATACTCTGTGAGTCTCAGTCAGTTATGTGCCATGCGTGATAAACGCTTAGGCGATCATGTATCTTTCAATACATGACTGGCGAGGCAGATTTTTTCCCGCAGTAGTTTGCCATTTGTTTCTGCGGTAGACCAGTTATCATTCAAACGCCATGATAGCTTACACCCTGAAAGGACGCAGTACATAGGAAAAGAAAGGATATTAATTTCATTTGTTTTTCGTAATAAAATTCACCTAATACAAGGCTAGAAAATTACGCAAGTTAGAGAGTGATTAATGTGGCGTTTGATATGAACGTAAGCGAATATAAAGGGTGTTTCAATAACTTGAATCCATTTTAAATGTGAATTAAGTTTAAGCGGCTAATGATTTTATTTCTTTTTTCTTTCAGATTTGGCGGACATTTGGGCGATATTATTTTTCACAGATAGTTGCCATGACATAAATAACAGGATCCATTAGAGAAATAAATAAATTTTCACCAATAACACTGATTTATTTACTGCTGACTTTAATCCGTTTTAATGAAACACCTTAATGTATAATCCGTCTTAATGAAACACCCTTTAATAGAATTACCAATACATTTTATTTGTTTAGATTTCTTCCTTTGGGGTCATCTCAAAAGGTTAAGTCTGTGTCAACAAGCCAACAACAATTCAGGAGCTGAAGGATGAGATAATAAGGCATATTGGTGAGATCGAGGAGCAACTATGCAGAGACGTCATCAAAAATTTTGACCATCGATTGGAGGTGTACCGCCGAAGCCTTGGCGATATTATTTTTCGCACATAACTGCCATGACTTAAATAACATGTTCCAATAGAGAAATAAATAAATTTTCACCAATAACACTGATTTATTTACTTCTGACTTTCATCCCTCTTAATGAAACACCCTTATATATAATTCGTGGTAATGAAACAACCTTTAGTGGGAAATGAAAGGTTTGAAATGAAGTGGATAGGTAACGACTGAAATGTATGATAGTTTCTGTTCATTTGAAGGTGAGGAATGTTGATATTTTCATTGCCCCCCCCCCACACACACACACATTTTAATATGACGTCACTAGCACAAAAACTGATTGAACCGCTCTGGAATGATTGATTTGTTTGGTAAATATACTAGAATATTCCAGAAGTTATGAACAAACCGCATGCATATGTATAGAAAATGAAATTGGTAAATATGCGAAAATCGAAATGAGTGCCTGGAACACTCAACCTTTACAGGGAGGCGATTCTTGGAGAACTGGTAGACATTCCAGGATTTACTATTGGCAATCCACAATCTTAATCGTTTTAAGAAATACAGATGACACAGTGTTGGTACTAGCCACAGAAAGAAAATGACAGGAACTTTTACAGCGGTATTTACCATAGCCTCCCCACAAGGGGGCATGTGGCATACGGTCGTTTTTTTTATGTGGGACGTTTCCGATCCATTTAGGATCGGGCAAAAATTCCCGTAGACCCTGCATTGGATTTGTCTACCTCCCCAGGCGAGACTCTGCCCTTTGGCATAGCCTCGTCTGGGTTCCTCTCTACCCGAAGGCAGAGAGTTCGACAAGTCAGCTACGAGCCTGGCAGCGAACTGCCTGACTCAGACAAGAGCAGGAACATTTACAGCGTGTATGAAACGAAAGATGGTACTAAACATCAGTTGTAAGAAGTAGGTTTCCAAAAGATCAGCAAGGTATTAAGAAACGGGAAAAATGAATTAGATACGAGGGTCATTCAATAAATAAGGTGAATTTTTCGGTATAATGACTTCAAATAGAAATAGAAGCTTACTTTTTTTCTTTTTCTTTTTTCAACGTAGTTTCCCAGCACTGTCACAGACTTTTCCCAGCTGTGCACAAGCTTCCGTATTCCCTCATCGTAAAAATCTTTGGACTGATGTCTCAGCCAGTCGCTCACAACACTTTTGACTTCATCGTCACTTTTAAACTTCGTGCCTCTCGTGAACGCTTTCAAGAGACCAAACAGGTGAAAGTCTGAAGGGCAAGGTCTGGCCTGTGAGGGGAATGAGGGAGCAGTTCCCAGCCCAGCTCGTTGATGGTCTGCACCGTTTGGGCTGCTGTTCTGTTTGTGTTCTGCATTCTGCAATAAGCATCTTTGGCACTCACCGGCAGCTGACCTTGTGTGCTGTCCCAACAGATGAGCTCAAAGTCCTTGCAATGTCATCCCCTGTCACCCTTCTGTCAGACTGAATGAGGTCATTGACTGATTCGATCACCTCAGGAGACCTCACTTTTGTAGGCCTCCCAGGCCTGTCTTCAACCACAACACTGCTCTGTCATTCTTTAAACAATTTATCCCACTTGCAGACATTTTTTGGCTGAAAATAGTACTGATCTGTTATGTAATCTTAGAACCCCGAGATGACAGTGAATGCTGAACAAACCTCTCACACCTGGAGAGGAGACTTAAAGCAACAGAAATGAGGTTCTACAGAAGGCTGCCAAGAATATGAACAACGAAAAAGTTTTAGGAAAAAAAAGGACAGAGAAAAAGCTTGTCGAAACTTATAAATCTTATAATAAGGAAAGACGGCTTAGAAAATTTGACATGTCAAAGGACATATAGAATGCAACAGAAACAGAGCAAATTAGCGCATAACTTAACGAGCTCTTTTGGAAGAACAGTCTATTTGGGGGGGGGCAATTTTCGACGGCTTATTAACCCTTTTCAGAATATTTAAAGCCAGAAAATATTTTTAAATTCTAATATTTTTTTGGGGGGATAACAATGCTTTAGTGATACAATCTTAATATTTAACCCATAGCTGGTGGGAGAATAGGTGGATTCATACCTAATCAGAATCTGATAAACAAAGAAATTATCATGTGGATGTAAGATGGGTGTTCAATTCTATATTACAATCAATATATAAACTGAACCCCCTTTTTTGAAGCCACGACAGTTTCTATACATTTATCTTCCAGGGAATGTGAATAAATGTGAAAGACAAGCCTTTCTAGATAATAAGTATTTCAGTGACTGTTTTGTTTTTACGGCTTATCAACCCTTTGCAGGTGAGTGAAAGCCTGAAAATATTTAACAACATTTACCGGTCTGAATGTCCGTGAAATTTTCATAGATTCCTGTCGGAGGACAAATATTTTCTATGAAAATTTCTCGGACATTCACGCCGGTAAATGTTGTTTAGTACTGTTTATTATAAAACAGAGCATTTTTCTTAAATATTTGTATCTATAAAAAGAATGTATAAACATAAAAATGTCTTAATTTACATTTGTAAAAACAATACGCTAGATTTAGTTGTGTAACTCTACCGAGTGAAGATAGCTCTGGCTGACACCAAATTAGTTGTGTTTCAATCCTAGCTTGAGGCATTCGGAAGTCTAGTCGCACTGAGGAGCTGTGATACAGCGAAACAGTACTGTCTGTGAATGACATAATATATATATATATATA
>OZ038507.1:66792404-66822404 GCA_964036315.1 Acanthosepion esculentum
TCGGTTGTCTAGTCGCACCGGTGAGCTGCGAAACAGGCCTCTCATATTAAATAACAGAGATGGTCAATTTTGTTTTAGATTGGTTTTGCGGATATTGCAACAATTAGAGTTTGTTTTGTTTGCATGTAAGATTGCTATGCAACGATAAATTCGTGCATATGTTATTTAATTTATTATAATATACTTGTAATCTATGATGATGGCATATGTAAGCCGAAAGCTTAGACAGGATTAACAGGAATTTACTTAAAATAAATCGACAAAACTTGTCTATATTGTTTAACATTCACAGACAGTACTGTTTCGCTGTATCACAGCTCCTCAGTGCGACTAGACTTCCGAATGCCTCAAACCAAGATTGAAACACAACTAATTTGGTGTCAGCCAGAGCTATCTTCACTCGGTAGAGTTACACAACTAAATCTAGCGTATTGTCTTTACAAATGTAAACAAATGCCCATCAGCCAAAGTGCTCTATTCATTTTACTGAAGAGCTTTGCATTAGTGCAGGTGGCTGTTGTTATATATATATATATATATATATATATATATATGTGTGTGTGTGTGTGTGTATTTAGGCAGAAAATTCTCTTTTAGACATGTTTGATTGAATAAATTCCAAACATTACGTCTGCTTATTTTTATCATAATCCTTTCATATTCACGAATATTTGTCCGTATATTACAATTGAATAAGGCAATAAATGCACAGTAACAGTAAAAGATAGAGTCATCTTGGGAAATAAAAGTGATTCTCCTTGTTAAATTCGGCCTTGTGCCATATCTGATCACTCTAAATACGATACAGCTACTGAGCTATAGAGAACCAATTAGTCAGGCAAGGCCGAATTGTAACTTTAAATGAAAACTTCTCTCGTCATAGGCCTCCGTCTGCTTAATTATTATTAATATAATTATTAAGAATATTATATAATAGCTCTCCACAGCTTCCTTTCCTTCATTATCTGTGAATTGTCATAACTTCGTAGGACAGATAGTGGAGTGGTTTCGCAATTCAGCGTTGTCTTTTTTCTGGACTAGCTTCCACTCAAAGCTAGAGGGACTGGTCTGCTTTGCTGTTTAGGCCATAACTGGTGGGAATAGAGTTGAAATGCCTGCCTTTCGCAAGGGCATTAGGGTCAAAGTCAACGCAAAATATTCGACTGGAATTTGAACTTGGTTCGCCGATAACATTTCGACTTTTTTTTTACACTTTTTAATTGTTTTCATATTTTCTTTGTTTCTTTATCAATCAGCTTAATGAAGTTCAGTAGCAAAGATTAAATTATTTGAACGCGAATAATGCCAAGTTACCCTGCTAGTAAATAAATAATTTGTCTTGTTTTCTAGTATTTTTTTTGTTTCTTCAACGGTTCCAGCAAACGAAACTCCGAAGAATCCTTCGCATCGTGTTGGAAGGAACGCATCACCAAAAATAGAGTGTTCTCTCTCGGATATCTCTCCCCATATCGAGGCTACCATCCTTCAACATCGCCCCCGCTGGGCGGGTCACGTATCCAGAATGCGTCTCACTAGACTCCCACGTATCATACTGTTTGGAGCGGCAAGCTGAGGCCCAAAACGACGTTTCAAGTATCAGTTGAAAACATCCCTGACACAGGCCAGAATCGACCCTGAGACCTGGGGAAATGCTGCTGCAAATCGGCCTCTCTGGCGTAGGTCCATCTGAAGGTGAACCAAGACTTTCGAATCGAAGCGTCACATGAAGAGGATATGCCACGTGCTGTCAGGAGGGCCCGACTCGCAAAGTCGCGTCCACCACCTACACTCGTCTATGAATCCTGCTTACGACTCTTCGGGAAGTAGGCTGAGCTTACACAGGCATCTCCTCCACCGCTACCACATGAAACAAATATAATAAGGAGACGAGGATGACGATCCCGATGATCGGATGCGAGCGGGTGCCTACGACTGACACATTCGCATTTCGGTGTAGTATTTTCTAGAGGCTAGGGTCACACAGACAAAATTTAGCCTTCCGTGAAATTATAAAAGATAGAAAAAAGAAAAAAGCTTTGTTCGTAAATTACAATAATTTGAACGAGATAAAATAAAAACATGTTTCTTGTCATTTTTTTAAGCAATTCCACCCCCAAGCAAGGCGGGAAGCCACTAGCACGCATGGGGTTACAGACAGTTGGAGTGAGAGCAAATAGGAGTGATAGGGGAAAGGATGAAGAAAAGGTTAGGGGATAGATCAGGGCATCTGCAGACGTCGATTGACATTACATTTGAATAGTTGGAGATTATAGCTATCAGGAAAACAAGAAATGGGGGAGTTTCACAGGCGAGAAGTGCGACACATGAAGCTATTGGAGTAGAAGAGACAGCTGCATTTAATAGTTTCTTCAGTTAAAAGGCGAGAGCGAGATGCCAGCCTAGTTGAACGCTTAAATTCATGAAGTCTGGGAACCAGCGAAGCAGCTCGTTTACCGTGAAAGTATATGTAAATAAAGACAGAGGGAGGCGACGGCACGTCTGTGAGAGAGCGGCTGCAGGATAGATGCCAGATCAGGTCCAATTACATTGCATATCCGTCTCTGGATTTTATCAAGGACCTTCAGACAAACAGAAGGGACTCCAGACCATATATGGCAGCAATACTCCATGCAAAGGCGAATGGTTGCTTTGTAGATCTGAAGGATTGACTCCGGCGAGAAAAATTTCCTGGCGTGGCACAGGGAGCCGACTTTCCTTGCGGTGGATTGACTCAATGTATTCGTTCTATCTTAGGTCAGCAGATAATGTGAAACCGAGCAGTCGCAAAGAGGTGCTCTCGTGGAGTTGAGCGTATTTCTAAAATATTGTTGTCAAATTATGAATAAGTAATAAGAAAATAAAATTTAAAAAAACGAGGAAGAGGGAAGAAGTAACACTTGGTTCGTTATTGGTTGATTTTGTTTAGCGGCATTTCAACACTTCTATGGGTTATTTAATGCCCAAATCGAAATATTTTAACACACTTTTATGACATCAACTACATATATTTTAAACGCAATTGTATGCCTTCAACAAGAGATAAAATGTATTGTTGGTCATTTCACTATAAAGTTTATTGTTGGAAATTCTACTATAAAATGTATTGTTGGTCATTTTGCTATAAAATGTATTGTTGATCATTTTGCTACAAAATGTATTGTTGGAAATTCTACTATAAAATATATTGTTGGTCAATTTGCTATAAAATGTATTGTTGGTAATTCTAGTATAAAATATATCGTTGGTCATTTTACTATAAGATGTATTGTTGGGCCTTTTCCTATAGAATATATTGTTGCTATTTCTACTATAAAATGCATTGTTGGTCATTCTACTATAAAAGGTATTGGTGTTCATGTTGCTATCAAATGCCTTGTTCGTAATTCTTCTATAAAATGTATTGTTGGTCATTTTGCTATAAAATATATTGCTGATAATTCAACTATAAAATGTATTGTTGGTCAATTTCCTATAAAATGTATTGTCGGTAATTCATTAATATGGAAGGACAAAAATTGTTGTGATCATCTGAAAATGAAATTTCTTATATGTCGAGTGAGGAGTGCTCCGTCCGAGCGTGACCACTGACAGCGTTTAAGGGGAGGTAACTAGCTATGGTGTGTATGGGGGGGCGACTTTCATGTCTAACCAGCAACATGAAAAGGATCTGCGACATGGTGTCACGAGGGCCCGACTTGCTCAGCAGCGTCCACCGCGCACACTCCTCCGTGACTCCTGCGCATATATCTTCAGAAGTAGGCTGGGCATACACAGGCATGTCCGTCACCACCATCAGAGCAGAGAAAGGCAATAAGGAGACGTGGATGCGAGCAGGTGCCGACGGCGAATTTTGTTTACCTAATGTTGTATATATTTTTAAAAAATCTATTATTTGGGAGCAACTTCTAAAACACAATAATGTATATAATGATTACAAACGTACATTATACATGTTCCACAGGTTATCATAGCCGGTGTGACAGTCGGGACAAGCTCACATTAATCTCTAGACTTAAGATATATATATATATATATATAGCGTGCGATGGATAATTGTCGTCTGTTTTATGCACAAATGAAAATAACACTTCCATCTCATTTAGCCAAATTACACAAAAATATCTTGAAATACTAAAGATTAAATTTATTCAATAAAATCGCCATTGGCTTCGCCCCCCAGAAGACTGTGGAATCTCCTGCATCTCTTCAGGACGGTCTCCTTGTTTAATTTGGTGAATGCTGCCGTAATCCTGGCCTTCTGTTCATCTTTGGTGCTACAAGGAGTTTTGTTAGCTTCTCGCTCAACTGCGCCCCACACATAATAATCAAAAGGCGTTGCAGTCAGGGGCGTTAGGTGACCAGATTTGAGGGATGATGTGGTCTCGGAAATTGTTTGATAGTCATGGCTGGGTTCTCCTGGTTGTGTGGCATGGTGCAGAGTCCAGTTGTTAGACATAGGATCTTACAGCAACCACCCTCTTGGCCCAGGGCAGCACTACCTCCTCAAGATTCTTGATGTAAGACTACGTTATGAGTCTGAGGCTCACTGGGAAGATGAATGGCGGCATAACGTCGCAATCACTAGTGATAACTCCAAACACCATGATATTGACTGATATCCAACTCCAAATTCCCTGCACTGCCCTCAGACTGACACCCAAACCCTCTGAAATGTTCGTATTGGAAACACCGGCGCGAATGCCAAGTAGTACAGCATGCCGTTTCCAAATATCTGGCGGAGTGAATTGCATCATGGTGCTCTTTTTCTCACAGACGGTGTTCAACTGACCCTACTATCCTGTGCAAGCGACAAAATCAAAAACAAATATCGCGCATGCGCGAAATTAAAAATATAAAATGGCGGCAATTTGCCTATCCCACCTTGTATATTTTCCAAAAGTTTGTCATATCGCCCACTGTCCTTAAAATGTTTCCGTGTCATGCGTCACAAATAGGCTCTGACAGCTAAGTCCAGCTCCAAGCCGAAGAATGGGCGAAAGCGGTCAACTGGCACCTCATAACTGTTGACCATGATCACCATAGTCTATGAATATATAATCCAGCGCAGTACGTAATCTGTTCAACAAAACAACGTTAAAGATTAACACTCACGCGTCAGACGCTCTATTGAATCTGACTATATCTCCAATACCACCAGCAGCTGTTCCGTAATTCTTCAGTCTTCAATATCAGAGGTTGGTAGTGGATATCCCGAAAAAAAACAGCACCGCCATTATACACGTCAAATTGAATATTCTGAGCCTTGTGATTGGTTAACTCTTCTATTGGTGAACTTTAACATAAGTCAGCTCATTTTGGCTGGTTCACTAGTACATCAAGGTACCCAAAAACTCCAACAATAACCAGCACTTTCAGGTACATGTTGCTCGACAGCTCATGCAGACAGTCCATCTAGAGAAAAGTAAAATCTGATTTTAAACTTCCGCTGCCTTGCGGTCATAACCAAATACGGAAACGACTATGGATGTCAATCCAGACAGAAAAACCGAAGACGTTTGGTTGTCAACACTGATAATTTTCCGGTAACCCCTGCAATCCAACCGACCTCAAATGTAATGCCCTGTATTCCTTTGGATCTTGTCGGCGGTAGGGCATGTTGTCCTGGGCAGACAATCGTATCACCGAGCGCAAAAAATTCGGTTTAAAAATTTTATAAATTCACAAGAACCACAATCTTGCAATAAAAATAAAAATAAAATACATTATTCGGTTGTATCCAAATGAATGCTAAACATAAATGCAATAAAAATCCGTTAAAAATATAATTATTCATTAATTATGAATTATTGAATAACGTCAAAAAGAATTACCGTGGAGAAATGGATGACAGCTCGGAACAAGGAACTGGAGTGCCGAGTTCGAATTCCATTCGGATTCGTTACAGTCACTTACGCGCAAATACTCCGGGGAAAGTTAAAAATTAATCTCTTTAATTCTCTCCATCTATTATTGCTTGAATAGCAAGACAGACTGAGTCCTGTAGCCAGTCTACCAGTCTACCGCAGAAAGAAACGGCAACCTACTGCGGGAATATCTCCTGCCTAGTCAGTCATGAATCGAAAGAGACACGATCGCCCAAGAGTGTAACATGCATGATATTTAACTGAATATCTGATTCATGGATTGTATAATTTTGTTTGGAAACCAGCCAAACGCAGGAGGAAACGGGAACCGATTGCGGGAATATCTTCTGCCTAGTCTGTCATGAATCGAAAGAAACATGATCGCCCAAGCGTATATCACGTATGACACTTAACCGACTGACTGATCCTTGGCTTATATAGCCCTGGTTGGAAACTAGGGTACCCCAGAGAGAAACATCAACCTACTGCGAGAAAATCTTCTGCTTGTTCATTCATAAGTCTAAAAAGACATGATCACATAAGCGTCTATCACGCATGATACATAAATGACTGAATAATCCATGGGTTGTATAATCTTGGTTGGAAAGCAGTCTACCACAGAAACGACAACCTACTGCGGAAATATCTTCTGTCTAATCAGTCATGAATCGAAAGAGACATGATCGCCCAAGCGTGTATCATGCATGATACTTAACTGAATGACTGATTCATGGATTGTATAAACTTGGTGGGAAACCTGCCAACCGCATAATGCAATGACAAAATATTGCGGGAATATCTTCTGCCTAGTCAATCATGAATCGAAAGAGACATGGTCGCCCAAGCGTATATCACGTATGACACATAAGCGACAGAATGATCCTTGGGTTATATAGCCCTGGTTGGAAACTAGGGTACCCCAGAGAGAAACAGCAACCTACCGCGGGAAAATATTCTGCTTGTTCATTCATAAGTCTAAAGAGACATGATCACATAAGCGTCTATCACGGATGATACTTAAATGACTGAATAATCTATGGGTTGTATAATCTTGGTTGGAAAGCAGTCTACCGCAGAAAAAAAATGGCAGCCTACTGCGGGAATATATTCTGACTAGTCAGTCATATATCGGAAGAGATATGATCGCCCAAGCGTGTTTCACGCATGAAACTTAACTGACTCACTGATCCTTGGAATCTCGTAACCGCAAAAATAATCCCCAAGACTTCTTTTTCTGTTTGCGAATAATTTTGTTCGGCTGGTTATATGGTTCTTGACGCATGCGCGATGGGTTTTAGTGTCCCATCCAGCATTTTATGAAGTATACATGCCCCAACACTATAAGCACTCGCGTCACTCGCGACTATTATTTCCAATTTTGGATCATAATGCGCAGAAATTAAATCTGCTGTTAGAGTCTTAATGATTTTGTCGAAAGTTTTCTGACATTCATATGACCATTCCCAAACTGTTTCCTTCTTCAACAGTTCGTTTAGGAGTGCGCGTAATTTGTGCATGTTAGGAATAAATTCCTGATAATAATTTACTAAGACCAAGAAGCTTTGTAACTCGGCTAAATTTTTGGGAACCGGCATTTCTTTTATTGCCGTGGCTCTTTCTGGGTCTGGTCTTCTTCCTTCTTCGTCAATAATATGGCCCAGATATTTTATCCCCTTCATAAACAAAACCGTAATTTTGTATCTGCCTGAAAACCTCTTTAACATGTTCCCAGTGTTGTTCAATATTTTTGCTATTTATCAGGATGTCATCAAGGTATGCGATCGTGAAATCCAGTCCGCCTAGCATTGTGTCCATTATTTGCTGAAATATCGCCGGTGCGCCCTTGACACCGAATGGTAATCTCTGGAACTTATATAACCCTTTATGTGTGTTTATGCACAACAACCTCGAGCTTTCCTCATCTACTGGTACTTGTAGGTATGCTTCGCTCAAGTCTATATTGAGAAAATATTTTCCTCCGTTCAACTTCGTGAAAACTTCCTCTGGACTCGGGAGAGGATAGTGATAATCCTTAATCACTGCATTCAATCCCGTCGAGAAATCAGTGCATACTCGTATCTCACCCGATTTATTTTTCATGTAAACCGTAGGTGCGGCCCATTGACTATATTCTACCTTTGTCAATATACCGGTTTTCACGAGTCTATCCAACTCCTGGTCTATTTTTTCTAATGATGCGAAAGGTACATTTCTTTTCTTCTTGAAAATGGGCTGTATATTTCTATTAGTTCGATTTTGGCCGCCATTTTTTTACACCTCTCGAAGCCGGCTGAATATACCTCGGGGAAACCCTCCTTTAATTTCTCCTTCAATTTCTCTGCCTGTTGATAACCTTTCCACTTTTTGGCAGAACGTATTTATCGGTAAATCCCAGAGGTCAAATTTCTGCATTCAGTCAGTTCCAAATAAATTTTCCGTATTTTTTTAGAACATACATCTTTAATTTCTTGGTCATCCCGTTGAACGTCACATTTGTGATAATCTCCCCTTCAAATGAGATTTTTCCTCCTGTTACCCACCTGGCTATTTTATCTGTTCTCAACATGGTCCGTTTGTTTAATTTCTTCCACGTCTGCAAAGCTAATAATGGTTAAATCTGATCTGGAATCTAATTGTAATCTGATTTTTTTGTTTAACATTTCTACTTGTACGTATGTTCGTATATTTATCCCGTCCGTTTGGTCAGTTCTAGTGACTCTTATTTGGCTTTTGTTTTACTTTCTTTGTTCTACAGTGCGAACTTTTATGTCCCACTTTATTGCACGACAGACAAGTTTTATAGCGGTATGGACAATCTTTGTACCAATGCAAAGCGATAGCATGGACTGGGTGGTGGTTTCTTCTGAGGTTTCATTTGACTTTTTGTAGTAAAATAATTTGTTTGGTTTGTTTTTGAGGAGGGAGAAAAACGTGTTTGTGGTTGTACTTTTCCTATGTGAGCGACGCCAGACTCTTCGATATCATTCGAGTCCTTTTTTACGCTTATACATCTCTGACAGTCCTCAGTTAATTTTTGTAGCGTCATTTCTTGTTCACTCTCAAGTTTTGTTAGAATTCTCCTTCTGATCTCCGCATCTTTAGTCGAAACCAGGCCTTTGACGAATATCAAACATTTAAAATTGTCAGGTCTGAGTTCAGATAACTTAAAGTCATCGCAGTGTTTGTTTACTACGGAAGCGAATGTTATATAGTCTTCGCTATCCTTTTTTATTAGATTTAAACATTTCCACCTTTTGTGGAATAGTGAAGTGTTCGGACTAAATAATTCCGTTAAAAGTTTCACGGCTTCCTTGAAAGTCAACTCATTTGTTTCCTCGGTAGGATTAGTCTACGAATTTAGTGTATTCGCTTGACCCTAGTTTCCTCAGCAGTAGACGTACTTTTTTCGTGCCTGACCAATTCCCGCAATCAAACTCATATGAATCTTCATATCTTCTGAAGTAAGCCGCGAAGGTTTTGTCTTCGTCCGGTGCATAAGTGAAGTCTTTCATAGAGCCCCAATATAGCATTTTGCGAGAATGCCGCTTCATTTCCAGAATTTTGTCCTTTATTTGTTACTACCCGTAGTAGTAAGTCTTGTAGTTCGAGTTTCTCCTCTTCGCTTTTCTGTTGAATTTACAATAGTTTTTCTTCGTTTTTCTGATGAATTTCGATTTTTCCTTTTTTCTCAGTGTAGACTTCAGGTCTTTGTCGCCTGATGTTCTGGAACCTTAGTACGAAAAGATTCTCCTGCGTAGAATTCGATTCTGTTTTGACTGACAGGTAAAATTCGTATCTTCGTTACCACTGTTAAGGTTGGTGTCCCAAAAAATGTTTTCTTTTTTTTTTATCTTCGCGTAGAACTTCTTTTCTTTTCTCAATACCTCTGTCGCCTCTGTTATGGACGACCTATAGCAAAAAGTTTTTTTTTTTTTTTTTTTTTAGATTTTCCGCGTAGAATTCGTTTCTTCAATATCCTCGTCGCCACTGTTATGGTCCAGGTTAGGACCAAGGAAGAACAACACGAACACAAGAGTAGAAATAACGAAGATATATTACACGGAATAATAATACAAGATGTGGAAGGTGTTAGTATGACTGTCAGTCTGGTTTGGAGTGAACTACTATCGGCTCGACTCGATTCGTCTCTCTCGCTTGAGAGGCGTAGTATACATAGTTAGGAAGAGTTCATTCTGTAGTTATAGGTAGGGACCCATAACAGTAAATAGTGTAAATAGTTACAATACGTCGTCTAAGAAATATAGACAGACCTTGAAGAAGGCTGAAGCATACAGCAGGTGAAACGTCGTGAATATGACAACATTCAGAATAATGTAAATAGTATAAATAGTTACATTACCTCATCTCAGAAATATAGGCAGATCCTGAAGAAAGCCAGATCTTACAACGACTGAAACGTCGTGAATGTGACAGTAAAGATGAGGACAATGTACATAGTGTAAATATTTATAATAGCTCATCTCAGAAACATAGACAGATCCTGAAGAAGTCCGGGGCTTATAACGGCTGAAACGTCATGAATGTGACAGTAAATACGAGGCCAAGAGTTCGAACAATGTAAATAGTGTAAATAGTTACAATACCTCATCTCAGATTAATACTTAGTGTAATACTTTATTTTTTAATACAGATATTTGCAAAGGTAACCGTTGGCTGGTACAAAACTAGAACAATTAGAGACGATATTAGAAGAAAAGACACATAATCCGTCGAACAGTCATCTTGTTCTACGTTTCGTGTTATTTCGGTATATGGCTAACATGACTCCGCTCAAATTCTTATTCTTTATAGCTCTATGAAATGTTTGTTTCCTTAATCTTCATCTTCAGCAGTCAGTAGAATACGAAAAGATTTACATATTATGTTATTTTCAGCATCCTTCTGTAGAACAACATCTGTGAATCACCTCGTCTGTGAGGAACTTGTCCAGCAGCCTGTAGAATATTGGAATATTTATATATGTCATTCTCAGCTTCCTTCTCTGGAACAACATCTGAATCTCTTCATCTGTGAGAAAATTGTCCAGCAGTCAGTAGAATATTGTTATATTTATATATTATAGGTTACTCTCAGCATCCTTCTGTAGAACAACATCTGTGAGTCTCTTCTTCATCTGTGGGGAAATGGTCCAGCAATCAGTAGAATATTGGTATCTTTATATATTATAGGTTACTCTCAGCATCCTTCTGTAGAACAACATCTGTGAGTCTCTTCTTCATCTGTGGGGAAATTGTCCAGCAATCAGTAGAATATTGGTATCTTTATATATTATAGGTTACTCTCAGCATCCTTCTGTAGAACAACATCTGTGAGTCTCTTCTTCATCTGTGGGGAAATTGTCCAGCAATCAGTAGAATATTGGTATATTTATATATTATAGGTTATTCTCAGTATCCTTCTGTAGAACAACATCTGTGAGTCTCTTCTTCATCTGTGGGGAAATTGTCCAGCAATCAGTAGAATATTGGTATCTTTATATATTATAGGTTACTCTCAGTATCCTTCTGTAGAACAACATCTGTGAGTCTCTTCTTCATCTGTGGGGAAAGTTTCAAGCAATCAGTAGAATATTGGTATCTTTATATATTATAGGTTGTTCTCAGTATCCTTCTGTAGAACATCTGTGAGTCTCTTCTTCATCTGTGGGGAAATTGTCCAGCAATCAGTAGAATATTGGTATATTTATATATTATAGGTTATTCTCAGTATCCTTCTGTAGAACAACATCTGTGCTTCTCTTCTTCATCTGTGGGGAAATTGTCCAGCAATCAGTAGAATATTGGTATATTTATATATTATAGGTTATTTCCAGTATACTTCTGTAGAACAACATCTGTGAGTCTCTTCTTCATCTGTGGGGAAATTGTCCTGTATCTCCTGCCATATAGAAATATTGAATTGTACGCATCCGATAGGATTGAAATTTGAAAATTTGGTAAATTTTCATTTTAACACCCGAGCGCTAAATTCACTCCTGAATGGGCCTATTTACTTCCTTTCCTTGCAGAAATTAGTACGCGCTAAAAATTAATGCGCAAACTTGTTAAAGTAGATGGGTTGATTCTATTTTTTCATTATTTTTTTTATTTGTCCCCTTCTTCTACCCAGAAAGAAACCCGCTTCCCTAACCTTAACACCTGACCCTAAAGAAGAAGGGAACAAATTAAAAAATTAAAAACATTAAATTAAATAATTGCTTCAATTGCCCTAATTTTGGAGGGGTTAGAGAGAACGATTAATTATTCTTTTCATTCTTCATTTTTTTAAAAATTACTTTGTTATTCTTTTATTTGTCGATGTTTATATATATTTGAATGAAAGTTAACTTTCTTCTTAAATTAAGTACAAAAATTTTTTTTTTAAATCGCTTAACGGAAGCGCGTACTAATTTCTGCAAGGAAAGGAAGTAAATAGGCCCATTCAGCAGTGAATTTAGCGCTCGGGTGTTAAAATGAAAATTTACCTAAAATTTTATAATTCGATGTAGTTTTCTTGCTGAATATTATAATATTCATTAAGCTGACTCTTGATAGGAAAAGACAACAACGTGGTCTATGTCTATGTAGACACAAATTATTCGACTCCGTAGACAGGAGGAGGGCATACGTGGTTGCGTAATGCATAGAGGCTGGCAATGTGAAATCGGTTGATGGTTTCTGTTTAGCGGCATAATCCGAAATGTTTTATAGATCACAATGGTTTCAGTGATGTAAGTCTTAATAATTAACACATAGCAGGAGGAGAGAAGGTGGATTCATAGCTTTTCCAAGGGGATTTCCGCGTAAGTGTATATAACCAACAAGTGGAACTCGGCTCTCCGATTAAAAATTTCGAACGATTATCCATTTCACCACCCGCACATCCAAGCGTACAGCACTTTGTTCTGCCCATGAGTCACCCATCTAGGTATTGACCAAACGGGGTTGCTTAATTCCGGTGAACGTACGGGAAGCTGTGTTTCAAAATGATATGACCGTAAGTCGAAAAAAGGAAGGAAGGAAGGAAAATAAAGAAAGAAGAGCCTTAGTGATAAAAAGTTCAAGAAAATAGAACAAAGAAAGAAAGAAAGAAAGAAAGAAAGAAAGAAAGAAAGTAAGAAAGAAAGAAAGATCAACCTAGAATAACTCCGAAATCCAGCAAGGACAAAGGAAGGAAGGAAGGAAGGAAGGAAGGAAGGAAGGAAGGAAGGAAGGAAGGAGGGAAGGAAGAAAGGAAGAAAGGAAAATAAAGAAAGAAGAGCCTTAGTGATAAAAAGTTCAAGAAAATAGAGCAAAGAAAGAAAGAAAGAAAGAAAGAAAGAAAGAAAGAAAGAAAGATCAACCTAGAATAACTCCGAAATCCAGCAAGGACAAAGGAAGGAAGGGAGGAAGGAGGGAAGGAAGGAAGAAAGGAAAATAAAGGAAGAAGAGCCTTAGTGATAAAAAGTCCATGCAAATAGAGCAAAGAAAGAAAGAAAGGAAATAAAGAAAGGAAGAAAGATCAACCTAGAATAACTCCGAAATCCAGCAAGGACAAAGGAAGGAAGGAAGGAAGGAAGAAAGGAAAATAAAGGAAGAAGAGCCTTAGTGATAAAAAGTTCAAGCAAATAGAGCAAAGAAAGAAAGAAAGAAAGAAAGAAAGAAAGCAATTTCAAACAGGAATAACTCCGAAGATCCAGCAAGGACAAAGGAAGGAAGGAAGGAAGGAAGGATTGAAGGAAGGATGCAATAAGGAAAAAATAATAATGGAAGAATAAACAGATAAGAAAAGAAGAAAAGGAAGGAAAAAAGACGAAGAAAATGGAAAAAATATTAGAGAAGGAAATATCAAGTGAGAAAAGTAATGAAGGAGAATCAACAAAGAAGAAGAAGACGAAGAAGAAGAAGAAGAAGAAGAAGAAGAAGAAGAAGAAGAAGAAGAAGAAGAAGAAGAAGAAGAAGAAGAAGAAGAAGAAATATAAAAAATGGTGGATATCGATGGTGTTGGAGATTATAAATTAAAAAATTGAAATGAACTACAAAATGTACAAATAGTTTTTTATCGATAAATATAGAATTAAACCAAATTTTCAATGCTGGGTAAATTTTCTATATCAATAACTGTTGCTATTCACAACCTGTGAATGTCTTTTGACCTCTTGTCTTCCATTTCATTACGGAAACGGCGCAATTAACGGTGTTTGTTGCCGGAAGACAATGGAAACGTCTTTCGTAGACTCAACAGAATTCGGTTAACATCGACAATTTATAATATAAGCTTCACACTCTAATATATTTACGACATCAGATCAGCAGCACAGTCATATTCAAAATTTTAATTTCTGTGGAAAACTACTAAAACATTTTTACTCTACCCATTGGATTATACTTGAGTCCATTTCACATTAACTGATAAACACATCGATCAAGAAAATTTCGTCGTTTTATAACTTTTCAAAATACAAACAAAATTCTCACTTGATTGAACTCTATCGTCGCGGCATCGCAAGCTCCAAAACATATATTTAACTGTCAATAAATGGCATAATTCAAAAAAAAAAAATCTTTCGGTCTACACATATTTCGTCTTAGTGTTTGCCTATGTAAGAAAAAAAATTGCGCTTTGAAGATGGCATTTTCAAATTGTTGAAAGTACTTGGCATGTCTTCCTCTCCCTTACGGAAACGGCGCAGTTAACGGTGTTTGGAAGACAATGAAAAACGTCTTTCGTACATTCAACTGAATTCGGTTAACATCGACAATTTCCGGTAACCATTACCAGATTAGCTTTCAAAAACTTAAGTTAAAGCAGCGCTTTTTTTTTTACTTGTTGGTCTAAATTTGTGACATTGACTCCAAAACAAAATTGTGTTTGGTCAGTTTCTATCTTTATGAATATTTTTCTCCGGGAATTTCGAGAAAATATTAAATTTACTCTGAAGCAAACATGCAGACTGTCAGCGGTTAATGGCCATATACGAATCCTACCGTCTATATGAATTTCAAACAACGATTGTTAGCTTTGAAAAGAAAAAAATGATCCCAAAGTCTCTGGGTGAAAAATAGTGTGTGTGTGGCGCGGGGTGGGAACATATATGTTTGTCTATTATAAGTTTTTGGGCTTGGTGGGGCACTTTTCCACAAAATAGCCTGGATGAAATAGGAATAGTTCCTACTCAGTCATTGCGAGAGCAATCATCAGAAAAACAAGAAATCACACATTAAGTCCAAGATAGAGAGAATGATATATATATATATATATATATATATATATATATATATATATATTATTTACATTATTCGGACTATTGTCCTTATCTTTGTCGCCATATTTATTACAACGTTTGGGCCGTTGTACACTCCGGCCTTCTTCAGATGGTTGGAATGTCGAACTGAACCCTTTATTTCGCTCACTGGTGTAAACTGTTCTAGTTCCACGTGCTATGTTTAATAGATGTCAGTTATCAGTTATCTCCTGTTAATTTTTGCCTCTGAAATTTCTTCACTCCCTTAACCGGGTATTCAACTCACATTCTTTGGGTCCTGTCACTGGATCTAACCAACGCCTTTATCGACTGTGCCATGTGTCCTTGAGTGGACAAAAAAAGAGTGAAAGTTTCTAGCTTTTCATTGAGAGAGATGTAACATGGTGCATATAAAGAATTACAGGTACGATCTTCCATTTAACAGTGGGAGTTTTGTTTTTCTCGTTTACAATACAATAGTATTTAGATAGTGTATTATCATGTTTATCAGAACTATTTTTGAAGGAAAAACTTGCTGATACCAACGGCGTTTAAATGGATTTTAGTCCTACCAATGTAAAATCTTTTAATATTCTGGTTTTCAAGTGAAGAAGTAGTAATATGTTTTTTATAAAAGTGCTCAATACAAAGTCAAGCGAATAATATTTATTTAAAAATTATAACATAAGTATGTTATAGCATCACTACAAGAATAGGCATTTTCTTTCAACACGTCTGGTGTCTTGATGGCGTTAAAAAATCTCAATGGGCAATTACAAGTGTAGTGATGCATTAAATAATACTAAATATCATAACACAAGTACTAATTGATAACTGTAGGAATCCCAATGATTGCTCATTACATACAATTGCCAAATTAGTTCCCAGGTTTATATGAGTACTATTTTTTCACTTGAAAACCGGAACAGATATCCGACAGAAAATATTCGCTATGCGTATACCTTTTGTAGGTATATGTTCAGAATATAACTCTTTGTACACACACACACACATAAACACACAGACACACACACACATATGCATACATACATACATACATAAATATATATCTATATATATGGGCGTGCGCAATTATGCGTACATTGAGGCATATGTTTCGTTTCGCCTCCTGCCTTGAGTGGTCCAAGAAATTATGAGATTTACTTTTAAAAGTTATGCTGTTCGTTTCATTACATTTTTTTCTTTTCTGCCACTTCGTTCGGCTGACATCCCTCCCCAGTGACTTCTACCCCAGGGTGTGTGTCTCTCGATAATTCCTGTCGCTCTCGGCGGAAGTTTGAGTTTCAGAAAAACGAAATGTGAAACAAAAGCTGCGAAGCCACAAGCAACGATCCGACTGACATTTTTTTTTTCTGACGTTTCCCGCGGGAGAGCCATTTTGTTCGTAATTAGTTTGGGTCGCCATTTTCGAAAGACTTCTTCATTGAAAACTTTCAACATTCTAGTTTCTTGTGGACTTAATCTGGTTTGACTCTTTTTAAAAAATCTTTTTTATTTATTTATCGAATTCATATTTATTTATTTATCTATCTATCGATTTCTTTGTTGGATGGTTTTATTTATTTTGACAGAAAAGAAGGCAGCTTCCCAGGAGATAGCTATAATTCATTTGTTTATGAATTTGAATTTCGTCACAAGGCGACACACACGTACATTTCCTCTACCCACGGCCCTTTTACAGCTACACGTACTCATATATATTTATATATAAAACGATATTTGTCCTTATATATAAAACGATATGCACTTATATAAATAAAACCACATATTCCGTACATGTTATATATATATATATATATATACATATATATATATATGTATGCGTGTGTGTGTATATATATATATATATATATATATATATATATATATATACATATATATATATATATACATACATATATATATATATACATACATATATGTATATATATATATATATATATATATATAGATAGATAGATAGATAGATAGATAGATATAGATGCAAGAAACGAAAACATTAGAATATAGATAAAACGTGCGTATATATTAGAATTTGGTGTAAAGATTATATATATATGCAAGAATAGAATGCTTTAAAATACAGATAAAACGTGCGTATATAGCTCATAATTCGATATATATATAAATATATATATATATATATATATATATATATATATATATATATATATATATATATATATATAAAAAGAAGAAATATAGTTTTAAGGTATGCTATATTTATGGGATAAAGTGCTCAATATCAGAAATAGAATGTATGTAAATATAAATAAAAAAGTGAACATTGAAGTCAACACTCAGAGACGACAATGTGTTTCATGCTGGACGTGATCGTCAGGCCGCGAATGCTGGATATTTCCTCGGCTATTTATATATATGTGTCAGTGGTGGAGTGTGAGTAATTTGTCCTGGCGGTTAATTTTGAGGGAGTGGCTTGTTTATTTATTTGTTTGGGTTAATTTATTTTACTTGTTTTTCATTTACATTCTGTATTATTTATTTTTTTCGTTTTTTGATGTTTTATTAATGTAGTAAAAATTGGGGTGGTGGTTGCTTAAGTCGCTTATTTAATAGTTTGTTTTGGTCCGGGAAGAAAATTAAAGATATTTATTTGTCCAATGTTTAGATTGTTTGCCGTAGTATATTCTGTTATTTGGGCGGGTGGACAGTTTTTAATTTATTTATTCGGATTGATTATTTTTATTTGTTTTTGCTTATTCATGCTTATTTTTATTAGTTTTTATTATCAAGATATAGCAGTTCCAGCTATTTTTACGTCCAATTTTTGCATTGGTTGTTGGAGTCTAATCTGACGGTTATTTTGGTGGGATTGGTTTGGTACTTTTTTATTTTTATTACTTTATTTACTTATTTGTGTTGATTGCTTTTACTTGATTTTTATGTATTTTATTTTTTATTTTTTATTTATTTTATGCATACATACATATATATATATATATATATATATATATATATATATATATATATATATATATATATATATATATATAAGGATCAAATACTAATATTCCATGGTTATAATTTATTACATTGGAATCGTAATCGTACCATTCTAATGTAATAAATTATAACCATGGACTATTAGGGTTTCAGCCTTTTATATTATATTCTTGCTCTGTCTTGTACATAGAGCTCTACCTGGATATTATCCACTTGGAAATATATATATATATATATATATATATATATATATATATATATATTTATATATATATATATATATATATATATATATATAAGTTATTTTTATACATACAAATATTCAAGTAAATGAAGTTATACATACAAATATTCAAGTAAATGCTATGTTTATGATAAACAGTATTAACATCATTTTCCAGACTGAATGTGCGAGAAATATGTATTGGATTTCATATATATATATATATATATATATATATATATATATATATATATATATATATATATATATGAATGAAGCAATCCTATATTTCATTAGGTTAATATTTCTGATATACGTATTTGAAAATTGATAGACGAAGTTTGAACTAAAACACAGTAAAATAAAAAATAAAAATGTGAAATCTATTTAATATACGTGCATCCACTATATAAATTATATTAAGGAATATATATATATATACAATCTGTTTAATGCTAGATAAAATCGTCAGGCCTGACGATTGCATCTAGCATGAAACAGACTTTCGCCTCTAAGTGTTGACTTCTATGTTCACTTTTATATTTACACACGCTCTATCTCTGATATTGAGCTCTTTATCCCATAAATATAGCACAATTTAAGACTATATTTCTTCATATATATATATATATATATGTATATATATATATATATATATATATATATATATATATATATATATGAATACTGAAGACAACACTCAGTGGCGACTGGCTGTTTCATGCTAGAAGCAATCGTCAGTCGCCTGACGATTGCGTCTATCGTGAAAAAGCCTGTCGCCTCTCAGTGTTGATTTCAACGTTCATTTTCATATTTACATACGCTCTATCTCTGATATTGGGCAGTTTTGCCCATAAATATAGCACATCTTAAAACTATACACATACAAAAAATACAAAATTCTTTTTAAAAGTAAAATAAAATTCATCCTGGATAATGGCTGAAAGTCGAGCCGAAAGCACTTGAAAAACATTCGGACAATTTTTATATTATTTATGTCCTGAAAAGAAAAAAAAATATACGAACACATGAGAAATTATATAAAAGAGTCAACCACAGCAACTTCTCAGTCGTTTTCAACGATACTTGCATATATATATATATATATATATATATATATATATATATATATATATATATATATATATATATATATATATGTAACGGCTTGTACAAAGAGAAAAACAAAATAGATTTAATTAAAATGGACGTGGTTATTTTACGTTTGTGTGTGTCTGAAATTTAGTTATAGTTCACCGGGTATTTATATATATATATATATATATATATATATATATATATATATATATATATATATATATATATATATATAGTGATGTGTTGTCAAGGGATTATCCAGTTTTCTGTCTATATTTCCAATGTTTGCGTGTTTATACGATATTGTGAATAAGTGTTTTTTATTATTAGTAGATTTCTACGTGAGTCTGTAAGTTTCTGGCTTTTCGTTTGATAAATGGCGTTTTTTATTTTGTCTATCCTTTTTCCTTTTTCTTTCCTTTCTTTATTTTCTTCCGTTGTCTCTGAATTTTTTTTTGTTTGTTTTTGGCCTGTTGATGACTTTCAGGCGCGATGTTGCGCTTTCGTTGATTTCGACGTTTTATTATTTTATGGTGTGTGTTGGTCTATTGATGGGTTTAATGATGGTGGTTGTATGTTTACATGTCTGTATGCGTTGTATGCGCAGAAAAGGAAAGTGGAAAAAGGATGCCGCTGTCGATGTGCATCAGTGCAATGATATGCATGGAAACATGACTGCAATTGTGAATCGATTTTGACATGTTTTCGATGCAATATCCTAAAAGAAATAATATTGCACTACTTTGTATTGAGCACTCATAATTAAATGTTACGAACGTTGGAATTTTACTCTATTCGATCTCATCTTACCCGGATATATATATATACACACACATATATATATATATATATATATATATATATATATTATAATTTTATCATATAGAATAAAACATTTTACTCACTACAAAAATGTAACTTGGTTTCAGTGCATTTCAACTGCACTTCGACGGGTGAGGCTCGAAAATGGTACTTATGTGTCGGATATAATAATAAATAAAAATTCCATGCTCTTCTTATTATACTCGTCTGGAAAAACCTTAGGTGTTTTGTCTTGTAAATGAACAAACCAATACCCAAGGAAAAATAAGGGATAAAAAAAAGAAAGAACTAAGATGAGTTACTGTTTTAAGTTATTTATTTGTCATGTGGACATGGTTTCTTTTATTGTATAAGCTATATATATTCTGTTCCAACATTAACTCTTTGGCCAATGAACCCTGACGATCCGCATAGGTGAAACCTAGGTAGGTTTGCCTGGCTCTTTAGGTTCATATATATATATATATATGTATATATATATGTGTGTGTATGTATGTATATATATATGTTTTTATAGGACACTCGTTTCTTAGTAGACGCCTCGTTTATTTATAAAACAATATATTTAATTAGTTTCGTTTTCCGGCCTCGATTTTCGAGAAATCATATTAGGTAAAAATATGCGTTCTCCGGCAGGATTCGAACCTGTAAACCGTTATGATATCTGACGTGATTGACCTATCGGCTACAAAGTGCGTCGATGACCAAGCTCATTTTTCTAAGACACTTGAAATAGACATATCCTCTCAGTTTCGTGTCGTAAGTGAAACAAAGCAATTAGTAAAGAAAGGGATGTGTTCTTATTTATTAATCGAAGGGGAATTCAGGTTCGTATCTTTATGTGTATTGGTGCAGAAGATCATTATTCAAACATATATCGTTAATTATAACAGACAACGAATGTCTATTACATTTGATCATGAGCCGTTCTAAACATCGTATAGTTCCTTCAGTCTCAACAAAATTACATTTTAAACTAGTCACAACGCATTACATTACATCTAGTCATGGTTCTCTCACGTTGTACGACGTCATAGAATAGCATCACAAATTTACGACCTGCGTCTGCTATTGCGCGACCGTTATCGTCGCATAGCAATCTTCGATGTCAGCATAGCAGAATATGGTTAATATCCTTGTTTAAATGCCCGCAAAACGTCTCTGAAGATGGTACATCTGACCCGAAAGCTTAGATCAAGGAACAGCATAATAAAAATTATCCAAATGTTGGACAATTTTTGTCTTTATTTTCGTCCAAAATTAAAGCAACCATACGAAGTTTGGAACGGTTCATGATCGACATTCGTTATCTGTTATATTTAAAAATATATGTTTGCATATATATATATATATATATATATATATATATATATATATATATATATATATATATATATATATATATTATAATAAAAAGAAAGGACAGTAAGATACGTAATCCGGTGTTTTTATTGTTATTTTTATTTTTACAACACAGTGCACAATGTAGATTTACAGAGCATAAATATTATAAATTAACTAATTTAAAATTAACTGATTTGTTATATATATATATATATATATATATATATATATATATATATATATATATATATATGATGTGGACCCGAAGTAGGGGCCACGGAAGGAAAACACGGAACACGGGTTAGAGGTAAGGAAGATATATTAAACAGAAAAGTAACAAAGATTAGTGTAAGCAGAGCTTACTATCCAGTGGTGTCCGATATTGGTATCGTACGCGGCTGCGCATTACTGGTGCTACTACGCCCATGATACTACCATTCACATAATAATATAGTACTGGGAGAGTCCATGATGTAGGGAAGTATCGGTCTCACAACAATATATATATATATATATATATATATATATATATATATATATATATATATATATATATATATATATATATATTATACGTGTGTATGTGTGTGTAAATTTTCTTACGTTAAACGTTAATTTTAGTGGATATCGGCGTTAAAATAGACGTCTCGTTTTTTAGTTTTCTTGTTTCATCTTAAACGTTGTGTATTCTCTCTGCTGGCTTGTATACTTGAGAAAACAAATGTACTCATCAACACGGTTCGAACCTTCGTCACGGCAAATTGCACACACTACCGCTTACATTTTTTTATCAGATCAATTTTGCAAACAATGAAATTTCTAAAGAATAAATGAAGTTATTTTTTGTCCACCATTTGTTATAGTTCAAAAGTTATTTTTATTTGACGAGCGCGTTTGAAATAGACGTTACCTTCTTTTAGTGACCGCAGTCCGGTAGACGTCATACATCCTGTTTTAAAAAAAAAAATAAATAAAAAATAACAAAAGCAAAAACGCGGCGTCTATTTCCAAAAACGCGGTGTCTATATAATGTTTTGAGAAATGATAATAATAATAATAATAATAATAATAATAATAATAATATATATATATATATATATATATATATATATATATATATATGCTTTTTGTTTTTTCATCAGTAAAACAGGGAATCTGATATAAATCTAGCCTGAGCAATTTATCTTAGTTATCCCACGGAATTGCGATCTGGTAAAGACCGCTGTCTTTGCAAGGATGTCTGCGAAAGATGTCAGAAAAAAAATAAACACTGTTTATTCCATGTCTAATACACAAAATCTCACACGCACACACACACACACACGCACACATACACACACAGACACACATGAACATATATATATATATATATATTAAACATGTTGTGTTGAATGTCAAAGACAACATAGTCCTGCATATTCTCTTTTGAATTTTCTCATATTTTCTAATGAGACTTTGTATTTGAAAATTATATTGAAATATATTTTGCCCGTACGATAACCGAGTACTTTCAAACATCATTGTTCATCTTCAGGGTCAAAATTTTTAACAATGCCTTATATATATGTAGAGTCTAAATTTTGAAAACATTTGCAAATTGTCTTGTAGCGGAATCATGTTGCTAAAATAAACAAATAAAAAGTCTCATTAGAAAATATGAGAAAATTCAAAAGAGAATATACAGAACTATGTTGTCTTTGACATTCAACTCATCATGTTTAAAAGAAAAGTTGCTGCCAATTTACACACACACACACACACACACACACACACATACACACATATATATATATATATATATATATATATATATATATACATACATATATATATACATATATATATATATATATATATATATATATATATATATATATATGTATATTCAATTGTAAGGATATTAGTTTATGACCCAGGTTTTCAGGCTTTTGCGATCATCAGACAAACTGATTTATTTTGGTGGTGGAAGGGGAAATTTTCTTCTGTGTTTGTTTGGGACGACACACCCACATGCATGCATAGAGGTGCACACATTTTAGTCCACACAAACACATCAATCGTCGGATTGTTTATATGAGTGTGTATGTGTGAACTGAGATGCGTACACTTGTATGTACGTGTGTCTATGTGCGTGGCATATACATAAATGCATATATATATATATATATATATATATATCATAAAATTATTCGTAATCCGTATGTGTGTATATATATATATATATATATATATATATATATAATAACAATAATAATAATAATATTAATAAAATAATAATAATAATAAAATAATAATAATAATAATAAAATGATAATAATAATAACAATAATAATAATAATAAAAATAATAATAATAATAAAAATAATAATAATAATAATGAAAATAAAAATAATAAGAATAAGAATAATAATCAAAATAATAATAATAATATTAATAATCAAAATAATAATAATAAATATATATATATATATATATATATATATATATATATATATATATATATATATATATCAGTTCAGAAAATCGGTAGTGATTTATGCATCTGAAAATGATACATATTTATCTGTATCTCACTCATTTAAACCGTTATTTAACTCCTCTCTTTAAAACTTCTCTCTGTTAAATTTTAATCCCCACCTTCATCTTTAGGCCTTCCTGTTCTATCTTCTGTTACACCCTCCCTCTCTAGAGCTTTCATCCAATTCCCTCTCACACTTGTTTCCCACTCCTACACATACACTCTCACTAAAATTTTGTTTTTTATACCCGTAGTTATATTTTCTGTTTTCTTTTTGAATTTGTAGGTCTGATGAATTGGATCGTGATTAGCATTCCAATGTAATAAATTATAACCATGGAAAATTAGTGTTTCAGCCTTTTAGATTATATAATATTTTATAATGTTATTTCTCATAATATCAAATATAAATTAATCCCAAACTAAAATACTAATTTGCATTAAAAAGATTTCGTTTATTCACTTTCGTATATTAAACATTTTGCTCATCTCTATAAATACTTGTTACAAATAAAATCCTTGCATTTGCATCGATAAAGTTAATGAAAGGAACAAATGCGTCGTCTAAGATAAGTTTTTCTTTTATATTTATAAGTTTTTCTTCATATATACATACATCGAATATGAGAAAATTCAAAAGAAAATATGTAAGACTATGTTGTCTTTAACATTCAACACTACATGTTTGAAAGAAAAGTTGCTGCCAAATTACACACATATATATATATATATATATATATATATATATATATATATATATATATATATATATATATATATATATATAATTGTTTATTTAAAAATTATAACATAAATTTATGTTATAATTTTTAAATAAACAATTATATATGCTCTACTCTGTATTGAGCACTGTTTTAAGAATAGTAATTGTTGGTTATTGGAATTTATTCCGTATACACCAATCCTAGACTTGTGTGTGTATATATATATATATATATATATATATATATATATATATATATATACATATATATATACATATATATATATATATATATATATATATATATATATATATATATATATATATATATATATAAGCTCTATCTCTGATATTGAGCAATTTATCCTGTAAATATAACACACCTTAAATCTATTTATATATATGTTTAAACTTAAAATCAGAATTTTTTAATTTTACCATAAAATTAACACTTAATTATTTCATATTGAGTTCTAGTTTGATCAACTAACGGTTTTTATTTAGAATTCGTTCCAAAAGTTTCTCAAAGTATCATTTTGATAATTGATTCCATTCTTTTTTCAATGACTCTAAGAGTTCTTTTTATTTTATTTATATTTTTATTTTTTTCTTACTCTTCTGTCAAGTTCATTCCCCGCTAATTCTGGGGTTTACCTTCAAACTTTTGATTTGTAGTGTATATAATATTTAACGATGTATACATTTATATATCAAGAACCATATTGGGTAAAATGTTTGACAAAGTGGAAAATGTTTACTTGTGACGCGTTTCGTTCTTCAAACGTCATCAGACTAAATTATGTTGGTACGAATGGACGTGCGCAGAAACAAGGGGTGCTGGGAATTTTAGAATATTCTTAATATATATATATATATATATAGGCCTGTTTCGCTCTATCACAGCTCAGCAGTGCGTATAGACACCTGATTGCTTCAAGCCGGGATCGAAACCCGACCGATTTGGCATCAGTCAAATTTTCTACACCTGAACTATCATGCCAGATTAGTTTTACGAATGTAAGACAGTCATAATACTTAATTCATATATATATATAGAGAGAGAGAGTCTTTTTCTTTACATTACTTTAATTAGTAGGTATCCCACATTATGATATTAGAATTATTCCAAGGAATGGTGATATGTTGTAAATTATTACCTCCTTTGATCAGAGTAGCATTTTTTATGGCAAAATTGTGGTCAAAGCATTTGATGCGTTAGCAAGATATAGGTTCCGAAAAATGTAACATTATGTGCGTAATTTTGCCTGGCATGTTTGAATTATTATTATTGATAATAATTAGTATAAACAGATGAATACACAGTGAATAATAATTCCAAGAACGCTAAATAAAAATTAGGGACCTAATTCTACTTACCATGGCCATAACCAGCACCATAAGTTATAAAAGAAGTGTCGGATTAATAAAAAAAAATTAATTATAAAATTCTCTTTAAATTCATGCAGGTTAGTTACCGGAGAAAGTAGCTCGTCAGAGGAGTTGCCATGAAAATATTTGTAGAAAAGACAGAGGGGATCCACAGCACGTCCGTGAGAAAGTGACTGTAGACGAGCTGCCAGATCAGAACCTATCACATTGCATATCCGTCTCTGTATTTTGTCGAGGACCTCGATATGAACAGCGTGGGCAGCAGAACATATACGGCAACAGTATTCCACGCAATTGCGAATGGTAGATTTATAGATTTGAAGGATGTACTAAGGCGAGAAAAAATTTCTGGCGAGACACAGACGTCCCATTACGTAATTTTCTTACATGAAGAAATAAAACCAAAAAATATTCCGCGATTTATTTTCTTCCTGTATTCTTTTCTAAACTTATATATATTCTTTCTTACTTTCTTTACTCAAACGTCTTCATTTATTGATACTTATGATTTAAATTCTCCGAGGACTTGTCCTTATAACTAATGTAAACATTAAGCGATACCAAAAAGGATTCCTCGAAATTTCATAAACTTAAACAGATATAAACAAATCAAATTTCACCCACGATTTTGTAAAAAAAAAAAGTAGGATTTAAAAAAATAATTAATTTCTGAATAAGTCCTGAAAGTTTCATTAAAATCCGACAATTATCTGATTTTTTTCAAGAATTTCCAAATAAATGTCCCCCAACCAACAAAAGCTCTAATTTCCCGTACTAATTTATGTTCCCACCTTGATGACAGATAAACAAAATATTTTAACCAAACTATCGAAGGTTCTAAAAAGGATTAAAAAAATAATTTCCATATAAAAAATCCCTTGGTCTTTTAAAAATAACTAATAATAAAGATGTTGATGATAAACTTTGTTTAAATAACTTTTATACATTTTTTTCATCATCTATGCTCATTTTTATCGAATCTTTAACGGTACCTATATATATATATATATATATATATATATATATATATATATATATATGTGTGTGTGTGTGTGTGCGTGTATGCGCGTGTGTGTGTGTGTGTGTTTAGGCAGCAATGCTTCTATCATGCACATTTCAGTGAAAACGACAGACAAGGTGCTTTTATTTAGTTTCTTTATACAATTTCTCATGCGATCTAAAAACAATTTTCTTTTCAGATGATAAATTATATAAAAAACTGTCCGAATGTTCTTTTTATCCGAGAGCTTTCGGCTATACATTTAGCCATTTTCAAGGATTAAATATATTTAACTGTTAAAATAAGAAATAGTTTGTTGTATGTATGTTTAATAAATTGTTATCATTTTTCAAACAAACAAACAAACCAACACTTAATAATATTAACTTTGAACATGGACATAATATCTTGACTGTGTTTTCAATCTGTCGTTTTCAATGAAATGTGCATATATATATATATATATATATATATATATATATATATATATATATAATGAGATGGGTTAAGTCCCACTATTAAAAATCATCGAAGATTGTATGCTTATAAACAGTAATTCGGGCATTGTTAACCAGACGCTTCTCTGTAGCTGAATGCTATAGCACGTCAGGCAACACGAAGGTTTCCATATAGGAATACAGGCTCATTTCCTGTTGGAGAACGCATATTTTCTCGGAAATTTCTCGAAAATTCAGGTCGGTAAATGTAATTAATATTGTGTAATTAAAAACAGGGCATTCATTGAAATAAATTGTATCTATAAAAATAACTTAGAAACAGAATATATATATTTAGAGAGAGAGATATATAGATATTTCATTTTTCTCTCTTTCTTAATTCTAGCATTCTTTCGTTCTTCCTTTCTAGCATTGTTTCTCTTCTTCCTTTCTTCAAATAGTTCTTCTTTCTTTTTTCTGTATTCTTTCTTTCTTTTTTCTACCATTATAATCTGTGTTTCTTTTTATTTTTACCCGTAATGCTTTCTTTCATATCATAATTCCGTTTCTTTCTTTGTTTCTTTCTTTAGTTCTTTCTTTCTGTCTATTCTCTGTCGTCATTTAATGCTACTTATGCTATTCTTATATATCTATCTATTTGTTTTTACCTTTCTTTCAGTTTCTTACATTTTTTTCTTCTTTTTCTTCTATTATTCTTTCTTTCTTTTTTCTGCCAATCGTCGTCATTTAATGGCATTCTTATATATCTTTCTTTTTATCTCTCTATCTGCCTTTTTTTCTTTCTTCGTTTCTTTTCTCAATCCACGTCATTCAATGTTATTCGTATAACATATCATTCTTTTTACCTTCCTTTCTTCTTTCTTTCTTTCTTCTATTATTCATTCCTTCTCCTATTCTAACTACCATACAATCTTTCTTTCTTCTTTCTTTCTTTCTTTCTTTCTTTTTTTCTTTCTTTTTTTCAATCGTTGTCATTGATCGCAACTCTTAAATATCTTTCTGTTTCTTTCTTCTTTTTGTCAGGTTATTATTTTGATTTGTACTTCTTCTTTTCTTTATCCTCTTTTTTTTTTACTCTCAATATTTTCTTTCAATTATTTCTCAATCTTTTTCATCCCATCGTACACGTTTCTCCATAAAATATGACGACATCTTTACATACAAGCAGGCTGTCATTATACCGAAACAAAATGGCTAACGATCAATTTAGACATTCTAATTACAATAATAATTTTCTCTTTGCGCCTGCGCAGCGTGCTCAGTCCGTCAATCACTTAAAATACACGTAAAAAACATTAGATTCAGAGAGGAAATTATTTTCCAAAATGTCCTTTAAGCAGAAAACCTACGTCCTCAAACAAAAAAACAAAATAGTGTAATATGATACATAAAAGACGGCTTTTATTAACAGGAAGAATAAAACATAGATTACTTGATATCTATCAATCTATCTTTCTAACTACCTACTTACCTATCTATCTATCTATTTATCTATCTATAATAATAATAATAATAATAATAATAATAATAATAATAATAATAATAATAATAACATATATATATATATGCTTAACACATATTCATATGTTTAATTATAAAATTGCCGGAGAAAGTAGCTTGTCAGAGGAGTTGCCATGAAAATATTTGTAGAAAAGACAGAGGGAAGTCACAGCACATTCTTACATTTTATATGATTGAATACATATAAGTTCACATATCTATCTATCTATCTATCTATCTATCTATCTATCTCTACAAGTCTCTTCATTATCTATCTATCTATCTATCTATCTATCTCTACAAGTCTCTTCATTATCTATCTATCTATCTATCTATCTATCTCTACAAGTCTCTTCATTATCTATCTATCTATCTATCTCTACAAGTCTCTTCATTATCTATCTATCTATCTATCTATCTCTACAAGTCTCTTCATTATCTATCTATCTATCTATCTATCTCTACAAGTCTCTTCATTATCTATCTATCTATCTATCTATCTCTACAAGTCTCTTCATTATCTATCTATCTATCTATCTATCTATCTATCTAACTCGTTTCTCATACGTAAATCTACGTATCGATTATCATATCAATGCGTTCACAGCGTAATGACGAAAATGCAAGAATTATTGAAGGTTCACTCGTTTTTTGTTAAGGCACATAATTCACTGTTGAATAATAATCAGAAGGATCGAACATAATACAGTGTTAATTTTAGATCGAAATACAACGATCGAGCTGGTTCCCTGTGTCGCACCGGAATGTTTTTCTCGTCCATCCTTCAAATCTATAAATCAACCATTCGCCCTTGCATGGAACACTGCTGCCATATATGGTCTGGTGCCCCCG
>OZ038507.1:66827404-66834904 GCA_964036315.1 Acanthosepion esculentum
CAAGAACATAAAACTAAGACGAAAACAATAGTCCAGAATCCAAGCTCAAAGTCAAAAAAAGAAAAAAACAAGAACATAAAACTAAGACGAAAACAATCGTCCAGAATCCAAGCTCAAAGTCAAAAAAAGAAAAAAACAAGAACATAAAACTAAGACGAAAACAATAGTCCAGAATCCAAGCTCAAAGTCAAAAAAAGAAAAAAACAAGAACATAAAACTAAGACGAAAACAATCGTCCAAAATCCAAGCTCAAAGTCAAAAAAAGAAAAAAAAACAAGAACATAAAACTAAGACGAAAACAATCGTCCAAAATCCAAGCTCAAAGTCAAAAAAAGAAAAAAAACAAGAACATAAAACTAAGACGAAAACAATCGTCCAAAATCCAAGCTCAAAGTCAAAAAAAGAAAAAAAAACAAGAACATAAAACTAAGACGAAAACAATCGTCCAAAATCCAAGCTCAAAGTCAAAAAAAGAAAAAAAACAAGAACATAAAACTAAGACGAAAACAATCGTCCAAAATCCAAGCTCAAAGTCAAAAAAAGAAAAAAAACAAGAACATAAAACTAAGACGAAAACAATCGTCCAAAATCCAAGCTCAAAGTCAAAAAAAGAAAAAAAAACAAGAACATAAAACTAAGACGAAAACAATCGTCCAAAATCCAAGCTCAAAGTCAAAAAAAGAAAAAAAACAAGAACATAAAACTAAGACGAAAACAATCGTCCAAAATCCAAGCTCAAAGTCAAAAAAAGAAAAAAAAACAAGAACATAAAACTAAGACGAAAACAATCGTCCAAAATCCAAGCTCAAAGTCAAAAAAAGAAAAAAAACAAGAACATAAAACTAAGACGAAAACAATCGTCCAAAATCCAAGCTCAAAGTCAAAAAAAGAAAAAAAAACAAGAACATAAAACTAAGACGAAAACAATCGTCCAAAATCCAAGCTCAAAGTCAAAAAAAGAAAAAAAACAAGAACATAAAACTAAGACGAAAACAATCGTCCAAAATCCAAGCTCAAAGTCAAAAAAAGAAAAAAAACAAGAACATAAAACTAAGACGAAAACAATCGTCCAAAATCCAAGCTCAAAGTCAAAAAAAGAAAAAAAACAAGAACATAAAACTAAGACGAAAACAATCGTCCAAAATCCAAGCTCAAAGTCAAAAAAAGAAAAAAAACAAGAACATAAAACTAAGACGAAAACAATCGTCCAGAATCCAAGCTCAATAGTCAAAAAAAGAAAAAAAAACAAGAACATAAAACTAAGACGAAAACAATCGTCCAGAATCCAAGCTCAAAGTCAAAAAAAGAAAAAAACAAGAACATAAAACTAAGACGAAAACAATCGTCCAGAATCCAAGCTCAAAGTCAAAAAAAGAAAAAAAACAAGAACATAAAACTAAGACGAAAACAATCGTCCAGAATCTAAGCTCAAAGTCAAAAAAAGAAAAAAACAAGAACATAAAACTAAGACGAAAACAATCGTCCAGAATCCAAGTCAAAAAAAGAAAAAAACAAGAAATGAAAATAAAATAAATTTACACGGTTATAGCACATTTCTCTCATACTTTAACACGGAAGATTATTCGGGAGTATGAACTGATTTTGTTAAAAATAAGCAGACATAATGTCTCTAATATATTCATTCAGATATGCCTAATTAAACACATACACACACACAACCACACACACATACACACGCACACACACACACGCACATATATATATATATATACACACACACACACACACACACACACACACACACATATATATATATATATATATATATATATATATATATATATATATATATATATATATATGAAGAAATATAGTCTTCAATGGGTTGTAGATTAATATTTTTGTTTTATTATTTATAGCAGGTTTCTCTGCTAGTTTCGGCCAGCATGGCCATCATCAGGAGACAAATCCTTCTTTTTAGGAGGAGTGAACTACAGAAGTGAATGACACTCTCTGATGAAAGTGAACTTTGCCTGTACTTTTCATTTGTTATTTAAATGTTCCTTTTTTGCCAGTACTTGTATTGGTCAAAAGCGCCGGTTCAAGTGTTTTTAAGGAGATGCTGGGAGATCCATGAGTTTCAAGTTTACCTCCTTAGTTCCTTATTCGTTGCTAGGAAATGGATGTGTGTGTTATTTGTTTGTTAACTTTTAGTTATTTGTGTATGTGCATGTCATGTGCGTATGTGTATATATTTGTGTGTATGTGGGAGGCCTCAACACCTCGACAGATATGTTTGCCTAGTGTGGTTGAAAAATATGGGTGGGAGTTGATCTATGGGATTATCTATTTGTGAAGTTTAGTCTGTTCTTAAGTCCGCCCGGAGAAATTTGTCTTCAAGTTCTTCTGGTATTTTCCAAAGTTTACCTTTTCTATTCATTAGTGAATTTTCCATGGCTATTAAAATCATGGTTTCTAGATGGAAATGTTGTTCTAAAGGTAACAATATTACGTGGGGAGCCGACTTAACAGGATTCCAATAATTATTAATTCTGTAATTTAATTCGGTATATATATATATATATATATATATATATATATATATATATATATATATTATAAATTAATAGATTTAAAATATGGTTTTACCGCTACACAGTGATAACCATGTTTCAGAAATGGAAGCTAAAGCCCCTGAATTTAATTTTGTTATTAAACCAAAGACATTAGTTCCATTTCCTCATCAAGCGAATTTTGGAGTAACTTACTTTTTAAAATTTACGGTTGTTAACGGCACAGGAAAGATTCATAGTTTGAGGGTTTCCAAGGTTACCGATAAATCCATTCATCTAGACAAGGGGTGGTAGAGGGTTCAATTTTTAATTTTCGTTGTATCAGTTATTAGTTACATTTGAAAGCGGGGTTATGTTTAGGGATGGGTAGGGATGTATCTTTTAACACATTCTGACATCCGCTAAATTCATGTCATCTGGGTTTTTTTCTAACGGCAAAAATTCTTATGGTATTTTTTCTATTTGTATATTTAAAGATTTTGAGGGACTGTTTAGGTTAGAATATGTTTTATCCACCTTTCTAAAAAATTATTTTTATTATTTAATATACAATACTCCTAGTTAAAAAACAAGTAAATGTATTAGGATTACTTACAGTATTTAAAATTATTTATTCTTATCGAGTATAAGTAAATATTATTTTATTTTATTTTATTTTATGTAAACTTTATGACAATGACGGCAAAGGTGGTTAAATTATTTCACTAATTCAATAAACTTTTATTTATAAATTTAGTATTATAAATGTATATATGTATGTATAAAGGACATTTAATGTTCAATATTATATTCTAACTTATTAATTTCATATGACTTTCGGTGTTCACTTGGATTCTTTTCAGTGTTTGAATTGCTTTGAGAGAGGTGTTATGGTTAGAGTACGTTTTATTTATTTACAATTTTAAAAGATGTTTAGGTTAGAATCTGTTTTATTTAATTTCAATTTTAAAACATTTTTAAAATTCTACTTTCAAATTTAACTTTTTAATTTTAACCGGCTATATTTCTTTATAAACCAAGTAAATGTAATATAATTATCTACATTATTTAAAATTATTTATACCCATCAAATATGGGTATGCATAATAATCAGGTAATTTTATTTTATTTTTTTTTTTATTTTTTTTTTTATAGATTATTTAAAGATTATTTAAAGAAAACTTTTGGCAATGACGACATAAAATAGCTATTTCATTTCTCTGATTCAGTAAATTTTTATTTTTTATAAACTTAGTAATATATAGTTTCTCATGTATGCATAAAGGACATGGGTCATTTAATGACCTACATATTCTAGCCCGTCTTATTAACTTCCATTTCACTGTAGGTGTTTTATTGGATTCTTTTAGGTGCCAAAAGTACTTCGAAAGAGATGTTTGACATTTATACTTATTTATCCTAAACGAGGATTGATGTTGGTTGAACCTCTTTTTGAACTCATGGCTAGTGCAACCTATATAAATTTTTATGTTTTCAGGGTTTTCAACAGAAGATATATTACATTGGTATACTACTGATTCCATGCAACATTTATTTTGTAAAGGACAGTTTTGAGGGTTTCTACAATTACATAATTTTTGTTCACCCTCATTAGTTGTTGTTTGTATTTTTCCCTTGTCTACAATTTTTGGTTCTGGTATAAGTGTTTATTTAAGATATTAGTATTATGTTTCTTAATAATCTTTTCTAGGTTATCAGTACAGCTATAACTTAATTTTAGTGTATTTCTATTGAAAATAGTACTAAGTTTACTTCCACCGGGAAAATGCTTGAGTATTAATTCAAGGAATTTTTGTCCCAATTTGTTTTTTACCATTTGGTTGTATGGGGGTGTATACCAGATTATTTTCCTGCTTCTGTATTTCCTATGCTTACCGTTTTCATTTTTAATATAAGTTAGTTTTAGGTTTTTGTAGCCACTATCTTTTAGAGCTTTATTATAGAAATTAATATGTTCGTCGAAAATCTTGTCATTTGCTGAATTTGTACTAATTCTTTTTCGGATAGATAAAGGTATATGTTTAATTATAGATGAGGGGTGATTTGATTTAGGGTGTATATATAAAGGATTCGTATTGAGTTTTTTATAAGGTGTGTATGTATTGTTCTTTAAATCTAATGTTATATCAAGGAAGTTAACTTTTTTAATTTTAGTGCTGACGGTAATTTTTAAACCCATGCTTTTAAATTCTTTATATAATGCCTTTCTAATTTTGTCTATTCTGAAGTTAGTAGAATTCCTAATAACCATGAGACCATCGTCCCTGTATAGACCAATGTCAGTTGAATCAATTGGAACTAATGTCTTTGGTTTAATAACAAAATTAAATTCAGGGGCTTTAGCTTCCATTTCTGAAACATGGTTATCACTGTGTAGCGGTAAAAACCATATTTTAAATCTATTAATTTATAATATTAATGCTCTGTAAATTTAAATTTACATAGAGCACTATTGTGTAAAAATAAAAATATCTATAAGAACACCGGATTTTATATCTTACTGTTCTTTCCTTTTTATTTATATATACATACATTGGCTCCTAATCAAAGTCGAGCACTTTAAATCTTTATTTTTATCAGGAAAATATGGAGAAAATAAATTTCGGAATTTCTCTGAAAAACATTCCTAATACAAACAAAAAGGAATATTTCGTTGCATTAATGCAAAAGACGGAGGAACTCATACGAAGGATGAGATGGAAGGCCTACTTCTTCCTTCAACGGAATGATTTACAAAATAAAAACAAGGAGGTTTACGGTTTTAAAAGCAAGAAAGCAGCACCATTTGTTCATAGTTTGTCGGCTTTTGAAAATGACCTTTTGGATATGATAAACAGCATAAACTTCAGGGAGAAAAAATGCCACTTCCAGAAACACCTAGATAGAATAGTGAAAGTAATAAACACATCTGATAAAATTTTAATAAAGTCAGACAAAACTGGAAACTTTTATAAGGCAACCACAAAAGACTATAACGATCTATTCAATAAGGACTTACATAAGAACTACAAAAAAGCAAATAATAGTAACCTAAATATGGTCCAGAATATCAATAATAGTAGTAAAAAAATCACTGATAAACTGAAGATCAGTGACAGAGTAGGTAAATTATATGAAAAAGAGAGCTACATAACCTTAAAAGACCACAAACCAGATTTCGAGGCAAATCCGACTACAAGGATAATTAATCCTACAAGACCAGATATAGGAAAAATTAGTAAAATGATCCTTGAAAGGATAAATAAACAAATCAAAGATAAAATAGGCCTCAAACTTTGGATAAATACCGAAGACGTGATAAACTGGTTCACCTGTATAAAAGCAAAAAACAACTGTACACTAATGCAGTTCGATATTGAAAATTATTACCCATCAATATCTAAAGAACTGTTCTTGAATGCGTTGGACTTTGCCACCCAGTACACGGATATTACTGAGGATGAAAAGAACATTATATTAAAAGCGAAGAAATCGGTACTGATTCATAATGGTGAGCAATGGGTAAAAAATTCATATGACCACTTTGACATCACAATGGGATCACTAGACTCAGCTGAGTCTTCTGATCTCATTGGTCTTTTTTATTTTATACAACCTAACAGCGCACCGTGATATTGATTCAACTGACTTGGTCTATACAGGGACGATGGTCTCATGGTTATTAGGAATTCTACTAACTTCAGAATAGACAAAATTAGAAAGGCATTATATAAAGAATTTAAAAGCATGGGTTTAAAAATTACCGTCAGCACTAAAATTAAAAAAGTTAACTTCCTTGATATAACATTAGATTTAAAGAACAATACATACACACCTTATAAAAAACTCAATACGAATCCTTTATATATACACCCTAAATCAAATCACCCCTCATCTATAATTAAACATATACCTTTATCTATCCGAAAAAGAATTAGTACAAATTCAGCAAATGACAAGATTTTCGACGAACATATTAATTTCTATAATAAAGCTCTAAAAGATAGTGGCTACAAAAACCTAAAACTAACTTATATTAAAAATGAAAACGGTAAGCATAGGAAATACAGAAGCAGGAAAATAATCTGGTATACACCCCCATACAACCAAATGGTAAAAAAAAATTGGGACAAAAATTCCTTGAATTAATACTCAAGCATTTTCCCGGTGGAAGTAAACTTAGTACTATTTTCAATAGAAATACACTAAAATTAAGTTATAGCTGTACTGATAACCTAGAAAAGATTATTAAGAAACATAATACTAATATCTTAAATAAACACTTATACCAGAACCAAAAAATTGTAGACAAGGGAAAAATACAAACAACAACTAATGAGGGTGAACAAAAATTATGTAATTGTAGAAACCCTCAAAACTGTCCTTTACAAAATAAATGTTGCATGGAATCAGTAGTATACCAATTTAATATATCTTCTGTTGAAAACCCTGAAAACATAAAAATTTATATAGGTTGCACTAGCCATGAGTTCAAAAAGAGGTTCAACCAACATCAATCCTCGTTTAGGATAAATAAGTATAAAAGTCAAACATCTCTTTCGAAGTACTTTTGGCACCTAAAAGAATCCAATAAAACACCTACAGTGAAATGGAAGTTAATAAGACGGGCTAGAATATGTAGGTCATTAAATGACCCATGTCCTTTATGCATACATGAGAAACTATATATTACTAAGTTTATAAAAAATAAAAATTTACTGAATCAGAGAAATGAAATAGCTATTTTATGGCGTCATTGCCAAAAGTTTTCTTTAAATAATCTTTAAATAATCTATAAAAAAAAAATAAAAAAAAAAATAAAATAAAATTACCTGATTATTATGCATACCCATATTTGATGGGTATAAATAATTTTAAATAATGTAGATAATTATATTACATTTACTTGGTTTATAAAAAATATAGTCGATTAAAATTAAAAAGTTAAATTTGAAAGTAGAATTTTAAAAATGTTTTAAAATTGAAA
>OZ038507.1:66849904-66857404 GCA_964036315.1 Acanthosepion esculentum
CGAGTTTCTGGTCTCGCGACCGTCTTCAGGTAAAGGGTGGGGATTTCCACATATTATTAAAAATAATTATATTTTTCTCCTTTAAGTTTTGCGTAGTGAACGCTAAATAAAAAAACGGGGCTTCTACTCCAAACTCGGGTATCCATTAAAATAACGTTTGAATGTAATAATTCTAATTGTAATAACAATTGTTATTTTCGACATATACATTCATGAACGTTTTTCCAAATATCAATAACTCTATAATATCTCTGACTCTACTCCCCGTCTCTCTCTCTCTCTCTCTCTCTCTCTCTCTCTCTATATATATATATATATATATATATATATATATATATATATATATATATATATATATATATATGTAGAGTAAAACTATGAAAAATAAAGAATAAATTTTTTTTAAAAACCCACATTACAACCAAAAAAGTTTGCGGTACCTCTCTTCTTTTTAATATACACACTTTTCTCTCATTGAAACCATCATAACCTCTTCATTTTATATATATATATATATATACATATATATATATATATATATATATATATATATATATATATATATATATATATATATTATTATTATTATTATTATTAAAAATGACTATTATTGTTCTTTATTGAATTTTTCATGTATTATATTGTTTTTCTTTTTTATGTAAAGTATATCAAGATAAATTATAAGATTTCTGCAATTCAAAAAGCGTAACCACAGTCAGCCGTTTTAAATAAAACTTGCATAAAATAGGGATACCCACCCAAATACTTATATATATATATATATATATATATATATATATATATATATATATATGCACGTAACCAATAAAGATACGTATATGTCCATGTGCATATATATATATATATATATATATATACATATATGTGTATGTATATATATATATATATATATACCCTGACGATCTGCCTAAGTGAAACCTTGGTAGGTGTGTCTGGCTCATTAGGTTTGACTATATATATATATATATATATATATATACATATATGTGTATATATATATATATATATACATATGTATACATATATATATATATATATATTTACATATAAGTGCATATATATATATATATATATATATATATATATATATATATATATACATATTTGCGTGTGTATCTATGTATATATAGAGACAATAAAAGAAAGAAGAGAATGGTGTTCGTGTATGCGCGTGGTTTTGTCTCTCTCTGTGTATTCGTGCATATTTCCGTAGACGTTATAATTTGTGGTGTCTTTCCTTCATTTTTTCTTTTTCTTTTGTTTTTTGACGATTTTCAAAACGCGTTTATTCTCTATGAGAAATCTTTATTCCTTTGAGCATTTCGATGTTTGCCAAAATCTGTAAAAGTTTTAATAAGATTTTCTATTGCGAAATCAGAAACGAAAGCCATTTCTGCGACAGATCCCCGAGTTACTGAGTGCCACTGTACTGGTAAACCTAACCCACAACACCTACCCACTCTCTTCACCCTGTTCTGTGAGCTGAGTTTTCGGGGGAACAAAAAAGAAAAAAAAATCAAAAATCCTGCGATAGAGAATTCCTCATCATCGCTTGCAGGTGTTTTTTTGTTTTTTTTTCTTCAAGAGTAACAATCGGGCGGTTCACTAGGGACAATTTCATTGACATATATATATATATATATATATATATATATATATATATATATATATATATATATATATATATATATATATATATATATACCGAGGGGAAAACAGAAATTTGGCGCAGGAACTGCGAAATAGAAATCTGAATTATTCGCATGCTTGTATATATATATATATATATATATATATATATATAAATATATATATATCATACATGCATAAATATATATATATATGTTATGTATATATATATATAATAAAAACATATTTATATATATATTATGTATATATATGTATTTATATATGTTATGTATATATTATATTTATATATATATATATATATATATTATATATATATATATATATATTTATATATGTTTATATATGTATATAAGACACTTTTTGTTTATACTTTCTTTTTTATAGATACAAATGTTTAAGTAAATGTTTATTATAAACAGTATTAACAACATTTACCGGCCTGAATGTCCAAGAAATAATTGTCGGACATTGTGTGTTTGATAATGCATGACACACACACACACACACACACATATATAACTATATATATATATATATATATATATATATATATATATAGATAGATAGATAGATAGATAGATAGATATAGATATATATAATAAATTTGCAAGTGGACATACATATCTTTATTAGTTATGTGCATATATATATATATATATATATATATATATATATATATATATATATATATATCTTGTTTTGTTGACTGCCATCACACACACACACCTGAGTTTTGTCAGGGAGTCACGGAAAACTCCACGATCATTTTTTTCGAACAGATGCTTCGCCAGGGCTACATACTTTTTTTTTTATTCAGAGCTTTCCTTCTGTTATACCGGTTGCCACTCAAGGCTGAAAAGCTCAGTCCACCCTACTATTTACCCATATTTGGATATTTTTTAATAAATCAGAATTATCTTCTGCTAGACTCTTACACGCCCAAATCTATTAGACACAGTCTGTCTTTCTATTTACCCATAGGTGCGTGAGTGGGGGAGATGCTTCTACGTATGTGGGTGTAACTATCTCGTCTCGAGATCAATTGAGTTCTCAGTCTAATCTGCTATCCATTATCCTACATACAAATATATATGCTCGGGTTCACAAAACAAAAATCAAGAAGGAGTCTGTTCACATCGAATTCATGTACGTTTGTGGTTAATAAAGCCAATGCGGTACAGGCAAATGATTACAAAATGATTCTTATTTCAATGATTTATCATCCTTGACTGGTTTGAATATCCTTAATAAATTATCTAAAATTACAAGGTGATAATGATCATCACCCATATGTAATCTTAATTCCTATTGTATGAAATCACCGAGGCCCGTTGGTACAGTTGGTATGACGTTTGTCTGATGTCGTAACTGTTACATTTTTAATTCTCGAGTCCCAAATATAGGACGAAACGGCCGTCCAGTGCTTTCTGCATTCTGTTGAGGATTCTTCTAGACTCGATGAATTACTTAATTATAATTATCTCAAATCTTCCTAATTTGTATCAATTGTATATCCTTGCTTGAACCGGATTCTAATGTTCTAGACTGAGCGGCTTGGGGATAGTAGTCGTAGCTCGTGGGGGCACAGTCCTATAGTAAAAGAGAAACAAGAATGAGTTCCACCACGGCGCTATATTGAGTCTGAACAGTTAGAATGACGTTTGCCTGATAACGTAACTGTCCAGGTTTCAATTCTCGGTAATGGATGCGCACTGCTGATGAGTCCCAAATATAGGACGAAACGGCCGTCCAGTGCTTTCTGCATTCTGTTTAGGTTTCTTCTTGACTCGATGAATTACTTAATTATACTTATCTTAAATCCTCCTAATAATTTCTATGACACTCACACACACACACACACACACACACACACACACATATATATATATATGCGTGTGTGTGTGTGTTTGTGTGTGCGCGCACGCACGTACGTATGTGTATGTGTGTGTGAATTTTTCCAGTTGTATTCGCTCTATATAATGCCTGAAAGCCACTCGTTTAAGGGTTTTAGAGCAAGTGTCGCAGATTATGGGGATACGTGTGGAAGGTAACGGTTAACCCTGGACATGAAAATGGTTATGCCCGATGTGATCGGGGATGCGACCTCTTGGTAGTCGGTTGTGAAAGGCAGTGGCTCGTAGGAAGAAGCTGCTCGTGTGTGACATACATCTCACCAGGTGGATACGAAGTGGAATGAGTGTGCCTGGCATGGCGTTTTTTTTTTTTTAGCCGTAAAGTTTAGGACTGGTAGAACTATATGCTATATGGGCACGTGGCCGAACGATTAGAACGTACCCGGTCTGACCATCTGACCAGGGTTCTAGTCTCACCATCTCACGAAGTGAATATCTTGATTTTATCAGTCAGGAACACATTTGGAAAGTCACAAGCCTTGTGAGTGAAATTGGGTAGACGGAACTACGCCGTCGATAGCTGTGTATGTGTGTGTGATAGCACGAAATCACAAGTCATTGTGATCGAGGGGTTCAGCGTGCTGACTCTGTTCAAACTATTGATCATGTCAGATAACTCACTCTCTCCTGTAGCTAAGACCCACTCAAAATAGTTGCGGGAAAAACCACAGGTGGGCTTTGTGGGTGTTGAACAAACACACAGTGTTCCTGTTTGGTTAGTCGCTCTAGTAGACGGCATCCTATGATACGAGTGGTCAACACTTTATATACATACATACATACATACATACATACATATATATATATATATATATATATATATATATATATATATATATATATATACATATATATATATATATATATATATATATATATAACACGGACTTAATACCATAAATATATATATATATATATCTATGTGTGTGTGTGTGTGTGTATGTGTGTGTGTGTGTGTGTGTGTGTGTGTGTGTGTGTGTGTAAGATAATAAATAAAACAAAAATAGTTAAAAACAAGCAAAATAATCTAACCCAAATAAATAAATAAACAAATAAAAGACTTCCGGCAAAATAACCGCGAAAATAGACTACCCACAATGCACGTATATATAAATAGCCGATGAAAAAAAAAACACCACACGTGGCCTGGCGATTGCGTCTAGCATGAAAAAGACTGTCGCCTCTAAGTGTTGACACTTTCAATGTTCACTTTTATATTTACACAAGCTCTATCTTTGATATTGAGCCCTTTATCCCATATATATAGCACACCTTAAGAGTATATTTCTTCATATATATATATATATATATATATATATATATATATATATATATATATATATGTGTGTGTGTGTGTGTGTGTGTGTGCGTGTGTGTGTGTGTGCTTGGTTTTGTCTCTCTCTGTGTATTCGTGCATATTTCCGTTGACGTTGGAAGGAAAAGTTTGGCGTTGTTTTTGACGAGAAAAATAAAGACAAATACAATGGGAAAAGAAGAAGTTGAGGAGAAAATTATGGAATACGATTAATATATATTTATTGTTAAAATATTTTACGAATAAAAATAAATAGTTCCAAGTGCGTATAAAATAGAAAAATAGTACTCACGAACCTCTTAAAAGACTGAGGAAACGAATGAAATACTCCTGTTTACACAGAGCCGGTTGATGTACTTTAATGTGGACCGCTTCAAGCAGCGGTAACTGATGAGCGGACCAGGCTCTGTGCAAATCTGTGAAAGAATTGTTCATATATTTACCCGCACAGTCTAGGTTATGAAGCAAGTGTTGGCCAATGGCCGAATCATGCGCTGAGTAAGTTAATCTCAAAGAATGGCTTAAATCAACCAATCTTATACTGGCACGAACATGCTGATTAATTCCTGTCTCCAGTCGCTTATTGGCTCGTCCAACTGCAGCAATATAGGAGGTTCAGTCAACTACACAGTATAGTATGGTCAGGTGGGCACCGTCTGTGAGAAACAGAGCACCATGACGCAATTCACTTGACCAGAAATTTGGAAATAGCATGCTGTAATGCTTGGCATTCGCACCGGAAGCTAAAATACGTACACTCCTGAGTGTCTGGGTGTCAATCCGTGGACTATGCAAAGGATTCGGAAAGAGCTGGATGTGTCTAATGGTGATTACAAAGGTACGTAGGCTCGGGATGTCTCCATTTTGATAAGAAAAGAACTCCAGAACTTGTTGGAAAGGGCCCCAAACTCAACATGGAGGACTACATCAAGTGCGTTGAGTAGGTAGTGATGCCCTGGGTCAAGAGGGTGGCTGCTTGAAGAAGCTATGTCTGGCACCAGGATCCTGTACCATGTCAGACAAGCGTGGCTGTCAGACAATTTCTGTGACACAACACCCCTCAGTTCTGGCCTCTTAACTTCCCAGACTGCACCCGACCTTTGACTATTTTGTGTGGGGCGCAGTTGAGCGAGAGACCAACAAAGCCATTGTAGAATCAAACATGAAATGAAGGCAAGGATTATGCCAACTTAAACCAAGAGATTTGGAAGTCGTATGGAGGCCGAGGTTGAAGACAATGCCGATTTAATGAATAAATTTATTTCTATGTATATCAATATACTTTTGTGTAATGTTGGTAAATATATCTTTTAAAATGATATGTCAGTTTTATTTTCATTTTTGCGTAATTTAGACAATTTATCCATCGCACCCTGTATATATATATATATATATATATATATATATATATATATATTAAATAAGTTACAAACATTATGTCTGCTTATTTTTATCATAATCCTTTCATATTCACGAATATTTTTCCGTAACTTTCAAGATGTCACGGATATCCAAGAGAATGCGATGAGGCAGCAGCTCGCTATAAAAAAAACAGATCCAGGAATGCTTCCACTAATGCAAACGACGCTGGATAGATTGTGTAGCTCCAGAAGACGACTACATCCAAGGAGATTAAATGCCGAATTGGAATGCTTTCTTTTTCTTCATTAGACTCCCTATATAAAATTATCTTTGCAAAAAGAAGAGATTATTGGAATACCTTACTTGAATCGAACTGGCCAGTAATCATTTGCAAGATTAGATACATGCTAAAGGAAAACAAGTTTGGCACAAGATCTGGTATTGGGCCATCATGTGTTTATTGAACTCTATGACAAATATCTATTTAAAATATGTTTGGGGCCGTATATTGGCTTTAATTTCGGTTGAAAGCAAATATACGAAGTTTAGGACGGCTCATGATCGAACATAATAATGTTTAAATAATGATCTGCTGCACTAATGCACAATATATATATATATATATATATATATATATATATATATATATATATATATATATAATATAAATATATATATATATATATATATAATTAAAAATATGCCAGAAATTTGGACACATTATGCCGTACTGCTTGTCATTCACGGTGGAAGTTCCAATACGAACATTTCTGAGTGTTCGGGTGTCAATCTGAAGACAGTGTAAAGGATTCGGAAAGACTTGGATGAGTTAAATTATGATACGGCAGCTCGGAAAACTCACTCCGGTCGTTCTAATAAAAGAACTCTCGAATTTGATGGTGAGGTCCTCAGACTCAGCACGGAGGCCTACATCAAGTGCCTAGAGGAGGTAGTGCATCCCTGGGTTAAGAGGGTGGCTGCTGGAAGACCATATGTCTGGCAACAAGATTCTGCACCATGTCACACAAGCAGGCGAACCCATGGCTCTCAGACAATTTCTACGGCCACATTACCCCTTACCTCTGGCCAACTAACTCTCCAGATTGAAACTCCCTTGATTATTATGTGTGGGGCGCAGTTGAGCGAGAGACCAACAAAACTCCTTGTAAGACCAAAGATGAACTGAAGGCAAAGATTATGGCACCGGTTCTCTGTATTTGCTCTTCCATAAATTCAGGT
>OZ038507.1:66862404-66864904 GCA_964036315.1 Acanthosepion esculentum
TATTTGTTACACTTTTTTCTTTTCGATGTTTATGTAACGTAGTATATGCTTCTTTATTTTTTATTCATTTTTTTATCGTTATATAACACTTTGATTTTTATAGTCTAACGAATATTTTGGTCATAATTTGTTTATTATTTACTTTATTTATTGATTTTGTGTCTTATTTTTTATTCTATTTTGTCTATTCTAACAGGTGTGATTTGGTAATTTGTTTGGATTAATTTATTTTGCTTATTTTATTGTCATTTTGTTTGTCTATGTATTTATTTACTTTTTCTGTTTTCGATTTTTATGTAACGTAGAAAAATTTGTTTTCATGTCTGCATTTTGAGATTAGCTCGGATCTTTTATTTAATAATTTATTTTGGTCTGGGAAGGTAATGATAGCTATTTCTTCCGCCAAGCAAAGTTTGCAAGTTTTTGATTGGTTGTTGTAGGCTGATGATCTTTTCCTTATTTTCCAAGATATGTTTGGTGTGGTGTGCGTTTTGTTTTTAATTTCCCAGATATACTGAGAAAGCATTGTGCTGTTAGCATATTTACTATTTGTGAAAGATGTTTTGTGTGCATAATTTCTTTGTTTCCAGGTTCCTCCAGTTACTCTTATATATACTTTTTCTTCATTATGTGGTGATTTTATCGTGTCCACAAAGAAAATTTCAAAACCAACCCTGCACGCAGCCTCATAAAACCAGCCAAAATGGAACTAGGTAAAATAAGTAAAACGATACTAGAAAGAATTAATTCTGAACTTAGGAAAAAGTTAGGAGTAAACCAGTGGAAAAACACAAAAACAACTATTGACTGGTTCCACAGCATAAATAACAAACAAAATTGCCACTTCCTACAATTAGACATAAAAGAATTTTACCCATCCAAAACAGAACGCATGCTAGATAAGGCCATCAACTTAGCTCAATTTCGTTAAATAATTTAAACAATATCTGATACTTATTTTCGATAAGATCCTTCCATTTTCGCGAATATTTCGACATAGCATAATGTCATCATCAGTGTATTGTTAAATATAAAGTAAGTATTTAGTGTTCATGGTTGTGAAGGACAAAATTGTTGTTGTCATCTCTAGATTACAATATATATATATATATAGATAGATATATAGATATATTTAACGAATATATATATATATATATATATATACATACATATATATATATATATATATATATATATATATATATATATATATATATATATATATATATATATATATATATATATATCCGAGAATATGAAAGGATCGAAAATAAGTAGGCAGAATGTGTCTAATTTATTTAATGAAACCTGTCTTAATGACAACATGCTCCCGAAATAAACCCATATATATATATATATATATATATATATATATATATATATATATATATATATATATATATATATATACATACATACATACATACATACATATATATATATATATATATATATATATATATATATATATATATATATATATATATGTAGGAAGCAATCCTTCTCTTATGCAAGTTTCATTAAAAACGACAGACAAGGTACTACGGTTAAGTTTTTTATTTTATTTTTTTATTTATTTTTATTTATTTTTAATTTAATACATATATATATATATATATATATATATATATATATATATATATATATATATATATATATATATATATATATATATATATATTTGTGTATTTAGGCAGCAATCCTTCTTTCATGCACATTTAATTAAAAACGACTGACACGGTGCTTTTATTTATTTTTTTATACAATTTCTCATGCGATCTACTAATGTTTTTCTTTTCGGATGAATAATTATATAAAAACTGTCCGAATGTTTTTTTTATCCGAGCGCTTTCGGCGATACATTTAGCCATTTTCAAGCATTATATTTTAACTGTTAGAATTATTATTTTATTTTATGTATATTTTATTAAATGTTTCATTTTTTTGTTTCAAAACACGGTCAAGATATTATGTCCATGTTCTAATTCTAACAGTTAAAATATATTCGAAGAATTTGTAAGATATCCTTTACATCTGGACATCTAACTCTCCAGATTTCGATAACCTTGATTATTATGTGTGGGGTTCATTTGAGAGGGAGACTAAAAAAATCCTTGTAACACAAAGATTAACTGAAGGTATGGACTATAACCTTATTCAACAATGAGACCGTGTAGAAGACTTGCAGGGGATTCCGAAGGTAACCTGAACGCACACACAACATCTATCTATCTATCTATCTATCTATCTGTCTCACACACAACATCTGTCTATCTATCTATCTATCTATCGACTTTGCGTATATATATATATATATATATATATATATATATATATACGGGGTGGTTGAAATCAATGATGATTTTTACTGAATAAATTTATTCTTCAGTATTTCAAGAATTTTTTGTGTAATCTTGGAAAATATATCTATTAAAATCAGATATGAGTGATATTTTCATTTTTGTATAATTTATGCAATGACCAATCCATCGCACCCTGT
>OZ038507.1:66869904-66874904 GCA_964036315.1 Acanthosepion esculentum
ACAACCGAATAATGTAAATAATGTACATTATACCTCATCTCAGAAATACAGACAGATATCGTTAGATTCACTTACGCGCAAATAATCTATAAATCCATTTCTTCTCCCCCAGCTATGGATTAAATATCAGGAGAGACTGGGTCTTAGCCTTAGTTGGCAACCAGTCTACAGTAGAAAGAAATGGCAATCTACTGCGGAAAAATCTTCTGCCTGGTCCGTCATGAATGGAAAAGTCATAATCACCCAAGTGTGTATCGCGTATGGAACTGACTGAGAGATGTGTCAGGGAAGCAAGAAATCGGAGGGGAGTTCCACGGTCGGGAAGTGCGAAAAAAAAAGCAAGTATTAAAATAGAAGACGCAAGTGTATCGAACTAGTTCAAAAGTAAAACGGTGAGATCTACTTGACAATCTAGTAGCAGGCTTAAATCCATGTAGTCTATGCAGAAAGGGGAAAAAAGCACGTCAGAACAGTTTCTATAAAAATATTAGTAGACAGAGAGAAGGCACATCAAGTCGCTGAGAATGTAACGGATATCGAGATGACAGATCAGGATCGATTACCATTCTTTCAATTTTGTCAAGAATCTCCAGATATACAGCAAGTTCGCCAAACCAGTTATGGCAGCAGTATTCAATGCACGAATGGTAGATGTATAAATATGCAAGATGGATTCATCATGAAAACTGTTTCGGTTCGAGGTGATGAATTAAAATGTTCTCTCATCTTCAGTAACTGATTCGACAATATTTTGCCAGCCTTCTCTGTTCTGTGCGAGTTTGCGGACTTTTTGCAGACCTTCCTTGATTGTAAACTTCTCCAAAAGGAAAAGTGGGTGCCTTCTACCTTGTTCTTTGAATGTCTCGATTCAGCGTTGTAACTATGGTGGTTCATGCATGACCTCTGAAATTTTTAAAGTACAGTCTTTTCAAAATTAAACTCCATGGCTTTGGGCATTCGTAAAATGTGTCCAAGAAGTTTCCATCTTGCTTTCAAAAAGATCGTGACGTTGGAAATTCAATAGCATTTTCCAAATATTGTCTTTTTCAGTATGCAATGTCTTAAATAAGTACATACTGCGTAGCAGCAAATGAAGCAGCCACTGCCTACTCAGCCAATATATATATATATATATATATATACATATATATATATATATATATATATATATATATATATATATATATATATACAGGGTTTCCATAAAGTTCGTTTGCACTTTAAAAAAATATAAATTTATTTGTATTTGCGATAGAAATAATTAGTAAAAAGGATTAGAAAGAAGTAAATCTATATTTTTTAAAAGGTTTTATTGAAATTTTATTTAAGTTTCCACATGTCCTCCATCATTAGCAATAAAAAGGGTAATACGATTTTGCAGTTCACGGAAAACATTTGCCGACTGATTTACAGTAATGCCTGAAATCGTTATTTTAGTTATACTTAAAACTATATGATCCCTTATGGAGAAAGATACTATCTTGAATTCTGCTGAAGCTTTAATAAAGTGAAATATGTTAGATTAAGATCTGTTTCCTACTTGTTTGTCTTCCTATCATATATATATATATATATATATATATATATATATATATATATATATATATATATATATATATATATATATATATATATATGATACCTTATGGAGAAAGACACTATCTTGAATTCTGCTGATTAGATTAAGATCGGTTTCCTTCTTGTTCATTTTCCGATGACTTTATTCAACATTGGCTGTATCTCTTTTATTGCAACAACCTCCAGAATTTGAAGTCTTCCCTTGCATGGTGTCGTGTATAAACTTTGGTGATATCAACTAATATGTACACTATTTACATTATTCAGACTATTGTCCTCATCTTGTCGCCATATTTATTACAACGTTTCGGCCGTTGTACGCTCCAGACTTCTTCAGGTGGTTGGAATGTCGAACTGAACCCTTTATTTCGCTCACTGGAGTAGACTGCTCTAGTTCCACGTGTCATTTTTAATCGATGTCAGTTATCAATTATCTCCTGTTAATTCCCATCTCCAAGATCTCCACCGCCTTAACCAGGTATTGAACTCACATTCTTTAGGCCCTGTCACTGGATCTAACTAACGCCTTTATCCATTGTGCCATGTGTCCTTGAGGACTAAATATAAGGAGATAGAAATTAAATGAATTCGATATTAAAGACGTTGGTATCAAGATCTGAGAGCGGAAGAATACCGTTCTATCCATTTGCACCTGTCTAGCGAGAATCGCAATACCGAAACATTTCAAAACTTCATCAACACTACGACAAATACGAGCCCCAAATTATTTAATCTTTCCTGGGCTATGATCTGCGCATCTACATGAAAAGATGTGAAGCGATGGGCACTTATTATTTAAGTATCTATGTCAGTTATCAGTTATCTCCAGTTAATTCCCCTCTCCAAGTTCTCCACTGCCTGAACCGGGTATTGAACTCCCAAATCTTTGGGTCCTGTCACTGAATCTAACCAACGCCTTTATCCACTGTACCATGTGGCCTTTAGGACTTCAAAACATGGCACGTGGAACCAGAACAGTCTATGACCCGAGTGGAAGCGCTCGGGTCCCCCACGTCAAACAACTGACCTTGTGTCGCATCCTAAACCAGTTTGTGCCAGGTGAATACATCGCTTCTCTACTTTTTGGCTGGGATCAAAGTGTGGTATCTGCCCTTGGGCGGATAAACTACATTTCAGCTCTCAGATGTGCCTCTCTTTTCGGACAGATCGCAACTGAAAACATTCCTATAACTCTAGATGCATCCATAATACAATCCATATAACTCCTTTAAAATTAAAAATAAAATCTTCCTCTATAATGGGTTGAAGAATATCCGAAAGCGCTCGGATATACAGAACATTCGAACAATTTCTACGTTATTTATTTCCAGAAAAGAAGAAAATTGTAGCACAAGAAAAATTAGATAAAAACCTTAAGCGCAGTACCTAGTCAGTCGTTCTTAATGAAACTATATATATATATATATATATATATAAAAGTGGACATGGAAGTCAGCACTTAGAGGCGACAGTCTGTTTCATGCTAGTGCAATCGTCAGCCTGACGATTGCACTAGCATGAAACAGACTGTCGCCTCTAAGTGCTGACTTCCATGTCCACTTTTATATTTACACACGCTCTATCTCTGATATTGAGCACTTTACCCCATAAATATAGCACACTTTAAGACTATATTTCTGCATATATATATATATATATATATATATATATATATATATATATATATATATAAAAAGAATTTATAATATAATATATATATATATATATATATATATATATATATATATATATATATATATATATATATATATAAACACCACAAGGATCCTTCCCTGCATCCCATTAGAATGTCTGAAGCTCAACTACTCGAGAGCTCCTCTCTGCGTCTGCTCGGTCTCACGCTGTCTGCTTACCTGAGATGGAACAAATACATTGAGACAATTGCTTCATCCACCGCAAGGAAAGTTGGCTCCCTGTGCCGGGCCAGGAAATTTTTCTCCCCGGAATACATCCTCCAAATTTAAAAATCAACCAACCGTCCTTGCATGGAGTATTGCTGCCCTATATGGTCTGGAGCATCTTCTGTTGTCCTCGGGGTTCATGATAAGATCCAGAGACGGGTATGCAATGTAATTGGCCCAGATCTATCATCTCGTCTGCAGTCTCCCTCTCACAGACGCGCCGTCGACTCTCACTGTCTCTTTTATAAATACTTCCATGGTAATTGCTCCGATGAGCTGCTATCGCTGGTTCCCAGGCTCCATGAATTCAAGCGTCCTACGAGGCTGGCATCCCGTTCCCACCCTTTCACTGCTGAAACTGTTAAATGTAGACGTCTCTTTTACTCCAATAGCTTCATATCTCGCACCTCACGCCTGTGGAACTTCCTTCCCTATTCCTGTTTCCCTGACAACTATCATCTCCAACTATTCAAATGTAATGTCAATCGATGTCTCCAGTTGCCTTGATCTATCCACATCCTTTCCTCTATCACTCCTATCTGCTCCTGCTCCAAATCCTCTGTAACCCCTTGAGTGCTAGTGGCTTCCAGCCTTGCCTGGGCTAAAAAGCTTATATATATATATATATATATGATGGACTCTCCCGTCGAACTCGACGTATGAGGGTCAGACAGATCAGTTCCCAGAAACTGAAAGCCCGACACCCGCACAGGATTTGATTATAGTGGTGAAGGCCTTGTGCAGGGCCATCCACACTTTTTGGAGGGACGAATACAGGGACCTGGTGCAACGGATGCCACAAGGTCCCCAAACGACCCTCCGCAGGTTTTGAATTCAGAGTTGTCCTTCTCCTAGACCAGTTGCCATCCAAGGCTATAGAACCCAGTCTGTCCTGCTATTTACCCATAGTTGGAGGGAGAAGAAGAGGATTCACACCTTTCCCATATATATATATATATATATATATATATATATATATATATATATATATATATATATATATATATGTGTGTGTGTGTGTGTGTGTGTGTGTAATGAAATGGATTAAGTCCGAAAATTATTTAGTATATTAAACAGTATTAATTACCTTTACTGGCCTGAATGTTCGAGAAATTTCATAGATGTTTCTTTGTGGCTGAATGGTTTACTTTGTTTTGTTTTGTTTTGTTTTACGGCACATCAACCTCAATGGGTCATTTAATGCCGACAACTTTTTTTTCTAGTAATATTTTTGTTTTGTCAAAAATCTATTTCTGGTAATATTTTTTCCTCAAAAACGTATAGCAGGTAATATTATTTTTCTAAAAACGTATAGCTGGTAATATTTTCTTTTCAAAAACTTATAGCTGGTAATATTACTTTTTTTTTGATTGGTGTAACAAAATATTGTCCAAGTCGTGTAAGAGTATCACTGTCCATCCCATAACATTTTTAACATCTAAATCCCCACTAAACTAATTGGGTTTCTTTTTTTTTTCAGGTTTTCAGATTAGCCATCTT
>OZ038507.1:66882404-66932404 GCA_964036315.1 Acanthosepion esculentum
ATGTATGGATATGAATTTTTAACCCTGGGTTTCACGCATTTGTCTGATGATCGCAAAAGCGTGAAACCCAGGGTTACAAACTCATATCCGTACAACTGAACATATTAGCTTTATCACTGATATCATGCACTTTCCAATAAGTACCGCACACACACACACATACACACACACACACATATATATATATATATATATATATATATATATATATATATATATATATATGCCGTTTGTACAGCAAAAATGTTCGACTGTTAGATTAATTTTGAAAAGATTATTAAAGATATCTCACTGGAATTCTCCGAGGTTTTATAAAAAAATTCGTCTGAAAATGAAACGTTTTCTCGAATTAATTGCTGGGTAAAGGGTTAAAGTGGATGGGAAGATTTTAGTGAGTAGAGGTGTGGAAAAGGACAATAAATGAACAGGCTGCCACACAAAGCAATAGGACACTATCTGTCCTGATATTTACCCATAGCTGTGAGTGAAGAGAGGAGATATGTCCATACCTTTCCCAAAGTTATTAGCCCGTAAGTCAATGAAATGAATTCGACTGGAATGCGATCTCGCCTCTCCGGTTCCTCAATCTGAGCCGCTATCCAAGAAAACATGGAACCACACAAGCGCACAAAGTAAACCAGATGTTAAGCAATTGCATAATAACACAGACGGAGACACACACACAACCACACACATACAAAGATAACGTCGAAAACGCAAAGCAATATATACCAGTTAGCGGTCATACATACACACACTTATGTTTCGCCAAAATACACAATGTAAACTTCCTGTGAGGAAAGTGTCAGTTATTTCGCGCCATTCCGTCTAAAGTTTGTAAAAGGGCGGGAAACAGATGTACTTTTGGCGCCGAAAAGTAAGCAATGGTGCCAAGCTTGAATGACGGCAGTGAAGGCGGAAATCGAACCCTCAGAGGAGTCACAATGGACGCTTACCCTACTTTTTCATTCGACCACCCCCCGGGAAATTCCCTTACTCCTTTAGCCAACCCCATCAGCTACCCGACACTTTCGGCTGCCAAATTAAATACACAGTTGCTACAATACATTTCCCCAAAGCAGTTCTCCCGTTGCTTCTCGTCTATTGATGTGCGGTGTGAGATGCTGTTGAACAGTAACTTTCTGTTGATGGTTAGTAGGATGGCGTCTCCCGACCCTGGCGCTTTTGACATGTGAAACGTCAAGGTTTATGGGAAGTGTATAATAAAAAAAAGAAAGAACGAAAATAGAAAAGGAAGGAATTTCAAACTGACGTCCTTATATCATTTCTTGTTTTATTTTTTTTACCTAAAGTTCAGATTTCGCAACGAGTACCACCAACCCGTTACTCGTGACATATTTTTTTTTTTTAATCCAAAAAACACGAGATGTTATTTTCCGAGATGTTAAATTTATTGGATTTCACCCTATATTTAAAACTGCCCTAGAAGCCGCGCTTCGGGCGGACTTTAAACTACCTCCTATGTAAGCCATCAACCATATCCATAAACCGTTTCTTCGCTTTCATTATCGGAAATACACGCAACCATATTTCTTATAGGTTTGTTATAGGACAATAGTTTTCTTAGGTTAGTTAATATAGCGACGTATTAATAGCATATGACCAGTGTTTCTTAAAATACTTGTTGAGGAAAGGGTTAAAGTAGATGGGAATTTTTTTTAGTGAGGAGAGGTGTGGAAAAGGACACTAAATAAACAGGTTGCCAAAATTGGCTATAGGACTCTATTTGTCCTGATAGAAACAAAAGGGTAAATACCACTCCAGTTTTACCCAAGATTCAGAAAGGTAAACATAGGTCCGGTTTTACGCTATAGTTAAAAAGACAGATATAGGTACCCGAAAAGTAACCTAGAAGCCACACTTCGGGCGGACTTTAAGCCCACTCCTGCGGAAAGATTTTGGGCCGCCGACCTTTTACCTTCAGCGTCCCATCGACGAGAACGTATATAGCAACTCACTTATAGGATTATTTGTGGAGAATCCCCTCACAGGCCAGAAACGGACAAGACCAAATCGTTCGGCCACGAGACGAGATTCGGGAATGGAACAGATTTTTTTTTTCAAGTTTCTAATGAAAATAACATCAAGTACCTCAACCACACCCATAAACTGTTCCGTCGCTTTCATTATCTGAAATACACTGAACCGTATTTCTTATAGGTTTGTTATAGGACAATAGTATGCTTAGGTTAGTTAATATAACCGCATAGTAATAGCATATGACCAGTTTACACTAGAAACAAAAGGTGAATATCATTCCAGTTTTAAACAAGATTCTGAAAGGTAAACATAGGTCCGGTTTTATGCTATCGTTAAAAAGATAGATATAGGTCCAATTTACACTATACACGAATAGTTAGGCACGGGTTGAATTTTACACTATATTTAAAATTAGCCTTGAAGCCGCACTTTAGGCGGACTTTAAGCTACCTCCTACGGAAGGCTTTTGGGTCGCTGGCCTTTTACCTCAGCGTCTTATCTACGTAAAAGTTAGAAAATGAAATTATTTTATTCGATACATTAATTCGGCATACTCTTTCTTTGTATACGCAAACGATCTTCGTAGTTTGTTAATTTTTTTTTCTTTTTATCTTGCGCGCAAAGGAACTTTTTTATTTTCTTTTAAAATTACCATTATTTTATTATTATTATCCCTTCACATAAAGTCACCCATAAAAAACACTAAGAAACTCGAACTATGTAATATTTCGAATACGTTACAGTACATGTTCTAGGGAGAATAAATATTAGCAACGTACAATGCTCCACTTAGAAGATTGCATAGTTCTCTTTTACATTAAATTCAAGAAGCTAGATAGAGGTTCGATTTACACTAAATTCAAGAAGTTATTGTAATTGCGACGAAAATCTAAATTTGAGTTAAACATTTAATAAAGAATTGTTTTTTGAAATATTTAAGTTTAACTTTACATGAGTTATTTAGTTAATTTTTAATCGCTGGTAACTACAGTAGTTCCTACCTGTTATTCCAGGATGTTTATGAGTCGCCGAGATCGAAAAACGGACGGACGGACACACTTACACAGCGCTTTATTATTATAGAAATAGGCACAATTCCGTTTTTATACTAGAGTCACAAAACTACACATAGATTCGATTTATTCTAAAACCAAGATGATAAACATGGGTCCGTTTTACAGTGGAGAGGAAAAGTTAGTCATAGTCGTAGTCATATACAATAAATATAATTTTTTTCTCCTCATATATTGTCTTTTTTTTCATAATTCTTTATTTATTTACCAGGCGAGATTAGAAGAAAGTTATTCATATAATGGAAAAATTAAAAAAAAAAAATACAATCCTCGATGTTGTCGTAGCAAGAATAATCTTATAGAGAAAGGCAAATTTGATCACGAAATTTGTAACCAAACATGTTGAAATTTGAAGTAAATCATTTGTTGTATAACTGTCGATGTATGAGTTTACAGTTCACCAGTTACGTCCATCCATAAGAAAAGGGTATTGTATTGATTTTTGTTTGTTTTTTGATCAAAAGGATACGGGTTTATTGACGACCCTACGCGAAACAGATTTAAGATATCTATAGATTTAATATAGATTTTAACGAGGAAGCACATTTGAGTAATGGATTGAGGAATCGGAGAGCCGAGTTCGAATTCCAGTCAAATCCATTACATTCACTTACATGCTAATAACCTTGGGAAATGTATGAATCCTCTCATTCTCCCCCCCCCCAGCTATGGATAAATAGGAAGACAGATCGGGTTCTATAGCCTTGGATGGTAAAAGGAAATGGCAACCTACTGCGCGAAAAATCGCGGAAAATGCCTTGTCAGTCATGTATTGAAAGATACATGTTCTAAGGGTGTATCATGCATGGGACCTAACTGATAGATTTAATTCTACGGAAGCATAGAGATAGTCATGACAAGACTTGGAAAGATAGATATGAACAGATTGAGCTAGGGATCTAGATAGATTAATAGATATGAACAGCTTGCGATAGATAGATAGATAGATAGATAGATAGATAGATAGATAGATAGATAGATAGATAAAGAGAGAGAGAGTGAGAGATAGACAAATAGGAATAGACTGAGATAGATAGATAGATAGATAGATAGATAGATAGATAGATAGATAGATAGATAGATACTGACTGAGATAGATGAGGTATCAGGTGTATTTTGTACCTTAATTCCCAGTGAATTATGTTGGATCCTCCTGATTAATATTTAAACGTGAATGATGTGCCTTAGCTAGTCAGATAGATAGATAGATAGATAGATAGATAGATAGATAGATAGATAGATAGATAGATCTGAACAGACAGGAATAGATAGATAGATAGATAGATAGATAGATAGATAGATAGATAGATAGATAGATAGATAGATAGATCTGAACAGACAGGAATAGATAGATAGATAGATAGATAGATAGATAGATAGATAGATAGATAGATAGATAGATCTGAACAGACAGGAATAGATAGATAGATAGATAGATAGATAGATAGATAGATAGATAGATAGATAGATAGATAGATAGATAGATAGATCTGAACAGACAGGAATAGATAGATAGATAGATAGATAGATAGATAGATAGATAGATAGATAGATAGATAGATAGATAGATAGATAGATCTGAACAGACAGGAATAGATAGATAGATAGATAGATAGATAGATAGATAGATAGATAGATAGATCTGAACAGACAGGAATAGATAGATAGATAGATAGATAGATAGATAGATAGATAGATAGATCTGAACAGACAGGAATAGATAGATAGAAAGATAGATAGATAGATAGATAGATAGATAGATAGATAGATAGATAGATCTGAACAGACAGGAATAGATAGATAGATAGATAGATAGATAGATAGATAGATAGATCTGAACAGACAGGAATAGATAGATAGATAGATAGATAGATAGATAGATAGATAGATAGATAGATAGATCTGAACAGACAGGAATAGATAGATAGATAGATAGATAGATAGATAGATAGATAGATAGATACGTATGGATGAAACGATGTCGCCTGCAAATGGAAACAAGAGACAGAATTGAAAATGTGAGGGAGCGAGTGATAGAAAATTCAGTCGGGATGTGTCTAAAATTTTGAAATTATCCCCCCCCCACACACACACACCTTTGCTGATTTCAGAATTTTCTTCCCTACCCCTCTGTGTTGCCTCTTTCCATTTCCTTCATAGTAATCGCTACCAGTTCGCCCCAGTTCTCACTTACCCCTGGGTCCTTTTCTAACATTATATCTCGTACTCAACAAATCATCTCTTCTGCTAAACTCCCTCTCACCCTCCTCTCTCTCTCTCTCACACACACACACACACACACACACACACACACACAGACACATACAAACACGCACACACACACACTCACACACACGGACGCATCGGTGTCTCCATGAAAAATCAAAATTAAATTTCCCCTCGGATCCGCTTCGCAAATTGTACCAAAACTTGCAAAGAATGGCTCCCAGGTCGGCCGTGTTGTTTATTGACCAAGCAACGTTTCTTTCCAGTGTCCACGCCCCCCCACACACACACACACTCACACCGCCTTATCCTGCTGACTTCGCTTGTGCTATAATCGTAACAAATTAAATAATTTAGAGTGGAAATCGAATCAGTGGGGCCTGCAATGACCTTTCATGACCTCCAGTGGTTTTGTTTTGAAAATAGGTTGGAAGCTACAACAGAATAAGCCCTGCTCTCTTTCCCATTTCTCTCGCTCTTTCTTTTACTCTCTCACACTTTAACTTTCACTCTCTATTTCAATTTCGCTTTCTCTCTCTCTCTCACACGACTATACACTCAAGAAAAACCTCTCTTTTAAGAAGATATATGTATATATATATATATATTTACACATATATATACACACACATATATATATATATGTATATGATGAAAAATATGGAAAAGACAAAACAAAATCCGAATATGCAAGTTTACTGTTTTAATGTTGTTTTACTGTCGACGTCAGACGTTTCGGTCTAGTAGACCATCTTCAGGACATGGTTATTAGAAACATACTTAGGATTAGACGATATTTAAGTCAACGTGAAACAACATTAAAACAGTAAACTTGCATATTCGGATTTTGTTTTGTCTTTTCCATATTTTGCATCATATCGTCGGATGAACATCCACATATTTGCTTACATATATATATATATATATATATATTTAGGAATTTTATATATATATATATATATATATATATATATATATATATATATATATATATATATATATGGAAGGAGTGTGCCTGTGGTGATATTTGAATGCATACATTAATCTTTGAAAATCTTTTAACATATCTCAAAAATATATTAAAAAGATGATACTGAGGTGCATAAACATGCAACTACATATATACATTCATACATGTATATATACATACATATAGGAGTGTATATATATATATATATATATATATATATATATATATATATATGTATATATATATATATATATATATATATATATATATAATGATGTGGATTAATGTCCGACAATTATCTAATGTCTTCTCTCTATTAAAATTATGTATTAACAGAATATATATATATATATATATATATATATATATATGTATATATATATATATATATATATATGTCACTTCATATGTAAGTTTCTTCATATTTACCTATTTATCTATCTACCTATCGATAGACCACCCTTCAGCCTCAGTAACCAATATGTAGAATGATTAGTGACACTTGGCCTGAAGATCGCCCTGAATACCAAACTGACAATAAGAATGTTTTGTTAATTCATAAACCCATATTGCTTGCATCTATGCATATTTTATCTCTTCCACTATAAATATAGTAAAATCATATATATATATATATATATATATATATATATATATATATATATATATATATATATATATATATATAATGTACGATGTTTTCTATTTCGATTTCAAGGTTATTATACTTCGATAGTTTTTCAAATTCTTTGGTTTCTATGTTACAGTCCGCTGGCCAAGCCAATTTAATTAGTTGACAATTTTTTTCTTTTCGGTTTTTGACAATTACGTCCGGTCTCTTTTCTTCAATCGTCCTGTCTGTAAAGATTGTGTAATCCCATAGAATTCTGATGTCTTTATTTTCTGTAACCGGTACAGGGTGATGTCCATACCAGTGTTTATGAACATCTTTTCCAAAGTGTTTGCACATTGTCCACGGTATGTATTGCCCCACACTTTCGTGGCGATTTCTATATTCATTGGGCGCAAGTACAGAGCATCCTGAGATTAGATTGTCTACGGTTTGTCACAGAACCTGCATTTTGGATTCACTCTATTAGGTATGATATTTGCCTGAATGTTTCTAGTGAAAAAACTCTGGTCTTGCGCTGCAAGAATAAAGCCTTGCGTTTCAGCCTTTAATCCAGATGCTCGTAACCATCGATGAGTGTTAACTTTATCAACATCGGCTTTATTAGGCTCGTTCTGGATATTGACCATGCAGAGGTTTCTCTTGCCAGCGTTGTTTCATCTGTTCAAGAGCTTTATCTTTGAATTTCTTTTACATAATTTTTGCTGCAACTGTTGGTTCTTGGGTTCTGTTTTGGTTTTCTACAGAATCTACTAAATGTAAATCTCGTTTTGTATTTACAACCTTCTTTCATAACTGAATATTTTTCTTTCTGTTTTCGTGTTTTTTTTTTCTGATTGTATCATCCAGTCCTTTGTTATTTCCATGTATGTTAGTAAGTATAATTCAAAAATACGCTCTTAAGTAGGCGCCCGTGCGAGTCATCAGTGATGTTATTTGACTTGCTTCATCTGGGAGTTTCGTGTCTTTCAACATCATACTCCCCATCACCAAGTCGATCTAATCAGGGAAGATCAATCCATGACCCCCCCTCTCAACAAACGCTAACAACTACTCTGGCCTTTTTAATAAATTAGACGAAGAAAGACCACATTTTCCGCACACCCGACTGGATGTTTGTAACAACCAATCCTCTGCGCGAACTATCTTTCAAATGGTCCTCGCTGGGGACTGGCTTCTTTTCTTTTTTGGTGGATAGCAGTTTCAATGGATAACCGAGGAGATAATCTTAATGTTTCTGAATGTATCTCTATCAACATCGGCTTTATTAGCCTCGTTCTGGATATTGACCATGCAGAGGTTTCTCTTGACAGCGTTGTTTCATCTGTTCAAGAGCTTCATCTTTGACTTTCTTTTTCATAATTTTTGCCGCAACTGTTGGTTCTTGGGTTCTGTTTTGGTTTTCTACAGAATCTATTAAATGTAAATCTCGTTTGTATTTACAACCTTCTTTCATAACTGAATATTTTTTTCTGTTTTCGTGTTGTTTGTCTAATTGTATCATCCAGCTCTTTTTTGTTTCTTTGTATGTTAGTAAGCCAATAGTTGTTACTTTGTGTGACACTCGTAGTTGAATAAGACCTCTTCCACCTTCTTTACGGGGTATGTATAGACGGTCTACATCAGCCTTTGGATTATGCATGTCATGCTTAAAAAGGAGCATTCTTGTCTTAGAATCCAGTCATTTGATATCATTTAGAGTACAGTTCAACATTGGAAAAATGAGACGGCAAAGTTATTAAAGGCCATAATTCTCTTCTGAGGTCAGTTCTAAATATAAGTCTCACATTTCAATAGTATTCATTTCGCGCTATTTCTTTCATTTTTTTATGGTGTATTCCTCCACTTTCATTTACACCGGGGTACTTATATAGCATCTTCTTGCTCTAAATCTGTGATTCTTACCGCAGGGTCTAAGCTAATTTTGTTGTATTGATTCTCGTAAAATTTGTGGTTTTAACACCTTTATCCAAACCGACTTTCATTTCAATGTCATCACCGAAACATTTTACTGTTTTCAGGAGATCTTCCAGCTCACTGCCATTCCTAGCATACAATGTTAAGTCATCCATGTAAAAGAGACGGTTTATTTTATTTTGAGATATCTTAAAGCCATATCCCGTCCTGTTAATTTCGCTGGTTAATGCTATTAATATAGTAATGGAAATAAAGAGTCCCCTAGAAATATTCCTCTGTTGATGTTTTATTTTACCAGACTTATCGACTCCATTTATATGATAGGATGAAGCGTTGTTTTCCATTATTAGAGATATTATTATTATTATTATTATTATTATTATTATTATTATTATTATTATTATTATTGTTGCTATTAATATTATCATTATTATTGTTATTATTATTAATATTATCATTATTATTGTTATAATTATTATTATCATTATTATTATTGTTGTGGTTGTTGTTATTATTATTATTATTTATTTCCTTTGATATCTGGCGTTTACACATTTCCTTCCGGGTCCCGCCCAGGGACCTAAGGTTAGAAATGTTATCATGTCATTTTCCACAGAGAAAAAAAAATTATTTCATAGATAAAGCCCTTCGTAAAGTGTGGGCTGTATTTGTCAGAATAATTTTTTGTATCTCTTTGAGGCATGGACTTCCAGGGATCCCTTCAATTAGTCTACTGGAATCTTTTGCAACCAATCCTAAGGCTCCAACTACAACAGGGATTGTTGATGTTCCCATGTGCCACATTTTTGAGATTTCTATTTCAAGGTCCTTGTATTTTGAAAGCTTTTTCGAATATCTTCAAAGATACATTGCAGTCTGCAGGGACTGCCATATCAATAAGGAGGCATTTTTTTGTTTGTGGTCTTTAATAACAATGTCTGGGCGGTTGGCTTTGATTGTTCTGTCAGTGTGTATCGTGTCGTCACATAGAATTGTAACAGGTCCTATCTCCGTAACCGGGTCTGGGTGGTGTTCCTACCAGTTTCTTTCAGTTTCCTTCCCGTAGAAGTTGCAGATTTTCCAGTGCAGATATTAGCCCACTCTGTCATACTGGTTTTTATATTCAGTGGGTGTCATTATTATTATTATTATTATTATTATTATTATTATTATTATTATTATTATTATTATTATTATTATTAGGTTTCTCTTTTGTCTAATACAGGAATGGTCCGGAATACCTGATTATATCGATAGACTTTTCATTTTTATTTTGTATTGTTCGTCTCTAGATTAATAAGACGATCATTTTCAATCCTTTTTTCCTATTATAAATATCATTTACGTCCTATCTCTCGACTTTTTATTCATCTTTGCCGTCGGCCATCAAAAAAGTAATAACATAATAAAGATAAAATAGAAATTATATTTTTTTTTTTTTATTCAATTCAAGTCACTTTCGGGATATCGCTTGAAATGAACCCTTACCTGAAGGTAACAAAAAAAAAATCGATGAATGATAATTACTTTAACTTTTTTTCAAATATATTTACCACGAAATCCTTCGTGTTTTTTTTCTGTTTATTTTCTTTACATTTTCCCTTCATTTTTTTCTTTCTTTGCTGTTCCTAAAGGCGAGATCCGAGAAGAATTCTTAAAAAGGCAAGATTCGAGAAGAACTTTAAAAGAAAATAGAAGAATCTGAAAATCGGCAAACAAAGAAAAAAAAAAGAAATAATAAAAGTGTAACAATTGAACTTTTAAAAATGATTCTTCAATAAAATAAGCTATAATATTTTCTTACTAGCCAGTTGCTTTGAGCGATAATTTATTTGCTGGACGAAGTTAGCTTCATTTTTTAATTTATTTTAACCTGTACAAGGCCAAAGAGCCACTCGAGGTGGACGGTTACAGAGTAAGAGGCACAGGGGATATGAGAGGAAGATAGGTGCCAAAATAAATTCTTACAGTCTCAAATGCAATCTGCTGTCCGTCTGAAGTTGTTATGCAAATAACATAAACCACAATAACTCAAAATAGCTTTGAACAATTTCTTGTCAAATTTTAAACGATTAATTTAGACGTCAAAATAAAGCTTGTGTCAAATTTGTAGATAGTCACGACATATTTTATTAAAGTTATTGGATTTATTATAAAAACTGCAGTCCGAATTTGAAGGAGATATTAAAGCATAAAAGAAAAGACAAAAACAAAATCATTGGTGGTTTTTTTTTTTTTTTTTTTTTGTTACTTTTTTACTTCATTTTTTCTTTCTTTGCTGTTCCTAAAAGCGAGATTAGAGAATATTTAAAAAAAAAAAAAAGGCGAGATTCCAGAAGGATTTTTAAAAAGACGAGATTCCAGAAGAACTTTTAAAAAGGCGAGATTCCAGAAGAATTTTTAAAAAGGCGAGATTCCAGAAGAACTTTAAAAAGGACGAGATTGGAGACGAATTTTTAAAAAGGGAAGATTCCAGAAGAATTTTAAAAGAAAACAGAAATTTCTCTCTAGCAGTAAAGAAAATCTGGAAATCAGCAAAAAACCATTTCATTTAGAAAAAGAGTAACAATTGAATTTTTTTAAATAATTCTTCAATAAAAAAAAAAAAAACTATAATATTAATTTAAAAGTCAGTTATTTGTTGGACGAAGTTTAACTTGATTTTTTTCTTTCTTACAAGGCTGTTCACCCTGTATAAACTGACTCGAGGTGGACGGTTACAGAGTAAGAGGCACATAAAACGAATTGTGCCGATTTTCGCCTCAGCACAACCCTTTGGCAGCGATTCAATACTGCCGGTAGACCCTAGACTACACTGGCAAGCATTCTCTATAAAGGGAGACAATCTTTGCAAAAGGTGTCACCTACCAAATAAATTCTTATAGTCTTAAAATGCAATCTACAGTCTGTCTGAAATTATTATGCAAATAACATAAACAACAATAACTCGAAATTGCTTTGGACAACTTTTTAAACGATTAATTTAGACGTCAGAATAAAGCCTGTGTTTAATTTGTAGGTAGTCACGACATATTTTATTAAAGTTATTGGATTTATTATAAACATTGCAGTCCGAAATTGACGGAGATGTTAAAGGCGAAAAGAAAAGACAAATACGGACAATGTACCTAGTGAATTTGACTAAATGGATGGCGGCATAAGGTTTACGATCTGATTCTCACAAAACAGATTGAAGGAAAGAGGGACAGAGACTAACAACGGGTACCATACTGAAACTTAGAAAGCGTTAGCGAGGAGAAAAGACAGTAAATAGAAGAGGATTCGAGGCGACAGAAGATAGTGGTTGATGTTGGATTTACATTTTTGAATATCGTGGTTGACAGGAAAGTTCCACAGGTGAGATTGTGCGAGAGAAGAAACTATTAAAATAGAACTTACGGTTGCATAATCCTCATAATCCTCTATCTTCCTATCAGATTCTCTCTTATTCCTTTTACACACCACAGTCATCGTAAAGATTTTAACAGTAACGATCTACCTTGAATAGTTCTTGAGGCTTGCACTGAGTGAATTCTCCTCTTAATATTACTAACTGGTCTATTTATTTTCACGGAAAAATGAAAGAATATACAGTTGTTCTTAATTCAAATCTTGATTTAAATCTTTAGGTAGTTTCAACGTGTTTTTGTTAAAGTTATTTGATGTTCATAAACAACTATCGTAAATTAAACTTGCTGATTCGAGGCGACAGAAGATAGTGGTTGATGTTGGATTTACATTTTTGAATATCGTGGTTGACAGGAAAGTTCCACAGGTGAGATTGTGCGAGAGAAGAAACTATTAAAATAGAACTTACGGTTGCATAATCCTCATAATCCTCTATCTTCCTATCAGATTCTCTCTTATTCCTTTTACACACCACAGTCATCGTAAAGATTTTAACAGTAACGATCTACCTTGAATAGTTCTTGAGGCTTGCACTGAGTGAATTCTCCTCTTAATATTACTAACTGGTCTATTTATTTTCACGGAAAAATGAAAGAATATACAGTTGTTCTTAATTCAAATCTTGATTTAAATCTTTAGGTAGTTTCAACGTGTTTTTGTTAAAGTTATTTGATGTTCATAAACAACTATCGTAAATTAAACTTGATGAAGTAAAAAAAAATAGCAAACTCAACGGATAATAGATTATTGGCTGTTATTGAGAAGAAGGGTCACTACATTAAAATGTAAAGGATTCAAAGATTATGTATTTTATTATATATGTTTGTTATTTATTTTATTATCGTTGTTGATCAATAGTTGTGATTTTTTTACCTTGTTAAAACAAAAAAGAAGATACAATTCTGTGATATTTTTAAAAAAAACTAATGTAATGAATTTGCATACACCTGTGTTCCCCCTCACAGGAATATGATTGGATCTCATCCTCGTCGCCAACTGATATGTCCCGGAAAGGTATATATTTATTCGAGGTAGCTAAGAGGTTTTGGCTACTGTAACTGAGTAGTAAAATCTAGCATTAACCGTAATTGACTGGTCTTCGTCGTAGTCGTAGTCAATAGGTGTAGACAATAGGCGTAGACGAATAGGATAGCCAATGTCGTAGTCCAATGGCCGTCGTCATAGACTTGGACTCTATCGTACCTCCACACCAGTCTGTATTTATCGCTGACACCAGCCAATCATATTCCTGTGAGGGGGAACACAGGTGTATGCATATTCATTACATCAAAAACAAAAAACAAACAATCCCAAACTTTCTTTTGGTCTCTTCCAGGTTATTTGCAACAACCGGATATTGTTCTGCGTGTTCTAAAATGATTCCAGCATTCGAATTGGTCATGCGAGCCAAAAGTAATGTGTATCATTTAGAATGCTTTGCTCGTCAACAGTGTAATCACAGGTAACTATTTTCTTTATATCATTCATATGTATTCTCACGATTCCACGGACTTTATTCTGTAGTGACATCAGTCTAAAAAGGACAGCTGTATTAATCACTCTAGCAGTCTAACTTTATGTGGTTCTACAGAAGGATGCTAAGGATATCATGGACCGAGCGTGTGAGCGAACAAGGAGGAGGCTTATAATTAACATCAGGAAGAGGCAGCTGAAGTTTCTGGGACGCATAATGAGGAAGAAGGGCCTGGAGAATCTGATACTCACGGGTCGAATAGAAGGAAAGAGAGACAAGGGAAAACAACGCATGACACACCTAGCAGGCTTGAGCAAGTGGATGACAGAACGTGGTCTGGGGGAGATAGCAGAGGGTAGAAGCTTGTTAAGAGCTGCAAGGGATAGAAGGGGGTGGAGAGCCATGATTGCCAAAATCCTGAAAGGAAATGGCACATAAAAAGAAAAGTCTAACTTTTATTTCAAACTTTATCTTTTGACCAATAGTTTCCTCGGTATTCTTCCATCTGTACATAAATGAGGAATAATAATATCAACTGCTTCCTTCTGGGGAAAGATTCAGCGTCCATTGATAGAACATCTAATTACGCTTTTCTTTACTCCCTGGCCATCGGGCTGGGATCAAAGTATAGTATCTGTTCTCCTCATCTCTAATGGTAATGGTTAATATTTGCTCTCTCGTTATGAGGAAGCATTATACTTCTAGGGTGTAGAAGTTCTCTTCTGCATGGGAAGTTGTAAATAAAATTAAATACCAGACAATACCTCGCCTTCGGGAAGGACTGAGGCGTACCCAGAAGGAATTTGCTAAGAGATCTTGATACAATTTTCCCCGGTAAAAATTTAACTGAAACGTTGTTTGACCTCTAAATTAATCGATTAAAATTTAACAAAATTTTTTCAAAGCAAATTCGACTTATTGAAGTTTATGTGAATTGCATAATAACTTCAGACGGACTGTTCACTTGATTGTTAAGATTGTTGCAATCAGAGCAGCATCCTCTTGGGTATCGGTTCCACAAGGCTGCCGTTCGTGGGAAGAATATGCTCGAGTGGAACTTACACCCCACTAGTGGAATACAAAGGGCATGAGGTTGGTTCTCTACAATGTGCTTGGTATGCCGGTTCTTCGCCGTGAAGGTTAGAACTGATGAAACTCGGGGAAGAAGTTCGTCTGAACTCTTTCCATTGAAATAGCTATAGGTAAGAGGTAGTGTTGAAAATTTGTTATAGAAGAACAAAATGCCGCTGCCAACATTTGAGTTTGAACATAGATCGCCAGTGAGCAAACACAGGCGATCCCATTATTGAATTAAGTAAACCACGTGACTATAGGAGAAACACTTAATTAGGAAATCGCGTGACGTCTAAATGATCTCAAATTCTAATCTATTCACTATACTATATGGAACGCCATTTCTAGTCTATACTCTATTACTATTCGGATCGCTATTTCTATTCTCTCCTCTATTATTATACGGACCGCTATTCTCTACTCTATTCACTATACTATTTCTCTATTCGGATCACTATACGGATTACTATTCGAGCGAGTATTATCGAGCAGGTACTATTAGTACGAGTGCTATACGAAGTGGTCTGACACCAGCATTGTTCAACAGCGTTACTATAGTTGTATCTGCGATTACAAAGTCTCTACTACAACGACCATTACGAAAGTGACAACGAGTGTTCGTTGACATCACAAAAATAAGAAAGATTGAAGCTATTTCTACTCTATCCTCTATTACTATATGGACCGCTAATCTCTATACTATTTCTCTATTCGGTTCACTATACGGGGGTTACTTTTCGAGCGCGTATTATCGAGCAAGTACTATTACTAAGAGTGTTATTCGAAGGCATCTGACACCAGCATTGTTCAACGGCGTTACTATAGTTGTATCTGCGATTACAAAGTCTCTACTACAACGAGCATTACAAAAGTGACAACGAGTATTCGTTATCCTTACAAAAATGGAGAGTTCGTTGACATCACAAAAAATGTCCTAACAATCACGAACCAACGTTTAACCCGTTGTTAGAGAATTCCGAGAGGAAATTTTGGAGACTGGAGCCAAACCTGCCTGCTGACGCGTTTGTTTGAGAACTTTGTGACATAGTAATTGTAAGTTCAATCCGTGGGGTGGGCAATGTGATATCGTCGAGCAATAACAGATCATTACTAAATAAGAACTAGATGAGAAATACCGCCGATGGGTTAAAGGCTATTACTGATATTGTCTGTCAAGCTTTAGATAAGAACGGCAAGGCTCGGGCTGTGGGTTTAGATATCTCGAAGGCGGTTGACAGGGTTTGGCATGTTGGTTTTCTCCACAAGCTCAAGCTATTATGGTGTCTCTTAGGTTTACTGCAATCTTTCTTAACATATCGTGTAATGAATGCTGTTTTGAACGGACAGACTTCTAAATCAATTCGCATTAATGCAGGGGGTTACCAAGGCTATATCTTTGGTCCTACGTTGCTTATTGTTATGGGTCCTTACCTATAACTGCAGAATGAACTCTTCCTAACACTATGTATACTACGCCTCTCAAGATAGAGAGAGAGACGAATAGAGTCGAGCCGATAGTAGTTCACTCCAAACCAAACTGACAGTCATAGGATAGAGCAATGGCAGCGGGAGTAAGGTATTTTCTGGAGCGATACAATGGACCGACTATTCTTTCAGTATCTTTCACGGTAGCATGAATATATGCATTCCACTTGAGGTCTGATGTGAACTTTTGATATCTGCCGAGGCTGGGAAGGTTAGGATTGGGAAGCCCCAGTACATATATGGCAGAAATACTACATTCTTGTTCTGATCTGATTATTGTAAACATAGAGGAATGGCAGTAGGTGTTAGGTATTTTCTGGAACGATACAATGAACCGACCATTCTTGCAGCATCTTTGGTGATGGCATAAATATATCTATTCCATTTGTGGTCTAACGCGAACATTTGAAACGAGTCTAGACAATGAGGATTGGGTAGCTCCAGACAAGGGATGGTAGCAATGCTCTATTCTTGGTCTGATCTGATTCTAGGAAAGATAGATCAATGGCAACAGGAGTTTGGTATTTTCTGGAGAGAAACAATGAACCGACCATTCTTCCTGCATCTTTGGTGATGGCACGAGTATATTCATTCCATTTGTGGTCTGATGTGAACTATTGAAACGAGTCCAGACAGTGAGGATTGGGTAGCTCCAGACAAGGTATGGTAGCAATGCCCTATTCTTGGTCTGATCTGATTCTAGGGGAGATAGATCAATGGTAACAGGAGTTTGGTATTTTCTGGAGAGAAACAATGAACCGACCATTCTTCCAGCATCTTTGATGATGATGCATTCAATTTGAGATCTGATGTAATTTTCTTTTACTCTGCCGAGTCTGGACAGTGAGGATTGTGCAGCCCCAGTCCAGATATGGCAGCAATACTCCATTCTTGGTCTGATCTGACTCTTGGAGAGATAGAGCAATGGCAGTAGGAGTTAGATATTACCTGGGGTGATACAATGTACCGAACTTTCTTCCAATATCTTTGGAGATGGCACGGATGCATGCGTACCATTTGAGATCTGATGTGAACTTTTGAACTCGGCCGAGCCTGAAGAGTGCAGATTGGTTACCCCCAGCCCAGATATGGCAGCAATACCCCATTCTTGGTCTAATCTGACTCTTGGAAAGATAGTACACAGAAGGAAGAGTCAAATACTTGCCGTAACGATACAAAAAATAACCATTTCTCCAGTTTTTTCAAAAATGGTTCGGATATATGTGTTCCATTTGACGTCTGGGGTGAACTTGAGTCCCGATAAGCGTTCAAGACAAGAAACTTCCTTGAGAGAACACCCAACCATCATGATCGATATAAAGTTCGGCGTCTGTTCGATGGTGGTGGAAGGTTAGTTTGGTTTTGAGCGTATCGATTTTTATAAGCCAATCCTTCCCCTGTTAAGCCTCCTGGCATAGGTCAGAAGAGAGATAAGCTGTTAGATTCTGGTCTTCCAGATTTTTGAAGGTGCACCGATTAACTGTTGTATAATCGCCATAGTTAATCGCTAAAGACCCGTATGTTCTTAGGAAGATCGTTATCTTTTCAAAAAAAATAATTTCATCCCAATCAAAGCAGCAAAGCAGCAAAGCTACTGATAAGAAAAGGGTTTACTGAGTGTTAGAGAATATGAGAAAAAAGTCACTATTAAGTAGAGATAGGAGTAAAAGAAGAAGACAGAAGATAACGACTGAAATCTTAATTCTTGAAGATCAAATTTGACTGGGAAGCAAGAAGTTGGAAGTTACACAAGCGAGAAGTGCGATAGAAGGCACTGTTAGCAGATAACATACAGTTAAATCTAGCGGTTTCAACTGTAATTATGATGAGACCTAGCTGCCAATCTAGTACTGCGATTAAATTCATAAAGTCTAGGTAACATAGAGGAAAGTTCATCAGAACAATTACCATGAAAGTATTTATAGAAAAGACACAGAAAGCTACGTTACGGCTGTGGGGAATTGACTGTAGCCGAGATGCCAGATCAGGCTCAATAGTCTTGCAGACTCTTACTTTTATTTTATCAAGAATCTCTAAATATATAGAATCAGCACCAGATCAGATGCATATTGCAGAAGGGAAGGAAGACTGAGAAGATAGTCTTGTAAAACTTCGGTATTTTCATCAAACAATTATGCATTTTCTTGGGGGTTTTCTTCTGCAGGAATCGTAACTTCTTGACAGCTTAGAGTAGAGCATTGAAAATTCCACTTTTTTCCGTTCATATGGTAAAGTCAATGATTTGGAACAAATTTTAAAATCAGCGCCATGAACCTGCAAATTGGCACTTTCCAAAATAAAAGAATACTCTTTTCAGTGGCGATGAGTAAATAATGCTCGAATTTAGTGAAGTGGGTCGGGCCGACTACATTCTCGTTGTAGCCGGATGAAGATGTGAGGAAGGTAAGACGATTAAAAGAGGAAAAAAAACGTGTGTGAGTGATTGAGAGAGAGAGAGAGAGAGAGAGAGAGAGAGAGAGAGAGAGAGAGAAAGGGAGAGAGAGAAGAAAAATTGAAAGAAAAAAAGAAATGAACAAAACAACGTGGAAGGAAAAAAGGAAGAGGAAAAAAAAGGATGGTGGAGAAGGAAAACATGATTGATTAGAAAATAAGAAGGGGCTATCGAAAACGAAGGACGAGAGAAAGCGGAGAGGAAAAGGAAGAAAAATGAAGAAAAATAAGAGAATGGAAGAAAAGAGAAACGAGAAATGATTGGTGAATATAAAGAAGAGGATGTTAAAAGATGAAAAAGGGAAACAGAAGAAGAAGAAGAAGAAGAAGAAGAAGAAGAAGAAGAAGAAGAAGAAGAAGAAGGAGGAGGAGGAGGAGGAGAAGAAGAAGAAGAAGAAGAAGAAGAAGAAGAAGAAGAAGAAGAAGAAGAAGAAGAAGAAGAAGAAAAAGAAGAAGATTTGGGAGATATAGAAGAGGGATTGGAAAATGAAGAAGAAGAAAAAGAAGGAGGAGGAGAAGAAGAAGAAGAAGAAGAAGAAGAAGAAGAAGAAGAAGAAGAAGAAGAAGAAGAAGAAGAAGAAGAAGAAGACATGCAATGGGAAAGTTAAAGTAGAGGGAAGTGAAAATGAAAACGAGAAAGAAGAAGAAGAAGAAGGAAGAGGAGGAGGAGGAGACAAAACAGAAAGGGACGGGCAGTATAGAGAGGGGGAGGGAAAAGAGGAGAAAGAAGCGTAGAACATGAAAATGAAGAAATATAAAGAAAACATAAGGACGGGAAGGGGGAGGGGGGATGTACGACGAATATGGAGATAATAACTAAATTTGTCTTTTCGAAAAAGAAATCGTTGGAACGGGTGTCGACTGAGTTGAAGAGTATGGCAAATAAAGAGGAGAGGAAGGGGCGATGAGTGATATTCCAGAGGAAGGAGAGCAAACCTTGGAAAACAAATGCATGAATGAAGGGCAGCGTCTTTTTGGTGCCAAGCCGCGACTGTTTTATCTCGGGTGTTTCATCTGGACAACATTTGGTAGAAAAGGCAATGGATCATGGCGGACACAGGATGGTGGCCCGCCTTGCAAAACACAATCAATCATTGGTCTGTAAACCGTCGAGCGGCCAAAGAACGAGCACAAGAGGACTCCCGGGTATGGGGGGAGGATGGGCAGTGTGTAAGGCGGGGGAGTGAGAAATGGCAATTCGGCTGAGGTGAGGATGAAAGAAGACATATTTCATCGTTCAGGGGAGGTAGAGGAAAGTGCCGAAAAACGTGTGTGCCGAAGAGTGAGAAAGTGTGTGTGTGTGTGTGTGTGTGTGTGTGTGTGTGTGTGTGTGTGTGTGTGTGTGTGTGTTGGTAGGTGCGAGTTTTATAGATAAAAAGATGAGAGAGAACAAAAAGCTTAATGGAGTGAGCGAAAGGTGGGAGGACATACATATTGAAAAAAATTGCTTATCCTTGTCGATTTCTCTTTGTGCGCGCATATATATATATATATATATATATATATATATATATATATATATATATATACGTATATATACATAATTGTATACATTGGGTGCATCGAAGCGACAAAAGCTCATTGAAGCAAGTTTTGTTATAGATAAACAGATAAGTTATAATCTTAAATTCTTTTTTTTTTTCTTTTTTTTTTTTCCGGCGGATTAATTTCCGTATATTTGTGTAGAAAGTTTAAAGAAACTGTCCACAGTCTGTGTGATTGTTTATGAAGTTTCCAACCTTACGACTGGCTATCGTCATTAACAAACATTATCTTATATGCCGTGTCCATTCATGAAGTCGTTGAACATGGCTCGCTACAACTACCCATTCTCATTAGCCCTTAGCAATCTGCCCCTTTTTTAGCCGATCCTACACACTGCTAAATTGCCAACCATTGACAAAAATGTATGTTCGGTTAGTTATTCCCTTCTTCTGTCTATCCCTTTTTGCCTTCAATAATTCTTGAATTTCGAGTCTCTTTTTTTCGTTTTGTTTTTGTATATATTGGCGAATCTGGAATTAATTTTAGATTTCGTTTCAACAAACACAAACTATCCATACGTCAAAACAATCCTTATTCCCCCATAGCTGAACACTTTAAACAATCAAGACACTCATTAGACAACTGTAAATGTTTATTGATAGATTCCGATTTTAGTTCGACATACACACGCAGAAAAAAAAGAGAAATACTGGATTTTAAAATTAGACACATAAACTATGGTTAAACAAAGACTTGGGAATTTTAAATCTGTATAAATATTTCAATAGTTAAAAAATTTCTTTAGATATAGTTAAAAAAAAACTTTTTAAACAACATCTAAAATATTATCGTTAGATTTACGTTAGAAATATTCAAACACAGTTGCATTCCACATCACGTGACGTCCGCATCTCGCGATGGACGCTATTTGAAAACAAACTTCTGAATACAGTTATTTAATTAATTTCTGACGAAAGATCGGGGCGATCTGAAATATATTATATATATATATATATATATATATATATATATATATATATATATATATATATATATATATAAATACTTTCACAAAAAAAACATTCAATTTTGTTTTTCTTTTAATTTGCAACTTTTCAGTTGTTTTCTCCATATTATATACATATCAAAAAAGTATACGTTGCTTCTCATTATGCTATATATATATATATATATATATATATATATATATATATATATATATATATATATATATATATATATAATTATTTATTTAAATATTATAATATAAATATGTTATAAATTCACTACAAAAATAGCCATTTTGTTTCAACACTTCTGGTGTCTTATCAAGTGATGATGTTGAATGTAGAATAAATGATTTTAAGTTTCAAATTAATTAACGATCCTTCGCTAGGGGTAAACGCAGTTACATATGCTAGAATGACCAATATGTTGGTATATGGTAATTCAAAAAATTTGACAACGAAGCAAGGTTATCATAGATATTAAAAGATTTATAAAATTTGAAATTAAAATTAAAAGTAAAAAAATACCCATTTAGAAATCTAAATCTAATCTCTATTAAATTTAAAATTGTAGAATTACTGAGGAGAAAATAAAAAATACATATGTTATTTAATTTATTTTTTCATTGACATTACGTTAAAAAGGATGTTGATAGCTCCAGACAAAAATGTATACATTTTACAGTTTACTTCAACTGTGATGACCACCTCTCACGTAAAACAATTCAAACACACTCAGTTTATAATACATAAGCGCCCAGACATATTTAGATATATATACACACAAAAAACGGTGACGAGACACGACCCTTGATAAAAAAAACGATCACACACACACACACAAAACCAAACGTGCATGCACTTTCCTTACACATAGACATCGATAAACACAGGCACATACATCCACATGCACATTGACCTAGACAATCAGACGCAATAGCCAAAACATATTCGGGGCTTAATATGTTATTAAACGAATTCTAACTTGAAATATAACTAATCTGAGCAAATATATATAGATAAAATTAGTAAAAAAAAAATATATATATTATTCAAGGATATTTTTCTGATTTATTCAAGATGATGTTTGCCCTCTCTAACCTTCTAACTTTCTGTCCTGGAGTAACAAATTTCTTCACAGATTTCACGTACGATTTCATTTTCACTGCTCTTTGTACTATCATAGCTGAAAGTCTTGTCTCACGTGCCAAATGTCTTTAGGGTATGTATGCTCATTGCCTCCCCCCCTTTATATTTGTATCTATTTTTCTTTGAGTTTAATTCCTCTTCCCCTCCATCTTTAGGTGGTTAGAGATGTCTGTTCACAGGTGGATGCGGGACGTCTTTCGTTTCGTGTGAGTGTTTTCGTATTTGTTGTTGTGTTTGAATGAGAGTGTGTCAGTGTGTATGCTTCGGATGAATGAATAGTCCCGCATTGATTTCGGCCGGTGAACTGATATTTCTACCACATTTAGTGATTGTGGTTTTTTTTTTTTATTACTAACAATATTTTCTTTAGTTTCTTGTAGATAGTTTTGCATTCACATTGTAAATACTCATTGGGGTAGTTTTTAGAATTGTTATTTTTTCCCTGTCCCCACAGACAATGAATTGTAAATATGGGAACTAGTTAGTATTTACATAGAGACAGTGAGGCATTATGGTGTTTGGGTTAAGAAAGGTACGTATGAAAGTGTTGTTTTGGTGTATGGAATATTGTTCGCACGATTGGGTCAGTGATTCCGGCTAGCTAAGTTATATTTAAGACAGAATAAGACCATCCTTTCCCCAATCCCCATTAGGCCTTGTGCCACATTTCTGTATAGCACAGAATAAATAATGTCTTATGGATTGAGTTGGATCTTTTCTAGGTATCTCTTTAGCTCTAAATTGAAATGATGATCCCTCTTCCTGTTGTGACCTCCAGATCCAGTTTTCCTCTCTACTGTTCCCTCTTTTTTAAAACTTATTCACCGTTCTCTTGATGGTTCTTGAATAAACAATAAGAATGTATTTAGCTCTAATTTGAAATGATGATCCCTCTTCCTGTTGTGACCTCCTGATCCAGTTTTCCTCTCTACTGTTCCCTCTTTTTTAAAACTTATTCACCGTTCTCTTGATGCTTCTTGAATAAACAATAAGAATGTATTTAGCTCTAATTTGAAATGATGATCCCTCTTCCTGTTGTGACCTCCTGATCCAGTTTTCCTCTCTACTGTTCCCTCTTTTTTAAAACTTATTCACCGTTCTCTTGATGCTTCTTGAATAAACAATAAGAATGTATTTAGCTCTAATTTGAAATGATGATCCCTCTTCCTGTTGTGACCTCCTGATCCAGTTTTCCTCTCTACTGTTCCCTCTTTTTTAAAACTTATTCACCGTTCTCTTGATGCTTCTTGAATAAACAATAAGAATGTATTTAGCTCTAATTTGAAATGATGATCCCTCTTCCTGTTGTGACCTCCTGATCCAGTTTTCCTCTCTACTGTTCCCTCTTTTTTAAAACTTATTCACCGTTCTCTTGATGGTTCTTGAATAAACAATAAGAATGTATTTAGCTCTAATTTGAAATGATGATCCCTCTTCCTGTTGTGACCTCCTGATCCAGTTTTCCTCTCTACTGTTCCCTCTTTTTTAAAACTTATTCACCGTTCTCTTGATGCTTCTTGAATAAACAATAAGAATGTATTTAGCTCTAAGTTGAAATGATGATCCCTCTTCCTGTTGTGACCTCCTGATTCAGTTTTCCTCTCTACTGTTCCCTCTTTTTCAAAACTTATTCACCGTTCTCTTGATGGTTCTTGAATAAACAATAAGAATGTATTTAGCTCTAATTTGAAATGATGATCCCTCTTCCTGTTGTGACCTCCTGATCCAGTTTTCCTCTCTACTGTTCCCTCTTTTTTAAAACTTATTCACCGTTCTCTTGATGCTTCTTGAATAAACAATAAGAATGTATTTAGCTCTAATTTGAAATGATGATCTCTCTTCCTGTTGTGACCTCCTGATACAGTTTTCCTCTCTACTGTTCCCTCTTTTTTAAAACTTATTCACCGTTCTCTTGATGCTTCTTGAATAAACAATAAGAATGTATTTAGCTCTAATTTGAAATGATGATCCCTCTTCCTGTTGTGACCTCCTGATACAGTTTTCCTCTCTACTGTTCCCTCTTTTTTAAAACTTATTCACCGTTCTCTTGATGCTTCTTGAATAAACAATAAGAATGTATTTAGCTCTAATTTGAAATGATGATCTCTCTTCCTGTTGTGACCTCCTCATCCAGTTTTCCTCTCTACTGTTACCTCTTTTTCAAAACTTATTCACCGTTCTCTTGATGCTTCTTGAATAAACAATAAGAATGTATTTAGCTCTAATTTGAAATGATGATCCCTCTTCCTGTTGTGACCTCGTCATCCAGTTTTCCTCTCTACTGTTCCCTCTTTTTTAAAACTTATTCACCGTTCTCTTGATGGTTCTTGAATAAACAATAAGAATGTATTTAGCTCTAATTTGAAATGATGATCCCTCTTCCTGTTGTGACCTCCTGATCCAGTTTTCCTCTCTACTGTTCCCTCTTTTTTAAAACTTATTCACCGTTCTCTTGATGCTTCTTGAATAAACAATAAGAATGTATTTAGCTCTAAGTTGAAATGATGATCCCTCTTCCTGTTGTGACCTCCTGATCCAGTTTTCCTCTCTACTGTTCCCTCTTTTTTAAAACTTATTCACCGTTCTCTTGATGGTTCTTGAATAAACAATAAGAATGTATTTAGCTCTAAGTTGAAATGATGATCTCTCTTCCTGTTGTGACCTCCTGATACAGTTTTCCTCTCTACTGTTCCCTCTTTTTTAAAACTTATTCACCGTTCTCTTGATGCTTCTTGAATAAACAATAAGAATGTATTTAGCTCTAATTTGAAATGATGATCCCTCTTCCTGTTGTGACCTCCTCATCCAGTTTTCCTCTCTACTGTTCCCTCTTTTTTAAAACTTATTCACCGTTCTCTTGATGCTTCTTGAATAAACAATAAGAATGTATTTAGCTCTAATTTGAAATGATGATCCCTCTTCCTGTTGTGACCTCCTGATCCAGTTTTCCTCTCTACTGTTCCCTCTTTTTTAAAACTTATTCACCGTTCTCTTGATGCTTCTTGAATAAACAATAAGAATGTATTTAGCTCTAATTTGAAATGATGATCTCTCTTCCTGTTGTGACCTCCTGATACAGTTTTCCTCTCTACTGTTCCCTCTTTTTTAAAACTTATTCACCGTTCTCTTGATGCTTCTTGAATAAACAATAAGAATGTATTTAGCTCTAATTTGAAATGATGATCCCTCTTCCTGTTGTGACCTCCTGATTCAGTTTTCCTCTCTACTGTTCCCTCTTTTTTAAAACTTATTCACCGTTCTCTTGATGCTTCTTGAATAAACAATAAGAATGTATTTAGCTCTAATTTGAAATGATGATCCCTCTTCCTGTTGTGACCTCCTGATCCAGTTTTCCTCTCTACTGTTCCCTCTTTTTTAAAACTTATTCACCGTTCTCTTGATGCTTCTTGAATAAACAATAAGAATGTATTTAGCTCTAATTTGAAATGATGATCTCTCTTCCTGTTGTGACCTCCTGATCCAGTTTTCCTCTCTACTGTTCCCTCTTTTTTAAAACTTATTCACCGTTCTCTTGATGCTTCTTGAATAAACAATAAGAATGTATTTAGCTCTAATTTGAAATGATGATCCCTCTTCCTGTTGTGACCTCCTGATCCAGTTTTCCTCTCTACTGTTCCCTCTTTTTTAAAACTTATTCACCGTTCTCTTGATGCTTCTTGAATAAACAATAAGAATGTATTTAGCTCTAATTTGAAATGATGATCTCTCTTCCTGTTGTGACCTCCTGATACAGTTTTCCTCTCTACTGTTCCCTCTTTTTTAAAACTTATTCACCGTTCTCTTGATGCTTCTTGAATAAACAATAAGAATGTATTTAGCTCTAATTTGAAATGATGATCCCTCTTCCTGTTGTGACCTCCTGATCCAGTTTTCCTCTCTACTGTTCCCTCTTTTTTAAAACTTATTCACCGTTCTCTTGATGCTTCTTGAATAAACAATAAGAATGTATTTAGCTCTAATTTGAAATGATGATCCCTCTTCCTGTTGTGACCTCCTGATCCAGTTTTCCTCTCTACTGTTCCCTCTTTTTTAAAACTTATTCACCGTTCTCTTGATGCTTCTTGAATAAACAATAAGAATGTATTTAGCTCTAATTTGAAATGATGATCTCTCTTCCTGTTGTGACCTCCTGATACAGTTTTCCTCTCTACTGTTCCCTCTTTTTTAAAACTTATTCACCGTTCTCTTGATGCTTCTTGAATAAACAATAAGAATGTATTTAGCTCTAAGTTGAAATGATGATCCCTCTTCCTGTTGTGACCTCCTGATTCAGTTTTCCTCTCTACTGTTCCCTCTTTTTCAAAACTTATTCACCGTTCTCTTGATGGTTCTTGAATAAACAATAAGAATGTATTTAGCTCTAATTTGAAATGATGATCCCTCTTCCTGTTGTGACCTCCTGATCCAGTTTTCCTCTCTACTGTTCCCTCTTTTTTAAAACTTATTCACCGTTCTCTTGATGCTTCTTGAATAAACAATAAGAATGTATTTAGCTCTAATTTGAAATGATGATCTCTCTTCCTGTTGTGACCTCCTGATACAGTTTTCCTCTCTACTGTTCCCTCTTTTTTAAAACTTATTCACCGTTCTCTTGATGCTTCTTGAATAAACAATAAGAATGTATTTAGCTCTAATTTGAAATGATGATCCCTCTTCCTGTTGTGACCTCCTGATACAGTTTTCCTCTCTACTGTTCCCTCTTTTTTAAAACTTATTCACCGTTCTCTTGATGCTTCTTGAATAAACAATAAGAATGTATTTAGCTCTAATTTGAAATGATGATCTCTCTTCCTGTTGTGACCTCCTCATCCAGTTTTCCTCTCTACTGTTCCCTCTTTTTCAAAACTTATTCACCGTTCTCTTGATGCTTCTTGAATAAACAATAAGAATGTATTTAGCTCTAATTTGAAATGATGATCCCTCTTCCTGTTGTGACCTCCTCATCCAGTTTTCCTCTCTACTGTTCCCTCTTTTTTAAAACTTATTCACCGTTCTCTTGATGGTTCTTGAATAAACAATAAGAATGTATTTAGCTCTAATTTGAAATGATGATCCCTCTTCCTGTTGTGACCTCCTGATCCAGTTTTCCTCTCTACTGTTCCCTCTTTTTTAAAACTTATTCACCGTTCTCTTGATGCTTCTTGAATAAACAATAAGAATGTATTTAGCTCTAAGTTGAAATGATGATCCCTCTTCCTGTTGTGACCTCCTGATCCAGTTTTCCTCTCTACTGTTCCCTCTTTTTTAAAACTTATTCACCGTTCTCTTGATGGTTCTTGAATAAACAATAAGAATGTATTTAGCTCTAAGTTGAAATGATGATCTCTCTTCCTGTTGTGACCTCCTGATACAGTTTTCCTCTCTACTGTTCCCTCTTTTTTAAAACTTATTCACCGTTCTCTTGATGGTTCTTGAATAAACAATAAGAATGTATTTAGCTCTAAGTTGAAATGATGATCTCTCTTCCTGTTGTGACCTCCTGATACAGTTTTCCTCTCTACTGTTCCCTCTTTTTTAAAACTTATTCACCGTTCTCTTGATGCTTCTTGAATAAACAATAAGAATGTATTTAGCTCTAAGTTGAAATGATGATCTCTCTTCCTGTTGTGACCTCCTGATACAGTTTTCCTCTCTACTGTTCCCTCTTTTTTAAAACTTATTCACCGTTCTCTTGATGCTTCTTGAATAACAATAAGAATGTATTTAGCTCTAAGTTGAAATGATGATCCCTCTTCCTGTTGTGACCTCCTGATCCAGTTTTCCTCTCTACTGTTCCCTCTTTTTTAAAACTTATTCACCGTTCTCTTGATGGTTCTTGAATAAACAATAAGAATGTATTTAGCTCTAAGTTGAAATGATGATCCCTCTTCCTGTTGTGACCTCCAGATCCAGTTTTCCTCTCTACTGTTCCCTCTTTTTTAAAACTTATTCACCGTTCTCTTGATGCTTCTTGAATAAACAATAAGAATGTATTTAGCTCTAATTTGAAATGATGATCTCTCTTCCTGTTGTGACCTCCTGATCCAGTTTTCCTCTCTACTGTTCCCTCTTTTTTAAAACATATTCACCGTTCTCTTGATGCTTCTTGAATAAACAATAAGAATGTATTTAGCTCTAAGTTGAAATGATGATCCCTCTTCCTGTTGTGACCTCCAGATCCAGTTTTCCTCTCTACTGTTCCCTCTTTTTTAAAACTTATTCACCGTTCTCTTGATGCTTCTTGAATAAACAATAAGAATGTATTTAGCTCTAATTTGAAATGATGATCTCTCTTCCTGTTGTGACCTCCTGATACAGTTTTCCTCTCTACTGTTCCCTCTTTTTTCAAACTTATTCACCGTTCTCGTGATGCTTCTTGAATAAACAATAAGAATGTATTTAGCTCTAAGTTGAAATGATGATCCCTCTTCCTGTTGTGACCTCCTGATACAGTTTTCCTCTCTACTGTTCCCTCTTTTTTAAAACTTATTCACCGTTCTCTTGATGGTTCTTGAATAAACAATAAGAATGTATTTAGCTCTAAGTTGAAATGATGATCCCTCTTCCTGTTGTGACCTCCAGATCCAGTTTTCCTCTCTACTGTTCCCTCTTTTTTAAAACTTATTCACCGTTCTCTTGATGCTTCTTGAATAAACAATAAGAATGTATTTAGCTCTAATTTGAAATGATGATCTCTCTTCCTGTTGTGACCTCCTGATCCAGTTTTCCTCTCTACTGTTCCCTCTTTTTTCAAACTTATTCACCGTTCTCGTGATGCTTCTTGAATAAACAATAAGAATGTATTTAGCTCTAAGTTGAAATGATGATCCCTCTTCCTGTTGTGACCTCCAGATCCAGTTTTCCTCTCTACTGTTCCCTCTTTTTTAAAACTTATTCACCGTTCTCTTGATGCTTCTTGAATAAACAATAAGAATGTATTTAGCTCTAATTTGAAATGATGATCTCTCTTCCTGTTGTGACCTCCTGATACAGTTTTCCTCTCTACTGTTCCCTCTTTTTTCAAACTTATTCACCGTTCTCGTGATGCTTCTTGAATAAACAATAAGAATGTATTTAGCTCTAAGTTGAAATGATGATCCCTCTTCCTGTTGTGACCTCCTGATCCAGTTTTCCTCTCTACTGTTCCCTCTTTTTTAAAACTTATTCACCGTTCTCTTGATGGTTCTTGAATAAACAATAAGAATGTATTTAGCTCTAAGTTGAAATGATGATCCCTCTTCCTGTTGTGACCTCCAGATCCAGTTTTCCTCTCTACTGTTCCCTCTTTTTTAAAACTTATTCACCGTTCTCTTGATGCTTCTTGAATAAACAATAAGAATGTATTTAGCTCTAATTTGAAATGATGATCTCTCTTCCTGTTGTGACCTCCTGATCCAGTTTTCCTCTCTACTGTTCCCTCTTTTTTAAAACATATTCACCGTTCTCTTGATGCTTCTTGAATAAACAATAAGAATGTATTTAGCTCTAAGTTGAAATGATGATCCCTCTTCCTGTTGTGACCTCCAGATCCAGTTTTCCTCTCTACTGTTCCCTCTTTTTTAAAACTTATTCACCGTTCTCTTGATGCTTCTTGAATAAACAATAAGAATGTATTTAGCTCTAATTTGAAATGATGATCTCTCTTCCTGTTGTGACCTCCTGATCCAGTTTTCCTCTCTACTGTTCCCTCTTTTTTCAAACTTATTCACCGTTCTCGTGATGCTTCTTGAATAAACAATAAGAATGTATTTAGCTCTAAGTTGAAATGATGATCCCTCTTCCTGTTGTGACCTCCTGATACAGTTTTCCTCTCTACTGTTCCCTCTTTTTTAAAACTTATTCACCGTTCTCTTGATGGTTCTTGAATAAACAATAAGAATGTATTTAGCTCTAATTTGAAATGATGATCCCTCTTCCTGTTGTGACCTCCTCATCCAGTTTTCCTCTCTACTGTTCCCTCTTTTTTAAAACTTATTCACCGTTCTCTTGATGGTTCTTGAATAAACAAGAAGAATGTATTTAGCTCTAAGTTGAAATGATGATCCCTCTTCCTGTTGTGACCTCCGGATCCAGTTTTCCTCTCTACTGTTCCCTCTTTTTTAAAACTTATTCACCGTTCTCTTGATGGTTCTTGAATAAACAATAAGAATGTATTTAGCTCTAAGTTGAAATGATGATCCCTCTTCCTGTTGTGACCTCCTGATACAGTTTTCCTCTCTACTGTTCCCTCTTTTTTAAAACTTATTCACCGTTCTCTTGATGCTTCTTGAATAAACAAGAAGAATGTATTTAGCTCTAAGTTGAAATGATGATCCCTCTTCCTGTTGTGACCTCCTGATACAGTTTTCCTCTCTACTGTTCCCTCTTTTTTAAAACTTATTCACCGTTCTCTTGATGCTTCTTGAATAAACAAGAAGAATGTATTTAGCTCTAAGTTGAAATGATGATCCCTCTTCCTGTTGTGACCTCCTGATACAGTTTTCCTCTCTACTGTTCCCTCTTTTTTAAAACTTATTCACCGTTCTCTTGATGCTTCTTGAATAAACAATAAGAATGTATTTAGCTCTAAGTTGAAATGATGATCCCTCTTCCTGTTGTGACCTCCTGATCCAGTTTTCCTCTCTACTGTTCCCTCTTTTTTAAAACTTATTCACCGTTCTCTTGATGCTTCTTGAATAAACAAGAAGAATGTATTTAGCTCTAAGTTGAAATGATGATCCCTCTTCCTGTTGTGACCTCCTGATACAGTTTTCCTCTCTACTGTTCCCTCTTTTTTAAAACTTATTCACCGTTCTCTTGATGCTTCTTGAATAAACAAGAAGAATGTATTTAGCTCTAAGTTGAAATGATGATCCCTCTTCCTGTTGTGACCTCCAGATCCAGTTTTCCTCTCTACTGTTCCCTCTTTTTTAAAACATATTCACCGTTCTCTTGATGCTTCTTGAATAAACAATAAGAATGTATTTAGCTCTAAGTTGAAATGATGATCCCTCTTCCTGTTGTGACCTCCAGATCCAGTTTTCCTCTCTACTGTTCCCTCTTTTTTAAAACTTATTCACCGTTCTCTTGATGCTTCTTGAATAAACAATAAGAATGTATTTAGCTCTAATTTGAAATGATGATCCCTCTTCCTGTTGTGACCTCCTCATCCAGTTTTCCTCTCTACTGTTCCCTCTTTTTTAAAACTTATTCACCGTTCTCTTGATGCTTCTTGAATAAACAATAAGAATGTATTTAGCTCTAAGTTGAAATGATGATCCCTCTTCCTGTTGTGACCTCCTCATCCAGTTTTCCTCTCTACTGTTCCCTCTTTTTTAAAACTTATTCACCGTTCTCTTGATGCTTCTTGAATAAACAAGAAGAATGTATTTAGCTCTAAGTTGAAATGATGATCCCTCTTCCTGTTGTGACCTCCTGATACAGTTTTCCTCTCTACTGTTCCCTCTTTTTCAAAACTTATTCACCGTTCTCTTGATGCTTCTTGAATAAACAATAAGAATGTATTTAGCTCTAATTTGAAATGATGATCTCTCTTCCTGTTGTGACCTCCTGATACAGTTTTCCTCTCTACTGTTCCCTCTTTTTTAAAACTTATTCACCGTTCTCTTGATGCTTCTTGAATAAACAAGAAGAATGTATTTAGCTCTAAGTTGAAATGATGATCCCTCTTCCTGTTGTGACCTCCTGATCCAGTTTTCCTCTCTACTGTTCCCTCTTTTTTAAAACATATTCACCGTTCTCTTGATGCTTCTTGAATAAACAATAAGAATGTATTTAGCTCTAAGTTGAAATGATGATCTCTCTTCCTGTTGTGACCTCCTGATACAGTTTTCCTCTCTACTGTTCCCTCTTTTTTAAAACTTATTCACCGTTCTCTTGATGCTTCTTGAATAAACAATAAGAATGTATTTAGCTCTAATTTGAAATGATGATCCCTCTTCCTGTTGTGACCTCCTCATCCAGTTTTCCTCTCTACTGTTCCCTCTTTTTTAAAACTTATTCACCGTTCTCTTGATGGTTCTTGAATAAACAAGAAGAATGTATTTAGCTCTAAGTTGAAATGATGATCCCTCTTCCTGTTGTGACCTCCTCATCCAGTTTTCCTCTCTACTGTTCCCTCTTTTTTAAAACTTATTCACCGTTCTCTTGATGCTTCTTGAATAAACAAGAAGAATGTATTTAGCTCTAAGTTGAAATGATGATCCCTCTTCCTGTTGTGACCTCCAGATCCAGTTTTCCTCTCTACTGTTCCCTCTTTTTTAAAACATATTCACCGTTCTCTTGATGCTTCTTGAATAAACAATAAGAATGTATTTAGCTCTAAGTTGAAATGATGATCCCTCTTCCTGTTGTGACCTCCAGATCCAGTTTTCCTCTCTACTGTTCCCTCTTTTTTAAAACTTATTCACCGTTCTCTTGATGCTTCTTGAATAAACAATAAGAATGTATTTAGCTCTAATTTGAAATGATGATCCCTCTTCCTGTTGTGACCTCCTCATCCAGTTTTCCTCTCTACTGTTCCCTCTTTTTTAAAACTTATTCACCGTTCTCTTGATGGTTCTTGAATAAACAAGAAGAATGTATTTAGCTCTAAGTTGAAATGATGATCCCTCTTCCTGTTGTGACCTCCTCATCCAGTTTTCCTCTCTACTGTTCCCTCTTTTTTAAAACTTATTCACCGTTCTCTTGATGCTTCTTGAATAAACAAGAAGAATGTATTTAGCTCTAAGTTGAAATGATGATCCCTCTTCCTGTTGTGACCTCCTCATCCAGTTTTCCTCTCTACTGTTCCCTCTTTTTTAAAACTTATTCACCGTTCTCTTGATGCTTCTTGAATAAACAAGAAGAATGTATTTAGCTCTAATTTGAAATGATGATCCCTCTTCCTGTTGTGACCTCCTCATCCAGTTTTCCTCTCTACTGTTCCCTCTTTTTTAAAACTTATTCACCGTTCTCTTGATGCTTCTTGAATAAACAAGAAGAATGTATTTAGCTCTAAGTTGAAATGATGATCCCTCTTCCTGTTGTGACCTCCTCATCCAGTTTTCCTCTCTACTGTTCCCTCTTTTTTAAAACTTATTCACCGTTCTCTTGATGGTTCTTGAATAAACAAGAAGAATGTATTTAGCTCTAAGTTGAAATGATGATCCCTCTTCCTGTTGTGACCTCCTCATCCAGTTTTCCTCTCTACTGTTCCCTCTTTTTTAAAACTTATTCACCGTTCTCTTGATGCTTCTTGAATAAACAATAAGAATGTATTTAGCTCTAATTTGAAATGATGATCCCTCTTCCTGTTGTGACCTCCTCATCCAGTTTTCCTCTCTACTGTTCCCTCTTTTTTAAAACTTATTCACCGTTCTCTTGATGGTTCTTGAATAAACAAGAAGAATGTATTTAGCTCTAAGTTGAAATGATGATCCCTCTTCCTGTTGTGACCTCCTCATCCAGTTTTCCTCTCTACTGTTCCCTCTTTTTTAAAACTTATTCACCGTTCTCTTGATGCTTCTTGAATAAACAATAAGAATGTATTTAGCTCTAATTTGAAATGATGATCCCTCTTCCTGTTGTGACCTCCTCATCCAGTTTTCCTCTCTACTGTTCCCTCTTTTTTAAAACTTATTCACCGTTCTCTTGATGCTTCTTGAATAAACAAGAAGAATGTATTTAGCTCTAAGTTGAAATGATGATCCCTCTTCCTGTTGTGACCTCCTCATCCAGTTTTCCTCTCTACTGTTCCCTCTTTTTTAAAACTTATTCACCGTTCTCTTGATGGTTCTTGAATAAACAAGAAGAATGTATTTAGCTCTAAGTTGAAATGATGATCCCTCTTCCTGTTGTGACCTCCTCATCCAGTTTTCCTCTCTACTGTTCCCTCTTTTTTAAAACTTATTCACCGTTCTCTTGATGCTTCTTGAATAAACAATAAGAATGTATTTAGCTCTAATTTGAAATGATGATCCCTCTTCCTGTTGTGACCTCCTCATCCAGTTTTCCTCTCTACTGTTCCCTCTTTTTTAAAACTTATTCACCGTTCTCTTGATGGTTCTTGAATAAACAAGAAGAATGTATTTAGCTCTAAGTTGAAATGATGATCCCTCTTCCTGTTGTGACCTCCTCATCCAGTTTTCCTCTCTACTGTTCCCTCTTTTTTAAAACTTATTCACCGTTCTCTTGATGCTTCTTGAATAAACAATAAGAATGTATTTAGCTCTAATTTGAAATGATGATCCCTCTTCCTGTTGTGACCTCCTCATCCAGTTTTCCTCTCTACTGTTCCCTCTTTTTTAAAACTTATTCACCGTTCTCTTGATGGTTCTTGAATAAACAAGAAGAATGTATTTAGCTCTAAGTTGAAATGATGATCCCTCTTCCTGTTGTGACCTCCTCATCCAGTTTTCCTCTCTACTGTTCCCTCTTTTTTAAAACTTATTCACCGTTCTCTTGATGCTTCTTGAATAAACAATAAGAATGTATTTAGCTCTAAGTTGAAATGATGATCCCTCTTCCTGTTGTGACCTCCTCATCCAGTTTTCCTCTCTACTGTTCCCTCTTTTTTAAAACTTATTCACCGTTCTCTTGATGCTTCTTGAATAAACAAGAAGAATGTATTTAGCTCTAAGTTGAAATGATGATCCCTCTTCCTGTTGTGACCTCCTCATCCAGTTTTCCTCTCTACTGTTCCCTCTTTTTTAAAACTTATTCACCGTTCTCTTGATGCTTCTTGAATAAACAATAAGAATGTATTTAGCTCTAAGTTGAAATGATGATCCCTCTTCCTGTTGTGACCTCCTCATCCAGTTTTCCTCTCTACTGTTCCCTCTTTTTTAAAACTTATTCACCGTTCTCTTGATGCTTCTTGAATAAACAAGAAGAATGTATTTAGCTCTAAGTTGAAATGATGATCCCTCTTCCTGTTGTGACCTCCTCATCCAGTTTTCCTCTCTACTGTTCCCTCTTTTTTAAAACTTATTCACCGTTCTCTTGATGCTTCTTGAATAAACAAGAAGAATGTATTTAGCTCTAAGTTGAAATGATGATCCCTCTTCCTGTTGTGACCTCCTCATCCAGTTTTCCTCTCTACTGTTCCCTCTTTTTTAAAACTTATTCACCGTTCTCTTGATGCTTCTTGAATAAACAAGAAGAATGTATTTAGCTCTAAGTTGAAATGATGATCCCTCTTCCTGTTGTGACCTCCTCATCCAGTTTTCCTCTCTACTGTTCCCTCTTTTTTAAAACTTATTCACCGTTCTCTTGATGCTTCTTGAATAAACAAGAAGAATGTATTTAGCTCTAAGTTGAAATGATGATCCCTCTTCCTGTTGTGACCTCCTGATACAGTTTTCCTCTCTACTGTTCCCTCTTTTTCAAAACTTATTCACCGTTCTCTTGATGCTTCTTGAATAAACAATAAGAATGTATTTAGCTCTAATTTGAAATGATGATCTCTCTTCCTGTTGTGACCTCCTGATACAGTTTTCCTCTCTACTGTTCCCTCTTTTTTAAAACTTATTCACCGTTCTCTTGATGCTTCTTGAATAAACAAGAAGAATGTATTTAGCTCTAAGTTGAAATGATGATCCCTCTTCCTGTTGTGACCTCCTCATCCAGTTTTCCTCTCTACTGTTCCCTCTTTTTTAAAACTTATTCACCGTTCTCTTGATGCTTCTTGAATAAACAATAAGAATGTATTTAGCTCTAAGTTGAAATGATGATCTCTCTTCCTGTTGTGACCTCCTGATACAGTTTTCCTCTCTACTGTTCCCTCTTTTTTAAAACTTATTCACCGTTCTCTTGATGCTTCTTGAATAAACAAGAAGAATGTATTTAGCTCTAAGTTGAAATGATGATCCCTCTTCCTGTTGTGACCTCCTCATCCAGTTTTCCTCTCTACTGTTCCCTCTTTTTTAAAACTTATTCACCGTTCTCTTGATGCTTCTTGAATAAACAATAAGAATGTATTTAGCTCTAAGTTGAAATGATGATCCCTCTTCCTGTTGTGACCTCCTCATCCAGTTTTCCTCTCTACTGTTCCCTCTTTTTTAAAACTTATTCACCGTTCTCTTGATGCTTCTTGAATAAACAATAAGAATGTATTTAGCTCTAAGTTGAAATGATGATCCCTCTTCCTGTTGTGACCTCCTCATCCAGTTTTCCTCTCTACTGTTCCCTCTTTTTTAAAACTTATTCACCGTTCTCTTGATGCTTCTTGAATAAACAATAAGAATGTATTTAGCTCTAAGTTGAAATGATGATCCCTCTTCCTGTTGTGACCTCCTCATCCAGTTTTCCTCTCTACTGTTCCCTCTTTTTTAAAACTTATTCACCGTTCTCTTGATGCTTCTTGAATAAACAAGAAGAATGTATTTAGCTCTAAGTTGAAATGATGATCCCTCTTCCTGTTGTGACCTCCTCATCCAGTTTTCCTCTCTACTGTTCCCTCTTTTTTAAAACTTATTCACCGTTCTCTTGATGCTTCTTGAATAAACAATAAGAATGTATTTAGCTCTAAGTTGAAATGATGATCCCTCTTCCTGTTGTGACCTCCTCATCCAGTTTTCCTCTCTACTGTTCCCTCTTTTTTAAAACTTATTCACCGTTCTCTTGATGCTTCTTGAATAAACAAGAAGAATGTATTTAGCTCTAAGTTGAAATGATGATCCCTCTTCCTGTTGTGACCTCCTGATACAGTTTTCCTCTCTACTGTTCCCTCTTTTTCAAAACTTATTCACCGTTCTCTTGATGCTTCTTGAATAAACAATAAGAATGTATTTAGCTCTAATTTGAAATGATGATCTCTCTTCCTGTTGTGACCTCCTGATACAGTTTTCCTCTCTACTGTTCCCTCTTTTTTAAAACTTATTCACCGTTCTCTTGATGCTTCTTGAATAAACAAGAAGAATGTATTTAGCTCTAAGTTGAAATGATGATCCCTCTTCCTGTTGTGACCTCCTGATCCAGTTTTCCTCTCTACTGTTCCCTCTTTTTTAAAACATATTCACCGTTCTCTTGATGCTTCTTGAATAAACAATAAGAATGTATTTAGCTCTAAGTTGAAATGATGATCTCTCTTCCTGTTGTGACCTCCTGATACAGTTTTCCTCTCTACTGTTCCCTCTTTTTTAAAACTTATTCACCGTTCTCTTGATGCTTCTTGAATAAACAATAAGAATGTATTTAGCTCTAATTTGAAATGATGATCCCTCTTCCTGTTGTGACCTCCTCATCCAGTTTTCCTCTCTACTGTTCCCTCTTTTTTAAAACTTATTCACCGTTCTCTTGATGGTTCTTGAATAAACAAGAAGAATGTATTTAGCTCTAAGTTGAAATGATGATCCCTCTTCCTGTTGTGACCTCCTCATCCAGTTTTCCTCTCTACTGTTCCCTCTTTTTTAAAACTTATTCACCGTTCTCTTGATGCTTCTTGAATAAACAATAAGAATGTATTTAGCTCTAAGTTGAAATGATGATCCCTCTTCCTGTTGTGACCTCCTGATACAGTTTTCCTCTCTACTGTTCCCTCTTTTTCAAAACTTATTCACCGTTCTCTTGATGCTTCTTGAATAAACAATAAGAATGTATTTAGCTCTAATTTGAAATGATGATCTCTCTTCCTGTTGTGACCTCCTGATACAGTTTTCCTCTCTACTGTTCCCTCTTTTTTAAAACTTATTCACCGTTCTCTTGATGCTTCTTGAATAAACAAGAAGAATGTATTTAGCTCTAAGTTGAAATGATGATCCCTCTTCCTGTTGTGACCTCCAGATCCAGTTTTCCTCTCTACTGTTCCCTCTTTTTTAAAACATATTCACCGTTCTCTTGATGCTTCTTGAATAAACAATAAGAATGTATTTAGCTCTAAGTTGAAATGATGATCCCTCTTCCTGTTGTGACCTCCAGATCCAGTTTTCCTCTCTACTGTTCCCTCTTTTTTAAAACATATTCACCGTTCTCTTGATGCTTCTTGAATAAACAATAAGAATGTATTTAGCTCTAAGTTGAAATGATGATCTCTCTTCCTGTTGTGACCTCCTGATACAGTTTTCCTCTCTACTGTTCCCTCTTTTTTAAAACTTATTCACCGTTCTCTTGATGCTTCTTGAATAAACAATAAGAATGTATTTAGCTCTAAGTTGAAATGATGATCCCTCTTCCTGTTGTGACCTCCTGATACAGTTTTCCTCTCTACTGTTCCCTCTTTTTCAAAACTTATTCACCGTTCTCTTGATGCTTCTTGAATAAACAATAAGAATGTATTTAGCTCTAATTTGAAATGATGATCTCTCTTCCTGTTGTGACCTCCTGATACAGTTTTCCTCTCTACTGTTCCCTCTTTTTTAAAACTTATTCACCGTTCTCTTGATGCTTCTTGAATAAACAATAAGAATGTATTTAGCTCTAATTTGAAATGATGATCTCTCTTCCTGTTGTGACCTCCAGATCCAGTTTTCCTCTCTACTGTTCCCTCTTTTTAAAAACTTATTCACCGTTCTCTTGATGCTTCTTGAATAAACAATAAGAATGTATTTAGCTCTAAGTTGAAATGATGATCCCTCTTCCTGTTGTGACCTCCAGATCCAGTTTTCCTCTCTACTGTTCCCTCTTTTTTAAAACATATTCACCGTTCTCTTGATGCTTCTTGAATAAACAATAAGAATGTATTTAGCCCTAAGTTGAAATGATGATCCCTCTTCCTGTTGTGACCTCCAGATCCAGTTTTCCTCTCTACTGTTCCCTCTTTTTTAAAACATATTCACCGTTCTCTTGATGCTTCTTGAATAAACAATAAGAATGTATTTAGCTCTAATTTGAAATGATGATCTCTCTTCCTGTTGTGACCTCCTGATACAGTGTTCCTCTCTACTGTTCCCTCTTTTTTAAAACTTATTCACCGTTCTCTTGATGCTTCTTGAATAAACAATAAGAATGTATTTAGCTCTAAGTTGAAATGATGATCCCTCTTCCTGTTGTGACCTCCTGATACAGTTTTCCTCTCTACTGTTCCCTCTTTTTAAAAACTTATTCACCGTTCTCTTGATGCTTCTTGAATAAACAATAAGAATGTATTTAGCTCTAAGTTGAAATGATGATCTCTCTTCCTGTTGTGACCTCCAGATCCAGTTTTCCTCTCTACTGTTCCCTCTTTTTAAAAACTTATTCACCGTTCTCTTGATGCTTCTTGAATAAACAATAAGAATGTATTTAGCTCTAAGTTGAAATGATGATCCCTCTTCCTGTTGTGACCTCCAGATCCAGTTTTCCTCTCTACTGTTCCCTCTTTTTTAAAACATATTCACCGTTCTCTTGATGCTTCTTGAATAAACAATAAGAATGTATTTAGCCCTAAGTTGAAATGATGATCCCTCTTCCTGTTGTGACCTCCAGATCCAGTTTTCCTCTCTACTGTTCCCTCTTTTTTAAAACATATTCACCGTTCTCTTGATGCTTCTTGAATAAACAATAAGAATGTATTTAGCTCTAATTTGAAATGATGATCTCTCTTCCTGTTGTGACCTCCTGATACAGTGTTCCTCTCTACTGTTCCCTCTTTTTTAAAACTTATTCACCGTTCTCTTGATGCTTCTTGAATAAACAATAAGAATGTATTTAGCTCTAAGTTGAAATGATGATCCCTCTTCCTGTTGTGACCTCCTGATACAGTTTTCCTCTCTACTGTTCCCTCTTTTTAAAAACTTATTCACCGTTCTCTTGATGCTTCTTGAATAAACAATAAGAATGTATTTAGCTCTAAGTTGAAATGATGATCCCTCTTCCTGTTGTGACCTCCAGATCCAGTTTTCCTCTCTACTGTTCCCTCTTTTTTAAAACTTATTCACCGTTCTCTTGATGGTTCTTGAATAAACAATAAGAATGTATTTAGCTCTAAGTTGAAATGATGATCTCTCTTCCTGTTGTGACCTCCTGATACAGTTTTCCTCTCTACTGTTCCCTCTTTTTTAAAACTTATTCACCGTTCTCTTGATGCTTCTTGAATAAACAATAAGAATGTATTTAGCTCTAAGTTGAAATGATGATCCCTCTTCCTGTTGTGACCTCCTGATACAGTTTTCCTCTCTACTGTTGCCTCTTTTTCAAAACTTATTCACCGTTCTCTTGATGGTTCTTGAATAAACAATAAGAATGTATTTAGCTCTAATTTGAAATGATGATCTCTCTTCCTGTTGTGACCTCCTGATACAGTTTTCCTCTCTACTGTTCCCTCTTTTTTAAAACTTATTCACCGTTCTCTTGATGCTTCTTGAATAAACAAGAAGAATGTATTTAGCTCTAAGTTGAAATGATGATCCGTCTTCCTGTTGTGACCTCCAGATCCAGTTTTCCTCTCTACTGTTCCCTCTTTTTTAAAACATATTCACCGTTCTCTTGATGCTTCTTGAATAAACAATAAGAATGTATTTAGCTCTAAGTTGAAATGATGATCCCTCTTCCTGTTGTGACCTCCAGATCCAGTTTTCCTCTCTACTGTTCCCTCTTTTTTAAAACTTATTCACCGTTCTCTTGATGCTTCTTGAATAAACAATAAGAATGTATTTAGCTCTAATTTGAAATGATGATCTCTCTTCCTGTTGTGACCTCCTGATACAGTTTTCCTCTCTACTGTTCCCTCTTTTTTAAAACTTATTCACCGTTCTCTTGATGCTTCTTGAATAAACAATAAGAATGTATTTAGCTCTAAGTTGAAATGATGATCCCTCTTCCTGTTGTGACCTCCTGATACAGTTTTCCTCTCTACTGTTCCCTCTTTTTCAAAACTTATTCACCGTTCTCTTGATGGTTCTTGAATAAACAATAAGAATGTATTTAGCTCTAAGTTGAAATGATGATCCCTCTTCCTGTTGTGACCTCCAGATCCAGTTTTCCTCTCTACTGTTCCCTCTTTTTAAAAACTTATTCACCGTTCTCTTGATGCTTCTTGAATAAACAATAAGAATGTATTTAGCTCTAAGTTGAAATGATGATCCCTCTTCCTGTTGTGACCTCCAGATCCAGTTTTCCTCTCTACTGTTCCCTCTTTTTTAAAACATATTCACCGTTCTCTTGATGCTTCTTGAATAAACAATAAGAATGTATTTAGCTCTAAGTTGAAATGATGATCCCTCTTCCTGTTGTGACCTCCAGATCCAGTTTTCCTCTCTACTGTTCCCTCTTTTTTAAAACTTATTCACCGTTCTCTTGATGCTTCTTGAATAAACAATAAGAATGTATTTAGCTCTAAGTTGAAATGATGATCTCTCTTCCTGTTGTGACCTCCTGATACAGTTTTCCTCTCTACTGTTCCCTCTTTTTTAAAACTTATTCACCGTTCTCTTGATGCTTCTTGAATAAACAATAAGAATGTATTTAGCTCTAAGTTGAAATGATGATCCCTCTTCCTGTTGTGACCTCCTGATACAGTTTTCCTCTCTACTGTTCCCTCTTTTTCAAAACTTATTCACCGTTCTCTTGATGCTTCTTGAATAAACAATAAGAATGTATTTAGCTCTAATTTGAAATGATGATCTCTCTTCCTGTTGTGACCTCCTGATACAGTTTTCCTCTCTACTGTTCCCTCTTTTTTAAAACTTATTCACCGTTCTCTTGATGCTTCTTGAATAAACAATAAGAATGTATTTAGCTCTAATTTGAAATGATGATCTCTCTTCCTGTTGTGACCTCCAGATCCAGTTTTCCTCTCTACTGTTCCCTCTTTTTAAAAACTTATTCACCGTTCTCTTGATGCTTCTTGAATAAACAATAAGAATGTATTTAGCTCTAAGTTGAAATGATGATCCCTCTTCCTGTTGTGACCTCCAGATCCAGTTTTCCTCTCTACTGTTCCCTCTTTTTTAAAACATATTCACCGTTCTCTTGATGCTTCTTGAATAAACAATAAGAATGTATTTAGCTCTAAGTTGAAATGATGATCCCTCTTCCTGTTGTGACCTCCAGATCCAGTTTTCCTCTCTACTGTTCCCTCTTTTTTAAAACATATTCACCGTTCTCTTGATGCTTCTTGAATAAACAATAAGAATGTATTTAGCTCTAATTTGAAATGATGATCTCTCTTCCTGTTGTGACCTCCTGATACAGTGTTCCTCTCTACTGTTCCCTCTTTTTTAAAATTTATTCACCGTTCTCTTGATGCTTCTTGAATAAACAATAAGAATGTATTTAGCTCTAAGTTGAAATGATGATCCCTCTTCCTGTTGTGACCTCCTGATACAGTTTTCCTCTCTACTGTTCCCTCTTTTTAAAAACTTATTCACCGTTCTCTTGATGCTTCTTGAATAAACAATAAGAATGTATTTAGCTCTAATTTGAAATGATGATCTCTCTTCCTGTTGTGACCTCCAGATCCAGTTTTCCTCTCTACTGTTCCCTCTTTTTAAAAACTTATTCACCGTTCTCTTGATGCTTCTTGAATAAACAATAAGAATGTATTTAGCTCTAAGTTGAAATGATGATCCCTCTTCCTGTTGTGACCTCCAGATCCAGTTTTCCTCTCTACTGTTCCCTCTTTTTTAAAACATATTCACCGTTCTCTTGATGCTTCTTGAATAAACAATAAGAATGTATTTAGCTCTAAGTTGAAATGATGATCCCTCTTCCTGTTGTGACCTCCAGATCCAGTTTTCCTCTCTACTGTTCCCTCTTTTTTAAAACTTATTCACCGTTCTCTTGATGGTTCTTGAATAAACAATAAGAATGTATTTAGCTCTAAGTTGAAATGATGATCTCTCTTCCTGTTGTGACCTCCTGATACAGTTTTCCTCTCTACTGTTCCCTCTTTTTTAAAACTTATTCACCGTTCTCTTGATGCTTCTTGAATAAACAATAAGAATGTATTTAGCTCTAAGTTGAAATGATGATCCCTCTTCCTGTTGTGACCTCCTGATACAGTTTTCCTCTCTACTGTTCCCTCTTTTTCAAAACTTATTCACCGTTCTCTTGATGGTTCTTGAATAAACAATAAGAATGTATTTAGCTCTAATTTGAAATGATGATCTCTCTTCCTGTTGTGACCTCCTGATACAGTTTTCCTCTCTACTGTTCCCTCTTTTTTAAAACTTATTCACCGTTCTCTTGATGCTTCTTGAATAAACAAGAAGAATGTATTTAGCTCTAAGTTGAAATGATGATCCCTCTTCCTGTTGTGACCTCCAGATCCAGTTTTCCTCTCTACTGTTCCCTCTTTTTTAAAACATATTCACCGTTCTCTTGATGCTTCTTGAATAAACAATAAGAATGTATTTAGCTCTAAGTTGAAATGATGATCCCTCTTCCTGTTGTGACCTCCAGATCCAGTTTTCCTCTCTACTGTTCCCTCTTTTTTAAAACTTATTCACCGTTCTCTTGATGCTTCTTGAATAAACAATAAGAATGTATTTAGCTCTAATTTGAAATGATGATCTCTCTTCCTGTTGTGACCTCCTGATACAGTTTTCCTCTCTACTGTTCCCTCTTTTTTAAAACTTATTCACCGTTCTCTTGATGCTTCTTGAATAAACAATAAGAATGTATTTAGCTCTAAGTTGAAATGATGATCCCTCTTCCTGTTGTGACCTCCTGATACAGTTTTCCTCTCTACTGTTCCCTCTTTTTCAAAACTTATTCACCGTTCTCTTGATGGTTCTTGAATAAACAATAAGAATGTATTTAGCTCTAATTTGAAATGATGATCTCTCTTCCTGTTGTGACCTCCTGATACAGTTTTCCTCTCTACTGTTCCCTCTTTTTTAAAACTTATTCACCGTTCTCTTGATGGTTCTTGAATAAACAATAAGAATGTATTTAGCTCTAATTTGAAATGATGATCTCTCTTCCTGTTGTGACCTCCTGATACAGTTTTCCTCTCTACTGTTCCCTCTTTTTTAAAACTTATTCACCGTTCTCTTGATGCTTCTTGAATAAACAATAAGAATGTATTTAGCTCTAATTTGAAATGATGATCTCTCTTCCTGTTGTGACCTCCTGATACAGTTTTCCTCTCTACTGTTCCCTCTTTTTTAAAACTTATTCACCGTTCTCTTGATGGTTCTTGAATAAACAATAAGAATGTATTTAGCTCTAATTTGAAATGATGATCCCTCTTCCTGTTGTGACCTCCGGATCCAGTTTTCCTCTCTACTGTTCCCTCTTTTTTAAAACATATTCACCGTTCTCTTGATGGTTCTTGAATAAACAATAAGAATGTATTTAGCTCTAATTTGAAATGATGATCCCTCTTCCTGTTGTGACCTCCTGATCCAGTTTTCCTCTCTACTGTTCCCTCTTTTTTAAAACTTATTCACCGTTCTCTTGATGGTTCTTGAATAAACAATAAGAATGTATTTAGCTCTAATTTGAAATGATGATCCCTCTTCCTGTTGTGACCTCCTGATCCAGTTTTCCTCTCTACTGTTCCCTCTTTTTTAAAACTTATTCACCGTTCTCTTGATGCTTCTTGAATAAACAATAAGAATGTATTTAGCTCTAATTTGAAATGATGATCCCTCTTCCTGTTGTGACCTCCTGATCCAGTTTTCCTCTCTACTGTTCCCTCTTTTTTAAAACTTATTCACCGTTCTCTTGATGCTTCTTGAATAAACAATAAGAATGTATTTAGCTCTAATTTGAAATGATGATCCCTCTTCCTGTTGTGACCTCCTGATCCAGTTTTCCTCTCTACTGTTCCCTCTTTTTTAAAACTTATTCACCGTTCTCTTGATGCTTCTTGAATAAACAATAAGAATGTATTTAGCTCTAATTTGAAATGATGATCCCTCTTCCTGTTGTGACCTCCTGATCCAGTTTTCCTCTCTACTGTTCCCTCTTTTTTAAAACTTATTCACCGTTCTCTTGATGGTTCTTGAATAAACAATAAGAATGTATTTAGCTCTAATTTGAAATGATGATCCCTCTTCCTGTTGTGACCTCCTGATCCAGTTTTCCTCTCTACTGTTCCCTCTTTTTTAAAACTTATTCACCGTTCTCTTGATGGTTCTTGAATAAACAATAAGAATGTATTTAGCTCTAATTTGAAATGATGATCTCTCTTCCTGTTGTGACCTCCTGATACAGTTTTCCTCTCTACTGTTCCCTCTTTTTTAAAACTTATTCACCGTTCTCTTGATGGTTCTTGAATAAACAATAAGAATGTATTTAGCTCTAATTTGAAATGATGATCTCTCTTCCTGTTGTGACCTCCTGATACAGTTTTCCTCTCTACTGTTCCCTCTTTTTTAAAACTTATTCACCGTTCTCTTGATGGTTCTTGAATAAACAATAAGAATGTATTTAGCTCTAATTTGAAATGATGATCCCTCTTCCTGTTGTGACCTCCTGATCCAGTTTTCCTCTCTACTGTTCCCTCTTTTTTAAAACTTATTCACCGTTCTCTTGATGCTTCTTGAATAAACAATAAGAATGTATTTAGCTCTAATTTGAAATGATGATCCCTCTTCCTGTTGTGACCTCCTGATCCAGTTTTCCTCTCTACTGTTCCCTCTTTTTTAAAACTTATTCACCGTTCTCTTGATGCTTCTTGAATAAACAATAAGAATGTATTTAGCTCTAATTTGAAATGATGATCCCTCTTCCTGTTGTGACCTCCTGATCCAGTTTTCCTCTCTACTGTTCCCTCTTTTTTAAAACTTATTCACCGTTCTCTTGATGGTTCTTGAATAAACAATAAGAATGTATTTAGCTCTAATTTGAAATGATGATCCCTCTTCCTGTTGTGACCTCCTGATCCAGTTTTCCTCTCTACTGTTCCCTCTTTTTTAAAACTTATTCACCGTTCTCTTGATGCTTCTTGAATAAACAATAAGAATGTATTTAGCTCTAATTTGAAATGATGATCCCTCTTCCTGTTGTGACCTCCTGATCCAGTTTTCCTCTCTACTGTTCCCTCTTTTTTAAAACATATTCACCGTTCTCTTGATGGTTCTTGAATAAACAATAAGAATGTATTTAGCTCTAATTTGAAATGATGATCCCTCTTCCTGTTGTGACCTCCTGATCCAGTTTTCCTCTCTACTGTTCCCTCTTTTTTAAAACTTATTCACCGTTCTCTTGATGCTTCTTGAATAAACAATAAGAATGTATTTAGCTCTAATTTGAAATGATGATCCCTCTTCCTGTTGTGACCTCCTGATCCAGTTTTCCTCTCTACTGTTCCCTCTTTTTTAAAACTTATTCACCGTTCTCTTGATGCTTCTTGAATAAACAATAAGAATGTATTTAGCTCTAATTTGAAATGATGATCCCTCTTCCTGTTGTGACCTCCTGATCCAGTTTTCCTCTCTACTGTTCCCTCTTTTTTAAAACTTATTCACCGTTCTCTTGATGGTTCTTGAATAAACAATAAGAATGTATTTAGCTCTAATTTGAAATGATGATCCCTCTTCCTGTTGTGACCTCCTGATCCAGTTTTCCTCTCTACTGTTCCCTCTTTTTTAAAACTTATTCACCGTTCTCTTGATGCTTCTTGAATAAACAATAAGAATGTATTTAGCTCTAATTTGAAATGATGATCCCTCTTCCTGTTGTGACCTCCTGATCCAGTTTTCCTCTCTACTGTTCCCTCTTTTTTAAAACTTATTCACCGTTCTCTTGATGGTTCTTGAATAAACAATAAGAATGTATTTAGCTCTAATTTGAAATGATGATCCCTCTTCCTGTTGTGACCTCCTGATCCAGTTTTCCTCTCTACTGTTCCCTCTTTTTTAAAACTTATTCACCGTTCTCTTGATGGTTCTTGAATAAACAATAAGAATGTATTTAGCTCTAATTTGAAATGATGATCTCTCTTCCTGTTGTGACCTCCTGATACAGTTTTCCTCTCTACTGTTCCCTCTTTTTTAAAACTTATTCACCGTTCTCTTGATGGTTCTTGAATAAACAATAAGAATGTATTTAGCTCTAATTTGAAATGATGATCTCTCTTCCTGTTGTGACCTCCTGATACAGTTTTCCTCTCTACTGTTCCCTCTTTTTTAAAACTTATTCACCGTTCTCTTGATGGTTCTTGAATAAACAATAAGAATGTATTTAGCTCTAATTTGAAATGATGATCCCTCTTCCTGTTGTGACCTCCTGATCCAGTTTTCCTCTCTACTGTTCCCTCTTTTTTAAAACTTATTCACCGTTCTCTTGATGCTTCTTGAATAAACAATAAGAATGTATTTAGCTCTAATTTGAAATGATGATCTCTCTTCCTGTTGTGACCTCCTGATACAGTTTTCCTCTCTACTGTTCCCTCTTTTTTAAAACTTATTCACCCTTCTCCTGATGGTTCTTAAATGGAATTGAAAATAGAAACTAGAATATGAATGTTAGTATCATCACTGAAGACGTGAAAAATCTTTTTCCTCTCACCACTGATCAGGTGAGAAGACAGTGGTTTTGACAGAAAAGGATTTTAATCTGTTCTATTTCTAGCTGAATAACTCAAGTGATTCTTACGACAAATGGTGTCAAGATGTCTAAACGTCTTATCTGAAAATCTGGAAAAATAAAACTCAATTAGTTTAGTGTTTTTTTTGTTTGTTTTTTTTTAGATATTAAACATTTTCTGGATTGAACAATTGTGTCCAAAATATTTAGATTCCGGCATTAAAAAAAAATTCCCTAGAGATTGATTTGCCGCTAAAGAAAATCAGTATCAATTTATATATACATGCATACATACATATATATATATATATCTGTGAATGACAAAAATATTGGCTCCTGAAAAATAAAATTTCGGTTGAGCTATGTGGGTGTGAGGGGTGCATTTGTAAACAGTGACTATTAAAGCTAATATAGCACGACTCTTCGGCAGAATTGAGTCACTGTCAGTCACTGTGTGTTTATCTAAATCTAAAAATAAACACGCTAAAATTCCCCTTCATCCCTGCCGTGCGCCGACGGCTTAGTGGTAGAAGTTCCGACTGACGCCAATTCAGTCGGATTTCGATCCTAGCTGTCTGTGGATGACAAATATATATATATATATATATATATATATATATATATATATATCGTTGCATTGAAATATTTGAAGATTGTAGATACCCGGAAAGCAAGTAACCGGACGTGGGTTCCAGGTGGGAAATATGTAAGTGAAGAAACGATTAGAATAAAACTTGCGGTTACATCTTACCCTTGTATTTAATAATTTCCTCTCAAGGAAGGCAAATAAGCCACTAAGGCGCAAAGACTTGTTGTGTGATAGGGAACATAAGAAAAACACTATCAAGGAGATGGAACAATAAAAGAACAAAAATTAAGGAGTCAGTACATAACGATTGACATTGCATTTAAATTTGTTAAGATCAAATTTAGCTGAGAAGAATGAAACTAGAAGAGTCCCACAAGCGATAACTGTGATAGAAGGAACCATTAGCATAGAACTTGCGGTTATATGTAACAATTTCAACTGTAAAAATGATGAGACATTACCGCTAATCTGGTATTGTAATTAAATTCACAAATTCTATGTTCCATATAGTCTATGAAAACAATTACCATGAAATTATTTATAGCAAAAGCAGAGGGCCACTCACGGCGGTTTGACATTGCTGAGGCCGAGATGCCAAGTCAAGACCAGTAACACTGGAGATTCTTCTTTGGATTTTATCAAGAATCTGTAAATATATAGCAGAATGAAGGACAAATGGTAGACTTATAAATATGTAAGATGGTGATATAAATTAAAACTGTTAAACTTAGTAACCAAAGATTCATGGAAGATTGAAGTTTAAAAGCAGTAAAATCGACCTTGCTACTCGAACGCTCCTCCGTGGCTCGATCGGTTAAGGCACGTCAGGCTATATGACGGTGCCGTATAAGACGCAGGTTCAATTCCTGTCGGAGGACGAATATTTTCTATGAATATTTCTCGGACATTCTGACCGGTAAATGTTATTAATACTGTTTATTAAAAAACAGAGCATTTACTTAAATATTTGTATCTATTAAAAGTATGTATAAACATAAAAATGTCTTAAAATAATTGTCCATTTCATATATATATATATATATATATATATATATATATATATATATATATATATATATATATATATAGGTATCGGCTAAAGTTTGTTCAGGAAAATAAAGTATTAGAAAATATAAGAAACTGAGTTAAATGCCAAAGACATTTTTTTTGTACAACGAGCAAAAGGAACTGAAAAGATTATGTTCGGCTAAACATCTAACTTGGGGAGGGCATGTTTGTTTAGAAAATTAGCATTCTAAGACATGGGATTGAGAAGCGAATCGGTAGTGATTTATGCATCTGAAAATAATTCATATTTATCTGTATCTCACTCATTTAAACCGTTATTTAACTCCTCTCTTTAAAACTTATATCTGTTAAATTTTAGGTCCCACCTTCATCTTTAGGCCTTTCTGTTCTCCTTTCTTCTGTTACACCTCTCTCTAGAGCAGGGGTGGGCAAACTACGGCCCGCGGGCCACATGCGGCCCGCCAAACGATTTTGTGCGGCCTGCTTTAAAATGTTATTTATTAAAACTATATTTTTCCTTTAAAAGCCCTTTATTTTGCCAATTTTAAATATCAATTATTTTGGTTTATATATACTATGCGGCCCAGTAAAACTATACATTTTTAGAATGCGGCCCTTGTACTAAAAAGTTTGCCCACTCCTGCTCTAGAGCAATCA
>OZ038507.1:66939904-66964904 GCA_964036315.1 Acanthosepion esculentum
TGGCTCATTAGGTTTGACTAGGTTTGCTCTACGCTTGTATTGAGCTCTTTAATTAGTTGTTTACTCGTATCGGGGTTTTTCTTTGGGCCTTGAACCTGTATCTGTGCGATTATTTTCGACAGACTTTCATGTTCCTGGCTCTTTCTTTTTTTAAAACCTTTTTTTCTTCGTGATTGATTTGGCTGTTGTTAAATCAAGAGTTCGAAGGTTTTTCGACACGAGTATAGTTACCTATACATATATATATATATATATATATATATATATATATATATATATATATATATATATATATATATATATGTATATATATGAGGAGTTACTGGTTTTATTTTTAATCCGACATCTTTATTACATTGTGGTAATATATAGTTATTAAATTCGGATAAATGACAAGTTAGCCATCGCGATAATGTAGTAACTGTTTAACAAATGTATGTGTTAAGTTCAAACAACGCACACATGCATATATATGTGTTAACCTGTGCGAGTCCATTTCAAACAACACACACGCATAACACACACACAACACGCACACATATATGCGTGAATGTGTGTGTGTGTGTGTCTCTGTGTGCTCGCGTTTTTAAGGGACAATTTATAAATTCGATATCCATTTCTTTTTTTAATCATTTAAAGAAACCGAACGAAAAATGTCCTACTTTCAAGGTGAATCAATTGGAAGGAAGACTGATGCTGTTGGCGTGGGTGGGGGTCGGGTGTTTTTGGTTGTTATGGGGGTGGAGCTGTCGAAAAAAGTCACTACATTTTTCCCAACTTATTCGCTCGTAGACAGAACACTGACAGGTTGTATGATGCATTCATTTATTTGACCGATACTCGATGCAAAGTTTTTAACGAATTCGTTTCAAATTTGAGGTTTGTATATGCGTGTATTTGTTCGTTTATAAGTTTTCTCAGAGTGATTGTGAAAGCGATTGTATGTATGAAAGAGTCTGTGTATAACTGAGTATATGAGTGTGTGTATGTGTGTGTGTATAAGTATATCATAGAACGTGTATCTGTGTTTGTGCGAAAAAAATCGGTGTAACTCATCGTATTGGAGAAAGCGTGTGTGTGTATATATATATGTAGATTTGTATATGAGTTGCAGAAAATAGCAGAGTGCGTGAGATTTTGATAGTGGATGTATGTATGCGTGTTCAGAAGTAATAGTGTGGGAGAGAAATAGAGAAAGTGAGTGAGAAGATGTGGGTGATAGAATGTGTGTAACACTTGGCGTGTGCTTGTGTTATGTTTGCGCGTGCGCGATAGTTTGTGAGTGCGTAAAAGAGGAAAGACGTGCGAAATCTTGAAGAAAAGAGTGTACGTATTCTCGAAGTAGTATGTGTGTGAGAGAAAGAGAGTGTGTGTATTTGTGTGTATGTATGAGTGAGAGAGAGGGGGTGTTCTAATATATACATATAAATATATATATATATTCGTTTTGTTTCAATTAATTTACAAAAGGGTGTATATATATATATATAATCAAGAAAACGCGAAAAAAATCGGTGTAACTCATTGTATTGGAGAAAGCGTGTATATATATATATATATATATATGTGTGTGTGTGTGTGTGTGTGTGTGTGTGTGTGTTTCTGCATATAAATTATTTGTTAAGCCTGGTAAAATTATTTTTTCCATTTATTTGTGTAATGTTCTGGTCTGAAGAGTTGAACTCGAAAATTCGATTTTAACGAAATAAATATCACGATGGTCTTTTAAAGTACTCGTTTTCATGATTATATATATATATATATATATATCCTTATGTAAATTAATTGAAACAAAACGATTAATTCCATTCGTTCGTATTTTCCCAATGAAACATGCCCCAGTGCACAGGTTATTACTGCATACGTCCATTCCAAGAAGTCGTTCCGAGCAGATTGACTCGGTTCTCGATTGGATTTAAAGCAGGAGAGTTTTCCGGCCCATTCTATAGTATTTCATTTTGGTGTGGCCTGTTTAGGGGCCAGAAAGAAAGACACGGAAGACGAAGGTAGGTTAAGAAGTGTATTGAAATAAAAGATATATACAAAGCGTTAGTAATAAGCAGATAGAAGTATACGCCCGAACGTTAGGTTTGTTGTCTGATGACGGTAGTCTTTGAGTATAGAATCCAGAGGTTGGCAGTGAATATTTCGAAGAGAGTAGGGAAGCGTAGTTCAGGTTAACAGTGGATATCTCAATTCAGTAGCAAAGCGTAGTTCTTCCTCCTGTTCTGGTCATCTTTGGTTCTGACAGGTTGTCATTGGACATTCGGAGAGCGTAACCAAGATGGCCGCCTTTATAGAAGACGGATTGAATATTTTACGCCTTCTGATTGGTTAACCTTCATTTGGGGGAACTATAAAGTGAGTCCAGTCATTTGGGTTTGCTCACTAGTACATAACGTATCCAAAATAACTTAACAAGGTTAACACTGCGTCTCGGCGGTGGCTACCCTGTTTGTATTTATGAAAGGAGGAAGAGTTCATTTTACTATAGGTGGGTTACTGCAACTGATTTGCTTGCTAGTGTGTTCCTGCCCCGTTAAAACTTTCGTAAGCTTCTTTGGAGTACCGTGCGTCGCAGACAATGGCCGTGTGACAAGTAATTGACAGTCGAGACAATAGTGTCTGGGAGTGATAAAAATCTGATGCAATCATAGATGACGGAATATTTTTCAAGGCCAAATTTCATCATACACCCCGGAAATAGATTCATATTACTGCACACCACTGCAAATGACCTAAACTGAGGAAAAATAGAAATCGATTACACCCTGTCACTCCAGTGGGTTTTTCAACTGAGCGTATGTTGACAAAAAGGAAACTAAAGCCGTTGTTTCCATTAATTTGAACAAGGGTGTATGTGTTCATGTGTGTACAGGGGGCGAATATGTAAGTTTGAAAGCGGATTTGTGTATGCGAGTGATTGTGAGGCGTGTGCGCGAATGCTTGCTAATATGATTTTACAATAATATTTACCTTGTACAAGCCCCAAGAGCCACTCGAAGTAGAGATTTATAGAGTAAGATCGAAGGGGCAGAGTTTATAAAGATCTGTAGATAACAGATAAACCTACACTTGAACAGGCTAAGCTTGTATTGATCGGAAAAGCACCCTCTTGGAAGTCGGTCCCACGAAGAAGCTGTTCGTAAGAAGAAGCTGTTCGAGGAGACCCTACATATGACCAACGGTATACGAAGGGAATGAGCGTAGTTCCCTACAATGGGCTTGGCCCTGGCGTATGTTCGTAAATGGATGTCTTCGCATGTTTGCATGTGAAAAATAAACCTGTGTTACAACATCGCTAGTACAAGTAAACACATTCCTGATATCGTTAGAGGGCGGATAATAGCCTAACGGTACCTTGAAGAGGTTCGGATAACTAGAAAATTGGAACACCTGTTCGCAAACATGAGGCTTCGCGTATCCGAACACACTTCCTCAACCCACCTGGAATAGCGTTTCTCTTTCTGTCAACTTTCTCTTCTTTATACTAATGTTTTAAATTCTTCATTCAAAGTCTTCTTCTTTAATTTTCCTCTTTAATTTTCTTCCTTTTTTTCTCCTTTGCAATAGTGCCTTTCCGGTTTGTACACATTTGCTAGATCAACAGAGAAATCAGGGTTATTTTTTTTTTAAATGGACCCTTCAATTGAATATTGCAGCCAAATCTGGTGCTCCTGCTCTATATTTAGAGATTCTTGATAAAATCCAATGAATCTGCAATGTTATTTCTATATATTTTATTGTTTTTTGTTGTTGTTGTTGTTTTTTTTAAACGTTTCGTCTATGAATTGAATACTGCTGCTATAGCAGGTATGGTGTCCCTGTTCTCTCTCTCGCGATTCATGACAAAATCCAAAGAAGGGACTGTATATTACAATCGATCCTGACGTGGTATCTCAACAAACAAAATGGCTTCCGTTTCGCCAGGTCAAAGACAATGACTAAATTTGTCTATCAAGCTTTGGATAAGAATGGCGAAGCATGAACTGTGGCTCTTGATATCACGAAGTCGTTCGACAGGGTTTGGCATGCTGGCGTTCTACGCATGCTCAAGGGATACGGTGTCACGGGACGAATATTTGGCTTAATCAAATCGTTCCTAACAAATCGTGTAATGAAAGTCGTGTTGAACGGGCACGCTTCCAGATCTTTTGATACTAACGCGGTTACCCCTACCCCAAGGTCCTGTCCTTGGACCTACGCTCTTTCTGATCTTTGTTAATGATCTCCCCGGATAACATGACCACACAAGATATAGCAGCAGTATTCAATTGACAGGCGAATGTGCCACATGGATTCTGACGGGGAAAAAACTTTCTGGTACGTTACAGGGAACCGCATTCTCTTGCATTAGAAGTAGCAATTAATTCGATATAGTGGCTTGACTATCATGTCAGAGGAAAACGATTGGAACTGATTAGAAGTCCTTCTCAAGATCAGTTTCCAGAGCTGCCTAAAGACCTAGTTGCCAACTGATGACATCGGGGAGAAGATCAGAAACAGCGTAGGTTCAAGGACAGAGCTTCGGCGGAACCCACCACGCGATAGTATGAAGTGAACGCTCATTGTAAGTGTATCCCCACCTATGGAAACCAAAGCAAAATATGCTTATTGTTGTAGCATACTGTTGTGGCCTTGTCGGGGCCAGAAATAAAGACACAAGCGAGGAATTGAGTTAAAAACGGCCATACAATCATATACAAACAAGAGCGTTACAGTGAGAATATTCGGTCCGACTCTCAGAGCTGACTGCTGGACACGGCACTTCACAAAAGGCAGTACCTGCTCCTATTTATAGCTGGGAGAGTCTACGAGTGCGTGGGTAAATTACCATAACATACGTACGGACGATAAAGGGTACGTCCCCTTTCACATAAATACAATAGTAAATACTGTATGTTGGTCTGCAGCTGGAGATTCGTCTCCAGCTGTGCTGTTCAAGCTCTCTGCTTCCGGACAGAGCAGATCCCCAGACAAGGCTGTATTGAAGGGCAGAGTCTCGTCTCAGGAAGCAGCTACCCCGCTTTATACGGGGTCTAGAGGTAATTTTTGGCCGAGCCTACGGGTTCGGATATCCAGATTAAAATCGGCTTTGTGCATGCCGTATTAATGTTTTGGTTTTATTTCTAAGATTTTATATAAATAGAATATAAAAATATTTTTTTTTATTTTGTATTAAGATTTTATTTTTATTTTCTTTATAAATGAACATAAAATGATCTTAAATGCTTTAATGATGCGAGAAGAGATAATACAGTAGAATCCCTAACAACCGGACTAAGAAGACCTTCCGGATATGAGGAATTGGTTATAACGTGCCGACATGAGGGATTCTGGATATGAGGGATTCTGGATATGAGGGATTCCGATTATGAGGAATTGGTAAAAAAATGTGCGGATATGAGGGATTCCGGATATGAGGAATTGGTTACAGCGTCCGGATATGAAGAAGACCGGAAATGAGGGATTCCAGATATGAGGAATTGGTTACAACGTCCGGATATGAGGGAGTCCGGAAATGAGGGATTCCGGATACGAGAGATTCCGGATATGAGGTATTCCGGATATGAGGTATTCCGGATATGAGTAATTGGTTACAAAGTCTGGATATGAGGGATTATATTTAAATTAAAATAAAAGAACTGAAATCAGGTTTAAAATTTATTTTCGATGTTTTATAGTAAACAAAATAAGCTACTGGTGAGTGAAATATAACAGAATTGATTTTAAGGAAAAAGAAAAAAAATTATATAGTGTTAATTAAAATTCATTAACTTAATTATGCCACGTATGCAAAACAAATAATGTAACGATGATTTTTAAATCACTGTTGCATGATGATTCTTTCTCGTGTAATGTCATTCTCAACTTTTTCCGCATTTCGTAATGCTTTTGTTCATGAAATTTTTTAAACGAAAATCACGTTTTAACTCTGAGTGCGTTATTGCAATCGCCATAGGTGAATGCTGGTTTTCTTACCATAAAACTGATAACCTTTCCAATAGGTTTTTAAAATTCAGTCCAGGTTTAATCACAATCACGTTTTTTCTTTCTTTATTCATTGTGACAGTGTGACCGCTTGGGAATAGTTTTCTCGAAGATTTTATATCATAAAATGTTGACTTTCCTATGTTGAACTCAGCCATTAGTTACAATGAACTTTCACTAGCGTCTAGTCTGTTTAAAATTCCCACTTTTGCGATAACTTCAAAGTTGTCCTTTCCTCTTATTCCCAGCATCTTTTGCACCAATAAAATCTATTAGGGTGAAATAAGTATAAGCAATTATCCAAAGTAAATTTCCTGGAAAACAGAAATTTCAAATCAGTTACATATCACACAAATAGTTCAAATATACACATCACAATCATGTCCGGATATGCGAGATTCCGGATATGAGGTACGCCGGATATGAGGGATTTCGGATATCAGGGATTTAGGATATGAGAGATTCTACTATATTTTCTATATGAATAGAGTGTTAATTTATTTAAAAAGTATTATTATAGACCAATGATCCTTAGACGGGTATTCCATAGACCAATTCCTGAGACAAATGTTCTTAGACAGGTTTCCCTTATAGCAATATTCTTTAGACCAATGTTCCTTAAAGCAATGTTCATTAGACCAGTATTCTTTAAATGAATGTTCCAAAATCCTTATTTCGTTATTATTGAACTCTTAAATTTCAAGTTCCTCTTTTTAATATGTTTAGCACTTGTCCACCTGAATTCTTCATCTGCTATTTCATTGGCAAAACTATTTCTCAGGTCAATCAATCACCCGTTTGCGGCATTAGCATCCGTGAACAAATAACCACTCTTCACAACATCGGTATATACAGAGGATCATCTCTGAACGCACAACGCGTCTAAGAATTTGGCGTAAACAAGCGGAAAGTATGGATCCACCCTGCTTTTTACCAACGGGGGACCCTACTGCTTCTAGGGTAATTTTGTGGCGAATATTTTCGTGACATACATGGAAGAAACTTTGTAATAAAAACAATTGTTAATATCAGTTATTGCTGGTGCGAAAAATACGCAAAGAATTTTTTTTTTTTAACAATAATTTTCATCCTGTGCAAGGCCCAAGAGCCACTGTGTCGGCATAGCATGTAGAATAAAATAAAGAATAAAAATGAAGCAAAGAAAAAAATAAAGATGTATGTAATGAATGAAAAAGGAAGAAGCACAAAGAAGAAAAGAAAAAAGAAAGACGTCATGAATGAAAGAAGAAGAAGAAAGATGGAAAGGAAAAAGAAAAACGAAATGAATGAAAAAGGACGAATAAAAAAGAAAGAAAAAAGAAAGGCGTAATGAATGGAAAAAGATGTATGAAAAAAAAAGAAATAATAAAGAATAAATGAAAAAAGAAAGAATAGTAATAAAGAAAGAAAAAGAATAAGAGACATTGTTGAAAAGGATATGTGGGGAAGATAATGGTTGACACTAGACTTGAAGAGGTTAAGATTGTTGTGATCTGATAAGCATCAATTTTGGTAGTCGGTTCCATAAAACAGCGGTTCGTAGGAAGAAGCTGTTCGAGTGGAACTTACATCTCACCAATGGAATACTAAGGAAATGGTTGTTCTGGAATACAATATGCTTGGTATGGTGGGTCTTAGTCGTCAGTGTTAGAACTGCTGGACCTAACAGCTAAGCAATTTACTGTTCTTGCTACAAAGTACATTGCATTTTTATTACATAAGATTTTAATGAATAAAAGAAATTTAAAAAATATCACTTTATTCAAATGCAACAAAATAAATGAAAGTTACAGAAAAGACGAATTCTGAATTATCTTATCTACTACAGATTTTTAATGCCTAAATTAAAAAAATAAATAACACGAATTCATTGCATTTTATTTAGGAATTCACGGAAATTGATAACTTTGATTTTAAATCAGGTTGAAATTAGATTCGAGTTGAAATGAATTCCGAATTGAAATTAGTTCCAAGTTGTAATTAGTTCCGAGTTGAAATTAGTTCTGTCACTCAAGGATAAAAGTAATTCTTCGAAAACAAATTGAAAGAAAGAAAGAAATAAAGAAAGAAAAAGAAAGAAAGAAAAGAGAAAGAAAGAAAGAAATCGAAAATTCAATATAATGGAGAGTGGTGAAAGAGCGATATACTGAAGACTTAAAGAAAGAAAGAAAGAAAGAAAGAAAGAAAGAAAGAAGATTGCCACGAAGAAAAGTAACAATCAAAAGAAAAAATAGAAGAGAAACAAGAAAAAAAAGGAGAAAAATAAAAATGAAATCTCGGCAGAGCATGTAGAATAAAATAAGGAATAAAAATGAAGCAAAGAAAAAATAAAGATGTATGCAATGAATGAAAAAGGAAGAATCACAAAAAAGAAAAGAAAAAAGAAAGTCGTCATGTATGAGAGCTGAAGAATAAAAAAGAAGGAAAGGAAAAAGAAAAACGAAATGAATGAAAAAGGACGAATAAAAAGGAGAGAAAATAGAAAGACGTAATGATTGAAGAATAAAAACAAGGAAAGAAAAAAAGAAAGGCGCCATGAATGAAAGAGGAAGAAGAAAAAAAAGGAAAAGAAAAAGAAAAAGAAAATGAATGAAAAAGGACGAATAAGAAGGAGAGAAAATAGAAAGACGTAATGATTGAAAGAGGAAGAATAAAAAGAAGGAAAGAAAAAAGAAAGGCGTAATGAATGGAAAAAGATGTATTTTAAAAAAGAAATAATAAAGAATAAATGAAAAAGAAAGAATAGTAAGAAAGAAATAAATAAAAAGGAAGACGTAGTGAATGAAAAAGAAACAATGCAAAAGAAAGAAAAAGAAAGACGTAATGAATCAAAAAGAAACAATGAAAAACAAGGAAAGAATAAGAAAGACGTAATGAATGAAAAAATAATAAACATGAGAGAAAAAGAAAGATGTAATGATTGAAAGAGGAAGAATAAAAAGAAATAAAGAGTAAAGTAGGACGTAATGAATGAAAAAAAGAATAGAAATAAAGAAAAACACGTAATGAATGAAAAAGAAAAAGAAAAAGAATAAAAAGGAAAGAAAGAAAAAGAAAGACGTAATGAATGAAAAAGAAGTAATAAAAATGAAGGAAAGAAAAAAAGAAAGACATAATAAGTGAAAAGGAAGAATAAAAAAGAACGAAAGAAAAATACGTAATGAATGAAAGAGAAAGACTAAAAAAAGAAAGAAAAAAGGAAGAAGTAATGAATGAAAAAGGACGGATAAAAATAAAAGAAGGAAAAAAGAAAGACGTAATGAATAAAAAAAGAATAAAAAAGAAGGAAATAAAAAAGAAAGAGAGAATGAACGAATGAAAAAAGAAGAATGAAAAATAAGATGAGAGAAATGAAAAAATTTAAAAGAATGAAATGTTAAATAAGGGTGAATGAAAAACTAAAAAACGAAAATGCTAAAAGTTGAAAACAAAATAAAGAAAAATAAATGTTTCACTATGAAAACAAATGAGAAAGACGGAATAAAAACAGACGAAAAAAATATATATATCCAGACGTTGAATGAAAGAAAATAAGAACAAAAATGAAACTTTGAACGGGAAACGAGAATAATGTAGGAATGTTGCAAAAATAACAGAAATACGAAACGAAAAAAATAAGCGTAAATAAGACATTTTACCCTAAACTCCAACTTTCCACCAACATGCCACCAACTGTAATCGAAAAATATGCCTTTATTATATATATAAAAAAAGTATATCAAACAAAACGTGTGCAGATCAAACAGCCAGTCAAAATGGCGAGGGTCTGTTTTTCTCCCTTTTTCAACTTGTCTCCGGAATCGCTGCAAGAAACCGTCTACCGACATCGGGTGGCCGTATTTCATCGACAGGCATATCTGGGCATTTTGCCGTAAGCTTAGGGCCGCCTCTGTACTTGGTTAGTGACCGTGAACTCGTCTTGTTAACGATGAGAACGAGAACAAACGAGATTTGGGCGTCAGATAACCGAGAAATGAGTGGCGAAAAAAGAAAGAAGGAAAGGATTGGAGTAGAGAAGTAGAAAGAGAAAGAAGAGGAAGAAGGAATGTCAAAAAGAATGAAAACACTGGGACAGACGAACAAAGAAGAAAAGAAGGAAAGAAGGAAAACATGGCGGTTGGAGAAATAAAAATAAAAAGGATAAAATGACTTGAAAGAAAGAAAGAAAGAAAGAAAGAAAGAAAGAAAGAAAGAAAGAAAGAAAGAAAGAAAGAAAAAAAGAAAGAAAAAAGAAATAAAGAAAGAAAGAAGGAAAGAAGAAAGAAAGAAAGAAAGAAAGAAAGAAAGGAAGGAAGAAAGAAAGAAAGAAAGAAAGAAAGAAAAAAGAAAGAAAGGAAGAAAGAAAGAAAGAAAGAAAGAAAGGAAGGAAGAAAGAAAGAAAGAAAAAAGAAAGAAAAAAGAAATAAAGAAAGAAGGAAAGAAGAAAGAAAGAAAGAAAGAAAGAAAGGAAGGAAGAAAGAAAGAAAGAAAGAAAGAAAGAAAAAAAGAAAGAAAGAAAAAAGAAAGAAAGAAAGAAAGAAAGAAGAAAGAAAGAAAGAAAGAAAGAAAGAAAGAAAGAAAAAAGAAAGAAAGAAGGAAAGAAAGAAGAAAGGAAGAAAGAAAGAATTGTAGAGGGGATGAGAAAGAAAAAATTAGAAAAATAAAGTAAGGAAAATAAAAAAGAACTTGAAAATATGAAAATAAATGAAAATCCTTTGAAAAAGCCAGACGAAAATAGTAAAAAGAAAGATAGAAGAAAAGAAAGAAAGAATTGTAGAGGAGATAAGAAAGAAAGAATAAAAAAAGTAAAGGAAAGAAAATAAAAAAATATCTTGAAAATATAAAAATCCTTTGAAAAAATCCAGACGAAAATAGAAGAAATAGATAAATAATGGCTGCGGTGGAAATGAGAGAGAAATATATAAATAAAAGGAAAAGGCTCTTTTATTTGCAATAAGAAAGAAAGAAAGAAAGAAAGAAAGAAACAAAGAAACAAAGAATAGCTGTAAAGAGAGAAAAGCCGACTAATAAATAAGAAATAAAAGAAGAAAAAGGAAAGAAACTATAATAAACAAATAAGTAAAGAACGAGGTAGAAAGAAATTCTAACACAGATTCATAGAATGTAAAATGAAGGAAGAAAAAAATTCTGAGGGCAAAAATTAGGTTGCAAATGTCGAAGGAACATGTAAATCCAGCCAGAAAAAGCAAATGCCACGACTATTTTAACAAAGAACAACCGTCGGCTTTTCTATTAATAATAATTGCAGTAGCCATGATGCTTGGCACGATAAGAAACCCCTAAGAACGAGAACAAGGCGAGACTTTGTTCGGCCATTTATCAGCCATATTGGATGTGTCTATAAATATCTGCGTTTCTATATAAAATCTTGGAACATAGAATCCTTTATAACAAGAATCAGTTACCGCTTTTTCTTGTAACAAAAAATAAGTTTCATTGATCTTTCATCCTTTTCTCTTTTCCTATGTTTATTTCTTGCTTTTTTTTTCTTTATTTAAAACAACTTTTATCACTTTTTCTTTATTTCTTCTTTGTGTTCCTTCTGTTCTGTCTCTTTCTCTTTATGTCTACACGTCTGCTCTTCTTTTTCTTCTTCAGGCTTTTCTTTTTCTTTTTCTTTCTTATTGTTTATTTCTTATTTTTTTCAATTACATTTAAATTACTTATGTACTACTTCCTTTCTTTCTCTTATCTTTTCCTTAATGTAACTTACATTTTTCCTTTTTTTCTTCCTCCTCCTTTCTTCTGTCTTATTTATTTTTTTAAATTTATTTTCTTCTTATTACTCGACACTCATTTATAATTTATATTACTTTCTTCCTTCCTTTTTGTTTTTTCTTTCATCCTTTCTTACGCATCCTCTTTCTTTGTTTTCATTGTTGTTTTCTTCCATGTTTTTCTGCTTTCTTCTTTCTTTCTTTTTTCTTTCTTTCTTTTTTCTTTCTTTCTTTTTGTTAATTTCTTTTTGTCTTACTTTTCTTTTTAACAGTCGTACTTTATCACTTTTTTTTAGTTTTTCCTACTTTTTAACTGTACCCTTTTTTCTTTCATTTCTTCTCCTTTTCTTCTTTGTTCGTTCTATTCTTTTTTTTATTTTCTTCATCTTTTTCCCACTTTCTGTTATTATCATCTTTTTCCTATCTTTTCTTCTATTTCTTTCGTTTGCAGTGTTATCTCATTCCTCTATCATCTACTGTTTTTTTTATTATTTTTTTAAATTTTTAATCATTATTTTCGGTTTTCTTCCATCGTATATACTTCCCTATAATTTTACTTTTCTACGCTTTTTTCTTCATATTATCCGCAAAAAAGAATGAAAATAAAAATAAGAAAAAAAACTTTTTTATTTTAATTTTCATTCTTTCTTTTTCCTTCATTTTTTTTCACATTTCTTCATTCTCTTATTTTCTTCCATTTCTCTCCTATTTTATCTCCATATTTTTCTATTTGTAATTTTAATTTTTTCATTTCCCTTCATATTTTTTTTTTCACTTTTCCCCCTTCGTAATCATTTCTGCCATCTTTCTTTCTACTTTTTTCTTCATTTTCGCCTTTATTTCTTCTTTTTTTACCCCCCTTTTTCCCCCATACATTTAATTTTCATTCTTTGTAAAAGCTTTTCTTGCTCTGCTGTTCTTTCTTTTTTACTTTTTACTTTTATATTCCTTTTCTTCTTCTTCTTCTTCTTCTTCTTCTTCTTCTTCTTCTTCTTCTTCTTCTTCTTCTTCTTCTTCTTCTTACTTTTTATTTTTATATCCCTTTTCGTCTTCTTCTTCTTCTTCTTCTTCTTCTTCTTCTTCTTCTTCTTCTTCTTACTTTTTACTTTTATATCCCTTTTCTTCTTCTTCTTCTTCTTCTTCTTCTTCTTCTTCTTCTTCTTCTTCTTCTTCTTCTTCTTCTTCTTCTTCGGCTTCTCATTTAACGAACATTTTTTCCTCGCTTGAGAAAAAACAAATGGCTTCTCTTTCAACTCTGCTAAGATTCATTGAAGAAAACCGTTGTTAATAATATGTTCCTTTTCGAAGGCAGCATAAGGCGATTCTGGGAACCTCTCTTCAGATTATGGCCATTTTGGGCTACAAGTAGAACCTAGTGTGCAGTTTCAAATTCTTCATATATCGAAACTGTAACAACAATGTCTCTGTTCGTCAATTTTCAACACCGCCCAAGCCGTAACTCGTACATGGGAGTTGTAAGTCATTTGAAAATTGTACACCCATAAAACAAATTGCAATTTACAATAGACGTTTAGTATTCACGTGCTCGTGGGCGAGGATGGAATTTTAGGACTGTGAACGTAATGCTTGTATATTAATTTGAGGTTTGTTGATCAAATTATAAAGCCCAAATTTAGGTATAATAACCTGTTACGACAGACTTGCTTTACAATAATATATTCGGACTGAATTTATGGCATGAGGAGTCACCATTATTTACAATCTATTGTCTTCATCCATGTTGTTATTATCACAGCCCTTCGGCTGGTGTGCACTCTGGTCTTCTTCAAATATCGATCAGGATATTTTTTAAAAATATTATTGTTCACCCAATACAAGGCCCAAGAGCCACTCAACGTAGTCGTTTATTGAATGAGCTTGTAGTAAACGCGGAAAGAAGGGGGTAAGAAGTATGTGTTATATAGGATATATAGGATAAATAAAAGTGAACCTTAGACTTGAAGATCCTATTGATCGGTAAAGCATCCTCTCGGGAGGTACGTTCCACAAAAGATAGACCTTGGGAAGAGGCTGTTTGAGTGGAAATATCAACTTACAAATGGAATACGAAGGGGATGAAGATCGAACCTGTGTACACGGCATGGCGGTCGCCAGCTGTGAAAGTCTGAACTGAACATTATGAGGGTTTCAAACGTAAACTTTCATTTCCATCTACAAGTTTAGACTAATTTACAATTCCTTGAAGTTGTGAGTTCAATCACTGGGCCGGGTAGTAGAGACTTGGTGCAACGAGAAAAATAAACAGAACTGGATAAGATATCATGGTCATAGAGATATCCATAGATGAGTGAGAAAAATCTACACATGTGTATTGAAAGTCTAAGATCCCGGATCGATAACCCCCTGAAGAAAGCCTAGAGCACAACGACAGAAACGTGTTGATAAAAAAAAAGAATGATACGTATTAAATAATATATCAAATAGCATTCTGCAAATAATATCTTATTATAATTCTGCTTGTACTTCCTTTAGTTAGTACGGCCGTTACTCTCTGCCAATACCTGAAGAATAATGGGCTATATTTTCATTATTCGGACTATTGTCCTCATCTTTGTCACCATATTTATTACAACGTTTCGGCCGTTGTACGCTCAGGCCTTCTTCAGGTGGTTGGAATGTCGAACTGAACCCTTTATTTCGCTCGCTGGGCTAGACTGTTATAGTTCTGCGTGCCATATCTAATGGATGTCAGTTATCAGTTATCTCCTGTTAATTCCCATCTCCAAGATCTCCACCGCCTTAACCAGGTATTGAACTCACATTCTTTAGGCCCTGTCACTGGATCTAACTAACGCCTTTATCCACTGTGCCATGTGTCCTCAAGGATATCAGTTATATCCTTGCATTGCTACTAAACCCAAAGCATCATTAACCTAAACACTAAAATCATATTCTTATTCACGATACTTTCATATTGATGTCATCCGTAGCGTCAGAAATATCTAAACTGTCAGCTGTAAAAAATTCTTTTCAGCTCAATGGTTAAAAATGGCTTCGAGAACGTAACGTTTGTCGGTCTAAGCGCGAGCAATCCTTCTTCGAATCTCGTGGACTGGCGCTAAACAATCACAGAACGAACTGTATCCAAATTGCAATAACAAGCATAGATGTAACTCAAAGAGAAAATGATAGCTTAAGATGTTGACGTACCACGCCTATTTGAAAGAAAAGACTAAGAAGGAAGCCCCCATGAATAATAGAAAGAGCGATAACAGCTACTGGACTTGAGGAACCTATTTTTTCTGAAAAGGTTAAGGAGGTAGCCTCCATCAATACTGGAAAGAGCGATAACAGCTACTGGACATGAGAAACCTCTTTTCCTGAAAAGGTTAGGAAGGTAGCCCCCATCAATACGAGAAAGACCGTTAACAACTACTGGAGATGAGAAACCTATTTTCCTGAAATGGTTTTGGAAGATAGCGTTCATCAATACTTGAAAGAGCGATAATAGCTACTGTACTTGAGTAACCTATTTACAGAGTATCCTGTAATTTTGGGACACATTTTAAACACAGTATCTTGGATTGTAAAAATGACATAGCCTGCCAAAAATATTTATTGCATAACTGATACACAAGAATTCATCATATTATCTAAGATTTAGATATTACAACTCTGGGATGGATGAACAGACACAAACTCACTGAGGGTCCACCGATAGCAAAAGAAAAATCAGATACCCGTAGGAAACAGCTAAATCTTAGATAATATGTCGAACACTTGCATTTCAGTCATGTAATAAATATATTTGTTAATCTATGTCATTTTTATAATCCAAGATCTTCTTTGTGCCGTGACTCTTCAGGGCGTAGGCGATCATGGCCCTCCGCCTCCTGCTGTCCTAATACGTTTTGTCTTTTTATTATTTCTCCCAGACCCTGTTCCGCCATCCATTTGATCAATCCCATTAAATATGACACGCGTTGTTTTCCCTGTCCCGCATTCCGACCTATGAGTACCTGATTTTCCAAGCCTTCCTTCCTCATTACGTGTCCTGGAATTTTCAGCTGCCTCTTCCTCATGTTTCTTTTTTTTTTGTCTCTATTCTCTCCAAAACGTCATCGTTAATTACATGTTCGGTCCTCAGCATCTTTCTGTAGAAACACACTTCTGTCGCCTCGAGTCTCTTCTTCATCTTCAACTTCATATACAATAATTCAACATATTATCCAAGATTTGAATATTGCATCCATGAGATGGTCATCACCCCAAAGAGAACATGCACAAGCTCGCACATACGGGACTGTTACTTGATATCTGTTCTCCTGTAGGGCAGAGTATGTTGGTAATCACCTTTTTTTTAACCCAAATATAAATTAAGGACTTTTGATGAGTCAATAGTCAGTTAACTGGAGTTTGTGTCTCGATAAAAACACCGTGGAGAAAGCAAGGGGCAACCACTTTACTATCAATCCCCCAATCAACAATGGCAACCAACCATGTCAATATCAGACACTGTTATGTAATATCAGTCCTCATATAAAGCAGATACAAGAGAGCCTTGAAGCAACTGGAATGTGGGATTACAGGAAAATGATGAAAATACAACGGGCTGAACATGGAAGTTACGAACAAATTTCAAGAAAAATGGGAATTAAAAAGATACTTTTACCTATACAAAAAACAAAAAACAAATTGAAATTTCTGGGACACATAATGAGGAAGAATAGCTTGGTGAAATTTGACACACACAAGGCATATTGAAGGAAAGAAAGATATATTCAATCAGAGAGGAAACTATATAACTAGCCTGAGGAAAAGGATGCGTGAGTGAGGATCAAAAGACAAAAAAATAATAAGAGCTACAAACAGTAGAAAGTGTTGGAAAGCTATGATTGACCACGCCCTGAAAGCACGCGGCACATTGAAGAAGACAAGTGGTATATCTGTCTATATTTCTGAGATGAGGTATTATGTACACTATTTACATTATTCGGACTATTGTCCTCATCTTTGTCGCCATATTTATTACAACGTTTCAGCCTTTCACTATCTGTCTATATTTCTGAGCTGAGGTATTATGTACACTATTTACATTATTCGGACTATTGTCCTCATCTTTGTCACCATATTTATTACAACGTTTCAGCCTTTCACTATCTGTCTATATTTCTGAGATAAGCTATTATGTACACTATTTACATTATTCGGACTATTGCCCTCATCTTTGTTGCCATATTTATTACAACGTTTCGGCCTTTCAGTATCTGTCTATATTTCTGAGATGAGGTATTATGTACACTATTTACATTATTCGGACTATTGTCCTCTATTATGTCGCCATATTTATTACAACGTTTCAGCCTTTCAGTATCTGTCTATATTTCTGAGATGAGGTATTATGTACACTATTTACATTATTCGGACTATTGTCCTCTATTATGTCGCCATATTTATTACAACGTTTCAGCCTTTCAGTATCTGTCTATATTTCTGAGATGAGGTATTATGTACACTATTTACATTATTCGGACTATTGCCCTCATCTTTGTTGCCATATTTATTACAACGTTTCGGCCTTTCAGTATCTGTCTATATTTCTGAGATGAGGTATTATGTACACTATTTACATTATTCGGACTATTGTCCTCTATTATGTCGCCATATTTATTACAACGTTTCAGCCTTTCAGTATCTGTCTATATTTCTGAGATGAGGTATTATGTACACTATTTATATTATTCGGACTATTGTCCTCATCTTTGTCGCCATATTTATTACAACGTTTCGGCCTTTCAGTATCTGTCTATATTTCTGAGATGAGGTATTATGTACACTATTTTATACAATACACGCCAACGGCGTGGAGCAGGTAAACCATTGCTAGTATTTAGATAGGATATTACCTCTACCTACAATAGTGTCCAACATATTTATGAGGATTCGGACATACCCATTAGTGTTCATAGGTATGTTATATAACACTATACAAATTCAAATTTCCATCATATAGATTTTACTTCGTTCTCTCACTGTTCAAATATCGAACGTATAACTATTTCTAATTTCTATATTTCCATTTTTACACCATATTATTTCAATACCTGTCTATATTTCTTAGATGAGGTATTATGTACACTATTTGTCCTCATCTTTGTTGCCTCAAGGACACATGGCACAGTAACTAAAGGCGTTAGTTAGATCCAGTGACAGGACCCAAAGAGTGTGAGTTCAATACCTTGTTAAGGCGGTGGAGAACTTGGAGGAGAATTAACAGGAGATAACTGATAACTGACATACATTAGGCATGGCACGTGGAACTAGAACAGCCTACCCCAGTGAGCGAAATAAAGGGTTTAGTTCGACATTCCAGTCTATATATATATATATATATATATATATATATAGTGGCGTTCGATAAAAGTGACTCACCTGATTTTTTTACTTAAGAATATTTTCGCCTATTGTTCTTGGGGTCAAACTAATTTTTAATATTACTAATATAAAGACCCCTTCCCGACCATCTAGTAAAAACAGTTTAATCACCCTAAGGTATTCTATTGAAAATTATAATTTTGGATATAAATGAGATTTAGAAAAAAAGTGACTCACTTATTTCCTGCAACTAGTAATCAATAGAAACATAACCGAACAGCTTTAAATAAAGAATAATAGAGGTATAATTTATTTATAATAGGTAATATAGTTCAAAATATTTAATAATCTATGGGTCCTTCTTTTATTTTGAATAACTTTTTCAACCCTTTTTTGGCATTGACTTCATTAGGTTCTGGCAAATCTCATCTCCAAGCATTGAATTCCATTCGGATATGAAATTCACAATCAAATTCTCTTTGTTGCTCAACTGCTTTCTCGAGAGCCTGTACTTTATAATGTTCCATAGGTTTTCCATGGGGTTGAGGTCAGGAGAGTGGGGCGGCCATGTCATAACACTCACCTGCTTCTTATCAAAGTATTCCTTCATCAATTTTGATTTGTGACAGAGAGCATTATCCTGCATAAAAATGAGCTTGGTGTGGGTCGATGTGCACCCTTTCAGCAGAAGGAAGCAGATATGGCTCTAAAATACTTTTGTACTGCTCGCTCCTGAGGGTCTTTTCAATAGGTTTTAAGAAACCTGTCCCATGAAAAGAAAAGCATCCTCAGAACATTATACTGAACGGATGCTTGACAGTACTTACTGCTAAATTCAAAGAGCTTTCAAAGCTTCTTCTTTGGATTTTAGATTGCTTATGCTTTGAATTTTGGCCAACTTTCGTTTCATCAGAGAACATTTAGTAAAAAAAATCAGATGAATCACTTTTATCGAACAGCATTATATATATATATATATATATATATATATATATATATATATATATATATATATATATATATTTGGAATTTTCAATTTCTTTTTGAATTTGTAGGTTTGATGAATTGGATCGTGATTACGATTCCAATGTAATAAATTATAACCATGTAATATTAGTGTTTGAACCTTTTATATATATATATATATATATATATATATATATATATATATATATATATATATATATATATATATATATATATATATATATATATATGATATAAAAGGGTCAAATACTAATATTCCATGGTTATAATTTATTACATTGGAATCGTCGTAATCACGATCCAATTCATCAGACCTACAAATTTAAAAAAGAAATTGGAAATTCCAAATATATATATATATATATATATATACATTGACCACTAATATTATCTATATATATATATATATATATATATATATATATATATATATATATATATATATATTCGTGAATTCGTGAATTGCCACATTATTATATTAAAAAACGTTCTCACTTACAATATGCAAAATAAAACACTAGCGTCGCAAATTTGCACGCTGGAAAATTTTCTTAGCGAAGTGAATTCGCCATTGCTTTCATTAACTTTACTTGTTTATTCTTTGTATGACTACTTCTTTATAATATTATCTTGCACCCTTTGATATATATATATTGATATATATATTAAATGATGCAGGATAATTAATATTATATATATATATATTATTTAAATGGTGCAGGATAATTAATAGTATATATATATATATATATATATATATATATATATATATATATATATATATATATATATATATATATATACTCGTGTCGAAAAACCTTCGAATTCTTGATTTAACAATATCCAAATCAATCTCGTAGGGAAAAAAGGTTTTAAAAAAGAAAGAGCCAGGAACATCAAAGTCTGTAGAAAATAATCGCACAGATACAGGTTCAAGGCCCAAAGAAAAAACCCGATACTTGTAAACAACTAACTACATATGTCGATACAAACCAACTGAGCCTGATGATCTGCCTAAGTGAAACATTGGTATGTTTGTCTGGCTCATTATGTTTGACTATATATATATATATATATATATATATATATATATATATATATATATATATATATATATATATATATAATTAAGACATGATCTCCCAGGGATCCCTTATTGTGTCTATCAAACCGTTTATTTTCAATGAAATATAGGAAACCAACCACAACTGAAATTATTAATGTCTTCACGTGACATTCTTCAATTTTTTTTTTCCTCTTCTAGATGCTTGGATTTGGATAGATTTTTTCATTTGCTTGTTTTTTTTGGGAAGACCTTAAAGGTAACATCACTGTCTGCGTGAACTGCTACGTTAGTAAGAATGCGCATTCCATTTTTGTCGTCTCTGGTCGCTATATCAGGGCTGCGAACTTTGATTATTCTGTCTGACTTTATTGTAAACTCCTATAAAGTGTTTATATGTCCTATGTACGTAACTGTGACAGCGTGGTTTTCGTCTCCTTCTTTGGCAGTTTCCTTCGCACGAAAGTTATATATTTTCCATTACAGATATTGGTCTACACTGTCATGCCGATTTTTATATACGGAGGATATGCCGTGTAACAAGATGGTCAGTTGTTTTTGGATATTCATAACATACTCAGCATTTGGGATCAGTTATTATTATTATTATTATTATTATTATTATTATTATTATTATTATTATTATTATTTACAATAATAATAATAATGGAGTATTTTCTTGTAGTTACGATAGAAGGGCAAGTGATAATAATTCACTCCACATCACTACTATTATTATTATTATTATTATTTACAATAATAATAATAATGGAGTATTTTCTTGTAGTTACGATAGAAGGGCAAGTGATAATAATTCACTCCAAATTACTACTACTATTATTATTATTATTCTGCTCATCAGCGCCTTCATATTCGACTTTGCTACTATTGTCGGCTGTTAGTCGTTCTCCTTATCTCCCCTGAGGTGGAAAAATAGCCAGGTTTTCAAGCATCCTGCTCGTGTCTTTACGATGGCTGGCATCAGGCTACCAATCTAATCAGCGCCTATTATACGCACATAAAACCGTCCTTAAGTCGACGGTCGCGCGGCACAAGCGGCCTGGCCCTCTGTTAATCAGAAAGCATTCATGGCGCCTATTGCAATGCTACGCCCCCAGGCGGCGGACATTTAAACGAGGTGGAATTATGCAATTACGATTAAACTGCTCTTTCGCCTTCTTCTTCTTCCTCTACTTCTTCTTCTTCTTTTTCAGCCTCCTCCTCCCTCCTCTTCTTCTTACTAGTAATTATTATTGTCATTTTCTTCTTCCTCTTTTTCTTCAGTAATATTTTCTCCTTCTTCTTCTTCTGCTTATTCTTCCTCTTCGTCTTTTTCTTTCGTAACATTTTCTTCTTCCCGGATAATTATTATTGTCTTTTCTTCTTCTTCTTCTTCTTCTTCTTCTTCTTCTTATTATTATTATTATTATTATTATTATTATTATTATTATTATTATTATTGATGGATACTATTTTTCTTCTCTGTTTCTTATTTTCTTCTTCTTTTCGATCTGGTCTTCGTATTGTTTGATTATTTTTTCTTCTTCATCTTTCAGAGACATATTTTTTCTTCTCTTTATTATTGATCTCTTATTCTTTTCTCCATTTCTTCCTTCCTTCCTTCCTTCCTTCCTACCTTCATTCCTTCCTTCCTTCATTTATTTATTCATTCTCCATTAAGGGATTACATTTTCCCTCACTTTCCCCTCCATTCTTATTTGCCTGATTGCTGTTTTTTCCTTCCTTCCTTCTTCTTCTTCTTCTTCTTCTTCTTCTTCTTCTTCTTCTTCTTCTTCTTCTTCTTCTTCTTCTTCTTCTTCTTCTTCTTCTTCTTCTTCACCACCCTCTTCTACTTCTTTGCATAAATGCTCTCTGTGTATTTTTCTCCTCTTAATGGTCCCTTTTCTTCTTCTTTGTGTAACTGGTTTCTTGTTTTTTTCCTTTCTACCATCTACCTCCTCTACTTCCGCCATATTCTTCTTCTTCTTCTTCTTCTTCTTCTTCTTCTTCTTCTTCTTCTTCTTCTTCTTCTTCTTCTTCTTCTTCTTCTTCTTCTTCTTCTTGTATTGGGCCAGTTCGACAGAGTAACGCCCTATTCCTCCCGTCTAACGGCACTGACCTGATAAAGTGGTAGGTCTTGATAAAATTACAATTGGGGCCCAGTTAAAGCTATTTTCAGCTCGGATGACACAGTCCGCACAAACAGATATAGAGTGTTCTCAAGTATGTAGATGTGATTCCCTAGTCACTGTGGCTACCTCATCCTTAAAAAACAAAAGCGAGCATCTCTCGAAACCCGTCCCTAGGTGGGGATGACCAACAGGATAAGGTCAAGCAACTAACAAGTAAATTTGAACGGGATATTTACCGTGGCCATCTTAATTCCTCAAAATAAAACATGTGCATGTTATCGTCTCTAATCAATTGAGATCAGAAGTCATGCCTGGTGTAACGTCACGGAATATTTTATTATTTTTGCTACCAGCTATGCGCAACCATTTTCTCAGATTGAAACAACTTCAAATGAATGAATCCATCTGTCTTAAAGAAGACTTTTTTCATCAGATCTCATAGACTGGCGCTATACGATCACAAATAAAGAACTTGACCAAATAACAAAGGCCATATAACTTGAAGACGATTATCATACGTAACTCGAAGTGAAAAAAATGATATAATCAAAATGATGACTTAAATAAAAGGTTCTTCTTCTCCTCCCCCTCCTCCTCCTACCTTTTTCTTCTTCTACTCCTCCTCCTCATTCTTCTTCTTCTTCTTCTTCTTCTTCTTCTTCTTCTTCTTCTTCTTCTTCTTCTTCTCCTCATTCTTCTTCTTCTCCTCCTCCTCCCCTGATTCTTCTTCTTCTTTTTCTTCTTCTTCTTCTTCTTCTTCTTCTTCTTCTTCTTCTTCTTCTTCTTTTTCTTCTTCTTCTTCTCTTCCTCATTCTTCTTCTTCTTCTTCTTCTTCTTCTTCTTCTTCTTCTTCTTCTTCTTCTTCTCCTCCTCATTCTTCTTCTTCTTCTTCTCCTCCTCCTCCTCATTCTTCTTCGCCTCCTCCTTCTTCTCCTCCTCATTCTTCTTCTTCTTCTTCTTCTTCTTCTTCTTCTTCTTCTTCTTCTTCTTCTTCTCCTCCTCCTCCCCATTCTTCTTCTTCTTCTTCTTCTTCTTCTTCTTCTTCTTCTTCTTCTTCTTCTTCTTCTTCTTCTTCAATCTTCTTCTTCTCCTCCTCCTCCTCCCCATTCTTCTTCTTCTTCTTCTTCTTCTTCTTCTTCTTCTTCTTCTTCTTCTTCTTCTTCTTCTTCTTCTTTATTTGGTCCTAGCCTAATTCTCTTTTTTTCTTCGCTTCTTATTGCTACGCCTCTTTATCCTACACTTCATCTCCGTTTTGATCGCCTGGAAAGATGGAAAAGACATATGCGAATTGCGTCTTGATTTCAGCGCGAAAAAGATAGAAAAAAGAAAGAAAGAAGACAAGATAGAAGTGGCGACAACGCACTAATTTCTACTTTTTCTTCTTCTTCGATAATTATTATTGTCTTTCTGTTCTTCCTCTTCTTTCCTTTCCCGTTTTCTTCAGTAATATTTCCATCTTCTTCTTCTTCTTCTTCTTCTTCTTCTTCTTCTTCTTCTTCTTCTTCTTCTTCTTCTTCTTCTTCTTCTTCTTCTTGATGTATATTAGTTTTTCTTCTCTGTTTTTTTCTTTTCTTCTTCTTTTCGATCTAGTTTTGTTTGATTATTTTCTTCTCCATCCTGATTTAAAAGACAGCCCAATGCAGCGTATTTTACCATCGTCCGTGGAGACACATTTGTAGTGTTGAAACAATTGTAATTGTGTAGCGATTTTTAACATATTTTGGTTTAATATCCTAAACTAAATTGTATATATTAGATCTCATTTATATATTCATGAAGATCTACCGGACCCTACTCGTAACATACTTGTTGACAACACAAATATAATGGCATGATCTACATGCAAAGAAAAAGGCTAAAAATAATGGAAGCCTTATTAATAAAAGAAGAAAAAAACAACACTCAATAATATCAACTATGAACATGAACAAAATATCTTGATCGTGTCTTGAAAAAATGAAAATATTATATAAATACATACATGTAACAAACTCTTTCTTATTTAACAGTTAAAATTTATCATCCTTGAAAATGGCTAAATGTATAGCCGAAAGCGCTCGGAATAAAAGAACATTCGGACAGTTTTTATATATTTTATCCTCTGAAAAAAGAAATTAGATCGTATGAGAAATTGTATAAAAAAAAATTAAATCAAAGTACCGTGTCTATCGTATTCCATGAAATGTGTATGAAAGAAGGATTGCTGCCTAAATACACAAATTTGTATATATATATATATATATATATATATATATATATATATATATATATATATATATATATATATATATAGACCCAAGCGTGGGATTGGTATATACGGAGTAAATTCCAATAACCAACAATTATTATTCTTTAAAGAGTGCTCAATACAGAGTAGAGCAGATATAATATGTATACATTTTTGTCTGGGGCTCTGAACATCCTTTTTAACGTAATTTCAATGAAAATATAAATTAAATAGCATATATATCTTTTAATTTTATTTTTATATTTTTATATTTTTTCTCCTCGGTAATTCTACAATTTAAAACTTAATAGAGATTTGATTTAGATTTCTAAATAGGTAATTTTTAATTTTTTACTTTTAATCTTAATTTCAAATTTTATAAATCTTTTAATATCTATGATAACCTTGCTTAGTTGTCAAATTTTTCGAATCACCCTATACTTGTATTTTGATTGGTCATTCTAGCTTATGTAACAGCGTTTACTCCTGGCTAAGGATCGATGATTAATTTGAAACTTTTAAAACCATTTATTCTATATTCTACATC
>OZ038507.1:66967404-66969904 GCA_964036315.1 Acanthosepion esculentum
TGTTGCACCATATATAACTTATCATTAACATCTTGTACGGATTTACTGGTATTTTTTCCATTTTCCATTGATTCGTTATTGTTATTAACATCTTATATAAAGACACTTGAAAGTTAAATATTAATTTACCATTAATTCTATACGTTTAAATTACTTACTTGATTCTTAAAGACGTTATTTATATATCGACTATAATTTTTTTTATTGAGGAAACTCACAAAGCATATAACTTGTTTATCATTTTGTTAAATTACTATTCCACCTCATTTTTTACGTAGGAAATGACATTGTCTAGTGTATAAAATATTTATCCATTAAACTCCTCCCCTGTTTCACGTCTGTGCTGCCATTGACTGCCAATCTACGGGCCATGATCCATTCATGGAAAATAATTTCTTAATTTTTGCTTCTTCGCTTAGTTTATAATTAATGTAGGTCTTATTCGATTGGTTGATCTGAGTCAAGCCCACAAACTTTACAACCTCCGCTTTTTTCGTAAAAAATAGGCTGTATTTTGTTTTTAAATCGTTCACTCGCCAGTAATTTACAATCGCCTGATGAGATGCATAGAAAAGTATCGAAACACAACTGCAATTGTGCAGGGACTTTGACATTTTTTCGATGTAATATCCTAATATATATATATATATATATATATATATATATATACAAAGACATATATTATATATATTTACAAAGACAAGCTGAAAAGCAACTTGTCAGCTGTCAAAATACCACACAACACCCTTGAGCGCTTAGCCTTGGTGCGGGTAGAATGGAGATCAACGTGTTTTAGTGGACTCAGCAGTTTTCAATCTGCTTGTCTGAATCATCTTCAAGAAGCGAGTGCAAGATCTAAAAGGTCATCCAATCTAACAGTGATATCATCTCACAATCCTCACTCTTGCTCCATATGCGGCCTCCTTTGTAAATCACCAGCGGGTCTTAAGTGCCACTTAAGATTATCGCACAAAATTTCATAACTGAATCAATTAAGCTGTCAGATCCTCATACGTCGAAACCAACGCGTGAGTCCATTATTATTATTATTTATATACATATATATATATATATATATATATATATATATATATATATATATATATATATATATATATATATATATATATATGTCTCATTGTCCATCATTCAGCCATAGGATACTAATGTCTATCTATCTATCTATCTATCTCTCTTTCTGTCTGATTGTCTATGAAAGCATGTTAAGATATATCTATAAAACGTTATGATCTATCTATCTATCTATCTATCTATCTATCTATCTATCTATCTCTCTATCTATCTCTCTATCTATCTATCTATCTCTCTCTCTCTCTCTCTCTCTCTCTCTCTATATATATATATATATATATATATATATATATATATATATATATATATATATATATATATTTGTTTGTCACTCCAAGAAAGAAAACTTGTTAAGATATATTTATAAATACGTTAGTATGTATGTATGTATGTATCTATCTATCTATCTATCTTTCTATCTATCTACTTCAGTGTGTCCAGATATCTCTCTCTCTCTCTCTCTCTCTCTCTCTGTTTATGTATCCATCTATATGTCTATCAAAGCATGTTAAGATGTATCTATAAAACGTTATGATCTATCTATCTATCTATCCACACACACACACACACACACACACACACACACACACACACACACACACACACACAGACATATCTATATATATATATATAAATATATATATATGCATGTGTTCGTGCGTGTTAAAATGGATGTGGATATAGTGAAAGAAAGATGATATTTAAATCCGTTGCGGTAAGAAAAAAATTAATTAATTTATTCGTTTTGGTTTATTTCATTTCTAGAAAGACGGATGTAATATTTTTAATTGAAGAAGAGGAAAGAAAGTCTTCAGCAAACCAGGAAGCGAAAAAAAAAACATTTCTTCGTACAAAATAAATTAGAAATTAAAAAAGAAAGAAAGCGAAGTTAAAAAAAAAAAAGTGACAAGAAAGAAAAAAAATGAAGGAAAGAAAACAATGCTGTTATCGACCTAGCCAAGTCTTTCTTTTAAATTCTATTTCCTCAATGATTTTTCCACACACTCGACAAACCCATCCGAATCACGGTGCGCAATACAGTGAACAAACGCTAATGAATGCACACAAGTATCACTGATTATCTCTCATGTCTTTAATTAACTTATTATCAGCAAACAATAAACTGATAGGCCGATCATTCCTGGCGAAATGTACCCAGCAACAAGTGTCCCGTGGTGTAGCGACGCCTTGTCTGCAGCTCGGCCGCCTTCGATGATTCTCGCAGAATGCTGGGTAATGTCCGGCTATTTCCGGTAACCCGTTCTCTTGCCTTCCTGTTTCCCATGGCTTGCTCGCTGGCTGGTTGACTGGGGGACATCTTGGCTGATAGCCCGTTAGACCGATGTTGATATTACGGCCGGGCTCTGAAGAAACTAAAGTAGCAATTTAAAATGAAATAGATGTATGG
>OZ038507.1:66974904-66989904 GCA_964036315.1 Acanthosepion esculentum
TTCTCTCACTTGCACTCCATGTAACCCGCTGAGTACTAGTGACATTCCCTCCTTGCTTGGGGTGAAATGATTAAAAAGAAAAATTAGTGTGGGTTGCCATGATGGTTTAAGGCTTTTCTGTAAGCTACCGTATTCCAAGGATTTAGTCATTCTGTTCATCTCTCAAAACAAACAGCATCCCTATCTGTTTTGCCGTCTGTGCTGGGTTGGTGGATTTTACGTTTGATTTTGGTTGTTTTACGGCATATCAACATCTCTGTGTGTTATTTAATGACGACAAGATTTTTATTGCTGGTAATATTTTTATAATTTAACATAATATTATTTTTGGTTTTAAGTCAAGTACGGCGCCTTTCTTAGGGATGTTCATCTTTACATCAAGAAACTGATTCGATCCTTTAGTTGTTTGGTTTGGTTTGTTTTACGGCATATCAACAACTCAATGGGTTATTTAATGCCGACAAGATTTTTATTGCTGGTAATATTTTTATAATTTAACATAATATTATTTTTGGTTTTAAGTCAAGTACGGCGCCTTTCTTAAGGATGTTCCTCTTTACATCAAGAAACTGATTCAATCCTTTAGTTGTTTGGTTTGGTTTGGTTTGTTTTACGGCATATCAACAACTCAATGGGTTATTTAATGCCGACAAGATTTTTTATTGCTTGTTATATTTTTTTCCTTCAAAAATCTATTTCTGGTAATATTTTTTTTCAAAAATGTATTGCTGGTAATATTTTTTCTTAAATGTATTGCTTGTAATAACGTATTGCTGGTAATAATTTTAAACAAAGTATTTCTGGTATTAAATCCTATTTTTATACTTTCATGGTGTTTTGATCCAAGTTTGAGGGTTCACTATTTGCCTACAGGTTGGACCCTAACAGGTACTACCACCCCGGGTCAGGGTGGACTGGGAACACCAGCAATTAAGAAATGGTTCCACGCTCCTCAAAATCTGATCAGAGGCCTTGCTGTTGGACGTAGTTTATCGTCTTACCCAGGACCCGGATGTAATTTATCGTCTTACCCAGGACGCGGATTATACGCCCTATCAACATTAGTTCGCTTATAGAATGCTGAAATACTCTCATATTTGAATATATAGAGAAAAGTTGATCAGGTATCTACTAGTGAAAATTGTTGGACGTATAATCCAGATTCAAAAGTAAACTTTGGATCTGATTATAACTTAATATATAGGTAAATGTCGATCGTATGTAGATTTCAATCCATAAATAAAATTCGTCGGATATATATTATACTTGAGCCTATAGGAAAACATTTGTCGGTTTTATACTTGAGTCTATAGAATAACCTTGCTGGCGTTTTATCCTTGAGTCTATAGGTAAACAATGGTTCGGTTTTATACTTGAGTCTGTAGGTAAAAATTGTTTAATTTTTTACTTGAGTCTATAAGTAAACATTGGTTGAATTTTATATTTGAGTCAATAGATATACTTTGCTGGCGTTTTATCTTTGAGTCTATAGGGAAAGAGTGGTTGAGTTTATACTTAAGGCTCTAGATACATATTGTTCGCTTTTAGCCTCCAATCTATAGATAAAAAATAAATAATAAAAATACGTAAGATTTGGACGAGTTTACCTGAATGTATTGGTCGGGTTTCTAATTGAGTCTTAAGTTCAACCTCCATTTCATTTATACGTGAATATATAGGTAAATATTGGACCGTTTAATGCGTGTTTCTATGAGTAATCATTATTCGGGTTTATATTTGTATAAATGAAACATATTCATATACTTGAGTCTGTAGTATTGCTCGGTTTTATACTTGAGTCAATACGTTATCATTGGTTGGGTTTTATGATCGAGACTATAGATAAATATTGGTTGCATTTATTCTTGAGGGTGTCGGTAAACATTGGTTGCGTTTTATACTTCAGTCTCTAGGTAAACATTTGTCAGTTTTGAGTATAGAGGCAAAAATTGGTTGAGTTTCATACTTGAGTCTAAAGGTAAACATTGGTCGGTTTTATACTTGAGTCTATAGCTAGACATTTGTCGCTTTTATTATTGAGTTTATAGATAACCATTGGTTAGATTTTATAATTGAGTCTATAGGTAAATATTTTTATTTAGTTTTATATTTGAGTCTAAAGGAAAACATAGTTGGGTTTTATACTTGAGCCTATAAGAAAATATTTGTCGTTTTTAAACTTGAGTCTATAGATAAAATTTGCTGGCGTTTTATCCTTGAGTCTATAAACAAACATTTGTTGGTTTTATACCTGAGTCTGTAGGTAATTTTTTTTAGTTTTATACTATAGGTAAATGATTGTTGAATTTTATACTTGAGTTTATAGGTAAATATTTGTCAGTTTTATACTTGAGTCTATAGGTAAATATTTGTCGGTTTTAAACTTGAGTCTATAGGTAAATATTTTTCGGTTTTATACTTGAGTCAATAGATACACTTTGCTGGCGCTTTATCCTTGAGGTAAACGTTGGTCCATTTTATACTTGAGTCAGTCGGTAAACATTTGTTGGTTTTCATACTTGAGACTGCAGGTAAACTGAATATAACAGCCAAGACGAACATGCTGGTCTGAATAGAAAATCACAAAATAAGATAGACACCTGAAGAAGGACAGACTGTACAAAACCGAAACGCTATAACACCGGAGATGAGCATACGTGTCTGAATAGCAATGTATATAATAAGATAGCTGAAGGCTGAGGTATACAAAAACCAAAACGTTTTCGGTGTAACTACAAAGATGAACCTCTGCTGCTTTGAATAGCAAAGCACGTAATCAGACGGATATCTGAAGAAGGCCGGTTTGTACAACTCTCGAAACGTTCACTATTTACCTTATTCGGACTATTGCCTTTCATATTTGCTGCCATATTTATCACAACGTTTCGGTCGTTGTACGTTCCGGCCTTCTTTAAATGGTTGGAATGTCGAACTGAACCCTTTATTTCGCTCGCCGGGATAGTCTGTTCTAGTTCCACGTGACATGTCTAATGGATGTCAGTTATCAGTTATCTCTTGTTAATTCCCATTTCCAAGTTCTCCAATGCCTTAACCAGGAACTGAACTCACACATCTTTGGGTCATGTCACTGGATCTAACCAACGCCTTTATCCACTGTACCATGTTTCCGTAAAGACATCTGAGCATGAATTTCTAGGACGTATAAACTTAATGTCTGCAGTAATCATTTTTTTTACGAGTGCTCATATTGCAATTTTTGATGTTATCATTTCATTTTTTTACCTGAAAATTGCAATTTCTCGTTGTTTTTATTGCTTTTTCTCTGGCACTCCTTATTACTGGTTCCCATATTGTATTCATTTCTATACTTGGTCGGCTCAGCAGATTTTTTGGATCTAGAATATGTGTTGATTCTTTAAGTTTACGAATTTTCCAATGATGTTCTTTGTCTATGATATCAAACTGATCCCACAGAGGGCAGTGATCTCCCTTTTCTTTCCATACCTCATCTCAGAAATATAGACAGATACTCGAAATTTTGTTCGTATAACAAAAAGCTAAGAATGCTGCTCTGAGTGGCAAGGTATATATGATAAGAAAGGTGCCTGAAGAATGCTGGAATCTAAAACGACCGAAATGTTTTGTGTATAAAACGCAAGCTGAGCATGCTGGTCTGAATAGCAAAGTATATATAGTAAGGATGACATCTGAAGAAGGCCTGAGTGTGCAACGATCGAAACGATGTGAGCATGAGACCCACGATTAGCACACTGATCCGAATGCCAAAATATATAGTAATGCTAAATCCTGGTGTCTGATAAAATCGATAAATATCCTCTTCTAATTTTATTATGAAAAGAAGTGGGTCTTGTCTTTAACCAATCTTTGAAATTTTAAAACTTGTATGGCGCCATAATTATAGTCAATATCTGATGTCTGCAATGGAGTCGTTCTCTCAAAATGTATTATGGCATATCAACCCTCACCTCACATTATCTGCAAACAATTTGGGTCATCCGTTATTTTTCATATTCCTTACTAACAAATTTATCGACTGCTTAAATAGAGAAATATACAATTCGATTAATTCCTCACTGTATTCAGACAAATGCCGGAAGTGATGCGCAAGACGTCACGCATGCGTAGAGAAGTGGGCGTGTAACTTCAATTAAACTTGATTGAATTGTTGGCCACATTGCATCAGATGAATGACAACGGCTCCTCGTCTCTCACAGGTTTTCTTCTTTTTCATTGCATGATTTTCCACTTCCTCTTCTTTTTTCTCCGCACGTTTCTCGCTTTTTCTATCGTCACTTCCTCTCTTTCTAATGTTATTTGCTTTTTTTATATCTATGTTTCTTTCTTTCTTTTTTCCTTCCTTCCTTCCATCCTTCCTTCCTTCCTTCCTTCTTTCCCTTCTTTCTGTCTTTGTTACTTTAAGTCTCCTTTCGTTTCTATTTTCCTTCTTTCTTTCTCTCTCTCTTTCTTTCTTTCTTTCTTCGTTGTTTGCCTACTTTATTTAAATCTCCCTTCTAATGTTATTTGCTTTTTTATATATTTCTTTCTTTCTTTCTTTCTTTCTTTCTTTCTTCCTTCAATCCTTCCTTCCTTCCCTTCTTTCTGTCTTTGTTTCTTTAAGTCTCCCTTCGTCTCTATTTTCTTTCTTTCTTTCTTTCTTTCTTTCTTGGTTGCTTACTTTATTTAAATCTGCTTTCTAATGTTATTTGCTTTTTTATATCTATCTTTCTTTCTTTTTTCATTCTTCCTTCCCTTCTTTCTGTCTTTGTTTCTTTAAGTCTCCCTTTGACTTTATCTTCTTTCTTTCTTTCTTTCTTGGTTGCTTACTTTATTTAAATCTGCTTTCTAATGTTTCTTTGGAGAATCACCATATATATATATATATATATATATATATATATATATATATATATATATTTTCTTTCATTTGCCTCTAGATCTTTAATCGTTTTAATCATTTCTTTTTCTCTTCGGTTACTTTTTCTTTCTTTCTTCTTTTCTTTCCTTGTACCACATCTGAGCTACGCTTGGAAAATCACCATACACACACACATATATATATATATATATATATATATATATATATATATATATATATATATATATTAGACAGCATTTTTTCATTCATACATGTTTCATTAAATAATATAGATAAGTGTTGTCTATATATTTTATGTAAGTTCTTTTCATATCGTCTGATAAGCTTCATAACATTATCATTAAACAATGAAAGAAAATCACAATATTGATACATATATATATATATATATGTGTGTATAATCACCATATATATATATATATATATATATATATATATATATATATATGGTGATTTTCCAAGCGTAGCTCAGATGTGGCACAAGGCCGAAAGTATGAGACACGCAGTGATGATTGAACTCACTACTCAATCGTAATTGTTCTATCGAGACAAGCTTGCTAACCATTACATCACGTCGCGGTGCATATATATAGCTCGTAGCTACGTGATGTATCTCACCATCTCGCTCTTTCTTTCGTCTCTATATCTTCCTCTCTTGCTTTCTTTCTATCATTTTCTCTTTGTCTTTCTCTCTCACTATATCACTCTATCTATCTATCTATCTATCTATCTATCTATCTAAGTCTCCTCATTATCTATCTATCTATCTATCTATCTATCTATCTATCTATCTATCTAAGTCTACTCATTATCTATCTATCTAAGTCTACTCATTATCTATCTATCTAAGTCTACTCATTATCTATCTATCTATCTAAGTCTACTCATTATCTATCTATCTAAGTCTACTTATTATCTATCTATCTAAGTCTACTCATTATCTATCTATCTATCTATCTAAGTCTACTCATTATCTATCTATCTATCTATCTATCTAAGTCTACTCATTATCTATCTATCTATCTATCTAAGTCTACTCATTATCTATCTATCTATCTATCTAAGTCTACTCATTATCTATCTATCTATCTATCTAAGTCTACTCATTATCTATCTATCTAAGTCTACTCATTATCTATCTATCTAAGTCTACTCATTATCTATCTATCTATCTATCTAAGTCTACTCATTATCTATCTATCTATCTATCTAAGTCTACTCATTATCTATCTATCTAAGTCTACTCATTATCTATCTATCTAAGTCTACTCATTATCTATCTATCTATCTATCTAAGTCTACTCATTATCTATCTATCTATCTATCTATCTATCTATCTATCTAAGTCTACTCATTATCTATCTATCTATCTATCTATCTATCTATCTATCTATCTAAGTCTACTCATTATCTATCTATCTATCTAAGTCTACTCATTATCTATCTATCTATCTATCTATCTATCTATCTATCTATCTATCTATCTATCTATCTATCTATCTATCTAAGTCTACTCATTATCTATCTATCTATCTATCTATCTATCTATCTATCAACTTTCTTTCCAGTAAATTAAAACGCCCTCTAATTGAATGCAGGAAATTTTTCAGGTATTGCCAATCGGTTGTTGAAATGATCTTGTGGGTAATATAATGGCGAGCATGTGGGTCGGGAGTGCATGTTTGGCGGGTAACGAAGACGTTAATAGGACCACCTTATTTAACCCTACCTCACAGTACCCTCCATCTTCCATAACCAAAGGGCCACTTTTATCAGTGCCAATTGCAATTTCCATTTAGCCAATCTTTCGGTCATCATGCCCTTTCTCATTTCTTTCTTTCTTTCTTTTTTAAATCTCCGTTCGTTTCTATCTTCTTTCTTTCTTTTTTTCTTTCTTTCTTTCTTTCTTTAAATCTCCTTCCTTTTTTCTTTCTTTCTTTTTCTTTCTTTCTTTTTCCTTTAAATTTCCCTGTGTTTATGGTTTTTCTTTCTACAGTTTCTTCTTTCTTTCCTTCTATCTTTCTTTCTTTCTTTCTGCTTTTAATCTCTATTCTTTTTTATATTTTTCGTTCTTAACTTTTCTTCCTTTCTTTTTTCTTTTCTTTCCCTTTCTTCCTTTCTAAAAATGACTGTTCGTTCTATTTTTCTTTCTCACGTTCTTTCTTTCTCTTTTCTTTTTTTATTCATTTATTTAAATCTGTATTCGTTTCTCTCTTTCATTTTTACTTTCTTTCTTTATGTCTGCATTCGTTTTAGATTTACTTTCTTTTTTTAAATCTTTTCAATTGCTTGTATTTCTCTTTCTTTCTTTCTTTAAATCTGCATTCGTTTCTATCTTTCTTTCTTTCTTTCTTTCTTTCTTTAAATCTGCATTCGTTTCTATCTTTCTTTCTTTCTTTCTTTCTTTAAATCTGCATTCGTTTCTATATTTCTTTCTTTCTTTCTTTCTTTCTTTAAATCTGCATTCGTTTCTATCTTTCTTTCTTTCTTTCTTTCTTTCTTTAAATCTGCATTCGTTTCTATCTTTCTTTCTTTCTTTCTTTCTTTAAATCTGCATTCGTTTCTATATTTCTTTCTTTCTTTCTTTCTTTAACTCGGCATTCGTTTCTTTCTTTCTTTCTTTAAATCTTCATAAGTTTCTATCTTTCTTTCTTTCTTTCTTTCTTTAAATCTGCATTCGTTTCTATATTTCTTTCTTTCTTTCTTTCTTTAAATCTGCATTCGTTTCTATATTTCTTTCTTTCTTTCTTTCTTTAACTCGGCATTCGTTTCTTTCTTTCTTTCTTTAAATCTTCATAAGTTTCTATCTTTCTTTCTTTCTTTCTTTCTTTAAATCTGCATTCGTTTCTATCTTTCTTTCTTTCTTTCTTTCTTTCTTTAAATCTGCATTCGTTTCTATCTTTCTTTCTTTCTTTCTTTCTTTAAATCTGCATTCGTTTCTATATTTCTTTCTTTCTTTCTTTCTTTAACTCGGCATTCGTTTCTTTCTTTCTTTCTTTAAATCTTCATAAGTTTCTATCTTTCTTTCTTTCTTTCTTTCTTTAAATCTGCATTCGTTTCTATATTTCTTTCTTTCTTTCTTTCTTTAAATCTGCATTCGTTTCTATATTTCTTTCTTTCTTTCTTTCTTTAACTCGGCATTCGTTTCTTTCTTTCTTTCTTTAAATCTTCATAAGTTTCTATCTTTCTTTCTTTCTTTCTTTCTTTCTTTAAATCTGCATTCGTTTCTATCTTTCTTTCTTTCTTTCTTTCTTTAAATCTTCATTCGTTTCTATATTTCTTTCTTTCTTTCTTTCTTTAACTCGGCATTCGTTTCTTTCTTTCTTTCTTTAAATCTTCATAAGTTTCTATCTTTCTGTCTTTCTTTCTTTCTTTAAATCTGCATTCGTTTCTATCTTTCTTTCTTTCTTTCTTTAAATCTGCATTCGTTTCTATATTTCTTTCTTTCTTTAACTCGGCATTCGTTTCTTTCTTTCTTTCTTTCCTTAAATCTTCATAAGTTTCTATCTTTCTTTCATTCTTTCTTCCTTTAAATATGCATTTTCTTGTTTGTTTCTCTCTTTAAATCGGCATTTGTTTGTTTGTTTCTTTCTTTCTTTAAATCTGCCTTTGTGTCTATCTTCTTTCTTTCTTGAAATCGGCATTCGTTTGTCTTTCTTTCATTCTTTATTTCTTTAAATCTGAATTCTTTTCTATTTTTCATTCTTTCAATCTTCATTCATTTATGTCTTTCTTTCATACTTCTTTCTTTAAATCTGCATTCGTTTCTATCTTTCTTTCTTTCTTTCTTTAACTCGGAATTAATTTCTGTCTTTCTTTTTTCTTACTTGAAATCCGCATTCGTTTTTATCTTTCGTTTTTTTCTTTCTTTCATTCTTTCTTTAAATATGCATTCGTCTATATCTGTCCTTCATTTTAATTTCTTTCTTTCTGCTTTCGTTTATATCTTTCTTTCATTGTTTCTTTCTTTCTTTGAAACAACATGCGTTTCCCTCTTTCCTTTCATTCGTCTCTACCTTTCTTTCTTGCAATCAACGTTATCTTTCTTTCTTTAAATTTGCATTCTTTTCTGTCTCCCTTTCTTTCTTACTTTAAATGTGCATTTGTTTCTATCTTTCTTTCATTCTTTTTCTTCCCGTTTATCATTATTTAAATATTCATTCGTTTCTCTCTTTCTTTTATTCTTTCTTCCTTCCTTTTCGTTAGATCTGCATTTGTTTCTATCTTTCATTTTCCTTTTTTTTTCTCCTCAAATCTGCATTCGTTTATATCTGTCTTTCATCTTTCTTTCTTTCTTTCTTTCTTTTCCCCGTTTCTAGTTGATCTTATTTTCATTTTTCAACTTTTACATTTTATTCCGTTTTAGTCTAAACTTCTTCAAGATCTTCCCTTTCTTTTCGTTCTTCTCCTTCTTCTCCTTCTTCTTCTTCTTTGCTTTCTTCTTCTTCTTCTTCTTCTTCTTCTTCTTCTTCTCCTCCTCCTCCTCCTCCCCTCTTCTTCTTCTTCTTGTCCTCCTCCTCCTCCTTCTTCTTATTCTTCTTCTTGTCCTCCTCCTCCCCTTTCTTCTTCTTCTTCTTCTTCTTCTTCTTCTTCTTCTTCTTCTTCTTCTTCTTCTTCTTCTTCTTCTTCTTCCCTTTATTTCCAACATCGCCGCCCTATCGATTTCTGCTCAAATCCCCACTTAATCCCTTTTCTTTTTTCCTTTCGCATCAGTCCCTCCCCTCGTTCCCCAAACTGCTCTTCAACTCATCTCAACATCTTCTCCCCGACGCTTCACCTTCCGATCTTGTCTGACAATCCTCTTACGTTCATTAGTGTCTTTGTTTATCTTTACTAATTAGTTCTACTTTAATCAGTGGTTATATTTAAGATCATCTTCTCCACATTTCTGTAGTTATTTTTGTCGTTCTCCCCTTTGAGTTCAAGAAGACTCTTCGGGCGCCATCATAAGAAATTGGTCTTATTTTATTCATTTGAGCATCATGACACTCTCGCGTTTTCTCGGAGGAAATCTCGTTAGAAAACGTTGAGTGGTAAGGAAACATTAGATCAGAGACTGAATGTCGTTTTGACAGCATTTTAATGATTATTTATACGGAGAATAAACCAAATGAAGTACTTTTACGTGAAAAAAAAACAACAACATATTTTGAATTTGTACTCTCAGTGAATTATTTTTGTTGTTTGTTATTTGCACTTACTACAATTTACCGATCTACATACTTGAAACTTTAAATTGCATTTCATATTAGGCGTAAAATTTGGAATAAAAGGTTAGGTTTCAGATGAGATTCACTTCCATCAACGTGACAATGATTTACCATAAAGAAAGATCTACGCTCTCCGAGTGACTGATCTAGCAACAAATATAACAGAAATCTCATCGTCACAAACGTGCCGTGCGTCCAAAACCGTTCGATAAGATTTCCCAGTAAATAGCTAAAGAGAGTTTTTCTCGGCTTATTATCATTATAGTAATTAACATCATTTTGTTGTCGATGTTCCCCGTGTAACTGCTCACCTGACCAGATTGAAAAGCGGAGAGGTATTCACTTTTGCGCAGCCTGTCTCGAGAAACTCGACCTAGCGAAGACCAAATCAGTACTGATGTTTTCTAAGTTGAAAGCTCATTTGGTAAACAATATAGCCGGCTTCTAATGCTCTGGATGTAGCGGCTTGGGGATAGTAGTCGTGGCACGTTGAGGGCACAGTTCCACCCCGGAATATGTGATCGAGTGGCCGGTATATCGAGTCTACCTCTTCGTCAACCGAGACCCGTTGGAGCAGTTGGTATGACGTTTGCCTGATAACATAACTGCCCGGGTTTCTATCCTCGGTAGTGGATGCGCACTGCTGATGAGTCCCAAATATAGGACGAAACAGCCGTCCAGTGCTTTCTGCGTTCTGTTGACGTTTCTTCTAGATTCGACGAATTACTTAATTATAATTATCTCAAATCCTCCTAATTTCTATCACTTATATATATATATATATATATATATATATATATATATATATATATATATATATATATATATATAAGTGAACATTGAAATCAGCCGCTGAGTGTTGACTTCAATGTTCAGTTTTATATGTATATACATATGCTCCATCTCTGATATTGAGCACTTTATCCCATAAATATAGCATACGTTAAAACTATATTTCTTTCTTTTTTTTTATTTATTTATTTATTTATTTATTTATTTATTTATTTATTTATTTATATATATATATATATATATATATATATATATATATATATATATATATATATATATATATATATATATATATATATATATATATATATATTGGGTGTAACAGTAACAATGTCCAAATAGTTTAACAGCATAATTGTCCATCCAACAAAATGTTTAATATCTAAAAAAAAAATAAAAACATTAGTTCCATTTTATCCTCAAGCGAATTTTTGAGTCCAAAATTCGCTTGAGGATAAAATGGAACTAATGTTTTTAGTTTAATTACAAAAATAAAATTCTACGCTTTTAGCTTCCATTTTTGAAACATGTTTTTTTACTGTGTAGCGAAAAAACATATTTTAAATAAGTTAATTTATAATATATATATATATATATATATATATATATATATATATATATATATTTTCAAAAAATAGGCAGTCCACACTAAAAAGAGGAAAACCTTTTCGAGGTAAGACAGCCTCCTGATATAGATCTTTGAAATCTATTTACTTATGTAAGGAGCAAAAAATAATATTGAAGTTTCAAGATGTAAGTTCGAAAATGACCACCGATGAATATGAAGATTGTTATTTATCTTCGGCGATGATTTATACGTTTCATACCTCACAGTGGGCTTCATCAGTGAGAGAATAAATAACGGGTACTAAAATAACGTACATTACCCCCCGCCCAAACTTCTTCCCACTATCCGTCACCAAAAATAAATAAATAAATAAAACAACGAATGACCATACCTATACAATGGCAATCAAAAAAAAAAAGTTAAAAAAAAAACAGTTATCAGCATTTTTTCGGCCTCTTCTTTGTCTTGACCAAGGCAAACCAGCTATTGCTGTTGAATTATGGGTAAGAAAAGTAAAGAAAATGAAAAGATAAAAAACAAGATGGCTCCATGGGAAGTGTGTGGCAAAAAAAAAACGCAAAATAGAAAAGAATAGCTGGTGGCTTTATTTCAGACATTTATTGTTTTCTCGCTACAGAAGAAACTCTCATATTTTTGCATGACGTTCCTTCAGCAAATAGCCACTAACTCTATCATATTGTCTCTGTTTATTCCGACATTGTTCCACTGTTGTAATATATATATATATATATATATATATATATATATATATATATATATAATGTGTAAAAGTTTGAAGCCACCCCTAGAAATAATATGAGATGAACTTGACACAAGATTGAAAAAAGTGAAGAGCTCTTAGATTCAGTGAAAAAAGAATGGAATCAATTAACAAACTTATATTTTAGAAACCTTTACATTTAATGCCTAAAATTCATGCCGCAGTAATCATGGTTAAAGGAGGATATTTTGACGAGAGCAAGATTTAATCATAAAATGCATTTATTCTTTTGGAACTAATAAAATTTATATTATAAATCATGTCTCACTTTTTTAAACCATGTATAATACTTTTCTCTTTCTTAAAGTATAAACCAACTACATTTGGGGTCAATTTAAAAACAATACCAGGGCTTTCTCAGACTTTTGAACTTTAGTGCATATATGTACTGATTGGTCAAAAGTTCCCACTGGATTTCAAAATTAAATTCTTTTTATTTTTTAAAAACTTTAATTCATAATACCATAGTATTATATCGACAAGGTATCGCAAATAAATTTATACTAGATTAGAAAGATTATATCTTTTAAGTGGGGTCCATTCGCATGATCGTGTCCGTTCCAAGGCAATTTTGTATCACCGCCCTCAGTGTTTCAGGATCAAGTCCTTTGATGTCTCTCTGAATGTCCTTCAGTTGTTAGTGTGACTGAGGCTTGTTGACATAAACCTTTTCTTTGCGTTTTCCACATCCGGAGAACGTAGTGGCTAGTTTATGCCGCAACCGTGAGAAATTATTCTTTTCCCTTAAAATTTACCAGAGTAGCTGGATTGTAGCCCTTGTCGTATGAACCGTCTCCCCATAATGGTGTACGGAAACAGGTTGAGGCATTTAAAAATTTGTCGGAGGGACGTCTGAGAGATCCCAACCTTCGAGTTGATGCGGTCGGATCTTCTTCGATACTCTCGCTTTTTCGTTCATATACACACTTCGTTTCATATCGAACGTGGCATGTCACTTCATGGAAGGTCACTTACTGAAACTTTACTCTCAAAACTTGGAGAGTCTCACACACCATAATGGCGACGATATGCTTGACGAGATTGAATTATATAACTTTGGATTTGGCATAAAAATTTCACTAGTTGTGTTCGTTCTTCGGTTTTATCTTTTTACAAGACTAATTTCCAATGGCACATTTATAAAATACCTGACAAAAAAAAGTTAATAAACTAAAAGTTTATTCAATTTTCAGACCCTTTGTTGACATTTGAGACACTCTTCAGATTGTGTATTTCGACGGGAACGCTCCTTTTATGCCGGTTTCATTGAAAATGGCGGAAAATGTAGTGATTAAGCTTTCTTGCATTCCTTCATGTGATTTCCTTCCTTTAAATATATATATATATATATATATATATATATATATATATATATATATATATATATATATATATATATATATATATTATAAAAAGTCCGAAAATTATTTGAATATATTTTGTGTTTATATGTTATTTTTATAGATAAGAATATGCCCTGTTTATAATAAATAGTATTAACATTTACCGGACTGAATATATATATATATATATATATATATATATATATATATATATATATATATATATATATATATATGTATGTGTGCGTGTGTGTGTGTGTGTGCAAACTCTGACTATTAAAGCTAATATAGCAAGACTCTTCGGCAGAATTGAGTCACTGTGTGGTTATCTAAATCTAAAAATAAATACGCTAAAATTTACCCTGCCGTGCTTAGTGGTAGAATTAACGACTGACGCCAATTCAGTCGAGTTTCGATTCTAGTTAGAGGCAACCGGACGTCTAGCCACACTAATGAGCTGTGATACAGCGAAACAGTCTGTCTGTGGATGACAATAATTATATATATATATACTACATTAAAGCCGTCCTGTCGAGCGGCATTTAAGCTAGCTCCTGCGGAGGACTCTTGATTGAGCAATTGGTAGGGAGGAGTCGATGCGATAGGCAACAATAAACTACAGAAGAACTCAAAATTGATCGCTTCATTTAAGTATTGCATTAATATTTATGCTTTACCTCTTAAATGTTCAACCATAATTCTTCTATCGACATTTAATTGAAAGACTTCTTGATGCACGTAGGTCCTTATGTTTAGTATAAACAATTCTTTTTATTTCATGGGTGATTTTTGGTAGATTTCATAATTAATTTCGACGGAAAATGTACTGTGATTAAGCTTTCTTGCAGCCGTTCATGTGATGACCTTCCTAGACACAGAGCATATAAAAGCTGATCAAATCATTTTCAGATGCTATAATTTTCGATTAATCTGTTAGCCATTATCAAGGATGTTTTTTTTTTCTTTGTTTAACTGAATATGTACGAAATGTCCATAAACATTTATAAGGCAATGTCAAAATATTCAACACACATAAGTAATCATCAGGGTTGTGTAATGAGTGTACTATGCGAAAATCGCTAACAGTCGTAAGTAGCGCCCATAGTTCTACTTTAAATTTAAATTTAATAGAAGAAACCTGAAAGTATGGAAGCCCCTACAGCCAAGTGTCACAAGAATGAGAGTAGAAGATTTGTGAGGACGTGTTATTGTTGTTATATATATAAAAATATAGAGAATATAAAAATTGACAGATAGATAGATAGATAGATAGATAGATAGATAGATAGATAGATAGATAGATAGATAGTGTTATATACCGTACCTATGAATACTAATGGGTATGTCCTGATTTTCGTACATACGTTGGACACCATTGTAAGTGGGTGTAATACGTTGTCTACGTGGTCCACCACTATCAGTGGTTTACCTACTTCATGCCGCTGGCG
>OZ038507.1:66997404-67007404 GCA_964036315.1 Acanthosepion esculentum
TGTTCATGCGAGATATATTCCTTAGTTCTACCAGTTGAGACCTTCACAGCTGAAACCTACCATGTTATGTAAACAGGATCGAACCATTTTGGATCTCTTCGACAAGAATCGCCACTTTGTAGACCTCCACGTTCCATACAATCTTAGCCTCTCTAAGTCTAGGAATAACCTCTATCTATTTTCAACAACCTTATTCCTTGTACTGGAGCTGCCCAGTTTCCACATCCCAGTCTCGATAGAGTCCAAACGCATCTCCGCGTCCTGGTGGGTGTCGATTTATTTTGCACCATACAACCCCTTTTCTCGTAGTCGATATGTCGCATGCCTTTCCTTGCTCTATTGCTATTCCCATGGAATCTTTCTTGTTCCATTGTTGAGGTGTAAGTCTTCTTACTCGGGCAGCTTCTCGCGAATCGCTGCTCTGTGGAATCAAGTCCCAAGTGGATGTTTTCCCGATCACTACATTCTTAACGTGTCCGTCAAGTGTTAGCCATTATCTTCCCAACATATCCGCATAAAACTGTGCCTCTTACTATGTAACCTCGAGAAGCTTTCCCTGGACTTCTACAGTGCATATCACTGTGAGAAAACAGTAAGAAATGGAAAAGAATTTAAGACCTCCAGAGCTAGGACCATCCATAAGAAAGAAAGAAAGAAACAAACAAACAAACAAAGAGAAATTTAATAAAAGAAAATGATAAAAATAATGAAAAATGTGTATAAAATGAAGAAGTAAAGAAAAACTAGAAAGAAAGAAAGAAAGAAAGAAAGAAAGAAAGAAAGAAAGAAAGAAAGAAAGAAAGAAGCAAACAAACAAACAAAAGAAAGGGAGACTGGAGAAGAAAGAAAGAAAGTGCAAAGAAAGAAAGAAAGAAAGAAAGAAAGAAAGAAAGAAAGAAAGAAAGAAAGAAAGAAAGGAATTTAATAAACGAAAATGATAAAAAAATGAAAAATGTGTAAACAATGAAGAAGTAAAGAAAAACAAGAAAAAAGAAAGAAAGAAAGAAAGAAAGAAAGAAAGAAGCAAACAAACAAACAAATAAACAAAAGAAAGGGAGACTGGAGAAGAAAGAAAGAAAGTGCAAAGAAAGAAAGAAAGAAAGAAAGAAAGAAAGAAAGAAAGAAAGAAAGAAAGAAAGAAAAAAGTCAGAAATAAAGAAAGAGGAATTTAACAAAAGAAAATGATAAAAATAATGAAAAAGTGTAAACAATGAAAAAGTAAAGAAAAACAAGAAAGAAAGAAAGAAAGAAAGAAAGAAAGAAAGAAAGAAACAAGCAAACAGACAAACAAATAAACAAAAGAAAGGGAGACTGGAGAAGAAAGAAAGAAAGTGTAAAGAAAGAAAGAAAGTGAGAAAGAAAGAAAGAAAGAAAGAGGAATTTAATAAAAGAATATGATAAAAAAATGAAAATGTGTAAACAATGAAGACGTAAAGAAAAACAAGAAAGATCGAAAGAAAGAAAGAAAAATAAAATATGAAATTAATTTAAAAAAAATGATAAAGTGGAAAGTATGAAGAAGTAAAGAAAAACTCAAAAGTGCGAAAGAAAGTAAAAAATAAATAAAGAAAGAAGGACAACGATAAGAATAAAAGCAAGAAAAGGAAAGAAAAGATGACGAAAAGAAGAACGGCTGGAAAAGAAAGAAAGAATGAACGACTACAAGAATAAAGCCATAAAAAAGAATGAAATAACGAAAGACAAAAAGAAAGAAAGACAGACAGAAAGAAAAAACAAACAAAGAAACAAAAAATGGGAGACTGGAGAAGAAAGAAAGAAAGAAAGAAAGAAAGAAAGAAAGAAAGAAAGAAAGAATGAAAGAAAGAAAGAAAGGAATAAAAAGGAAATTAATAAAAGAAAATGATAAATGTGGAATTTATGAAGAAGTAAAAAAAAAGTCGACAGTACGAAAAAAAGAAGGATGGAGATATCAATAAAAGCAGGAAAAAGAAAGAAAAGATGACGAAAAGAAAAACGGCTGGAAAAGAAAGAAAGAAAGAAAGAAAGAAAGAAAGAAAGAAAGGATGACTAAAGGAATAAAGGCATAAAAAATATATAAATACAGAAAAAAAAGAATGAAAGAAACAAACAAAAAAGAAAAGGAGACTGGAGAAGAAAGAAAGAAAGAAAGAAAGAAAGAAAGAAAGAAAGAATGAAAGAAAGAAAGAAAGAACAGCTATTGGCAGAAGAAAGAAAGAAAAAAGAAACAAACAAACAAACAAAGAACAGCTATTGACAGAATAGCTTTTCCCCAGACAAGAACTGTTACTTTGTGAAACAGACTCCCGAGGGTCTGCTAACGTGATCTTAAGTTGGTCAAGTTGAGTGTCAACTGTTATCTATCCTCCCTATCATCATAATATTCACTTGTTACTCGCTTACACCAACCCCATTCAGTGACGATCTACCTTTTCCAACTAGGTAACTATGCAAGTGTCACTACCATTTACTCCTGTCTCAGTAGCAAATCCGACGGATCTGGGAAAGGAAACCTAGCAACTGCTCTTGAAAAGGACGTCCAGTCAGTGGTTAACTGGTGCAATGAATGGCTTGTAAATTCTAACGCCCCCAAAACAAAACTGCTTTCATTTAACTGCCACAGAAAACCTTTTTATGTCTACTCTCAGTATGGCTAAACTCCAGGAAAGCAACACTGAGACGATATCGAATCAATTGCAACTGCAAGTAAAGTTGGTTCACTGTATCGTGCCAGAAAATATTTCTCGTCAGGATACATCTTTCACATTTACAAATCTACCCTTCGTCTATGCATTGGATGTCTGGTCTGGTGCACCTACTGTACATCTAAAGATTCTTGATAAAAACCCAAAGTCATTTTCTCACCGATGTGAAATGGCTTCCCTCTGTCTTTACTACAAATATTTTCATAGCGGCTGCTAGAACGAATTTTTTTCCCATGGTTCTCCAACTACATGAATTTAAGCGTGATACAAGATTGGCAAGTAGATACCACCTTTTTACTGATGAAATAGCTTAATGCAAGCGCCGACTCTACTCTAACCGTTCACTTTCTGTAGAAATCCTTTCAGTTTTCTCGCTTCCCTGATAACTAAAATATTCAAAAATTAAAATGTAACGTCCATCGTCATCTTCTGTTTTCTTGAACGCTGCTCATTTCGTGTTCTTTCCTCAATCCTTCCTATTCTCAGTTTTCTTTTTCACTATCACTGCCTGTAACCCGCAACGTAATAGTTCCGTTGTCGCCTTACTTGGGATGAGATGACGAAAAAGTAATTAAAGCTAGGAAATTTGTAATGAACATTCGGATTTGCCGCCCTGGGTATGACGATAAACTACATCCGCGTCCTGGGTAAGACGATAAACGACATCCGCGTCCTTGGTAAGACAATAAACTACATCCGCGTCCTGGGTAAGACGATAAACAACATCCGCGTCCTGGGTAAGACGATAAACTACATCCGCGTCCTGGGTAAGACAATAAACTACATCCGCGTCCTGGGTAAGACGATAAACTACATCCGCGTCCTGGGTAAGACAATAAACTACATCCGCGTCCTGGGTAAGACGATAAACTACATCCGCGTCCTGGGTAAGACGATAAACTAAATCTAACAGCAAGGCTTTTGATCGCAGCTTTTGAGGAGCGGGAAACCACCTATTAATTGCTGGTGTTCCCAGGTCCACCCTGACCCGGGGTGGTGGCACTTGTCAAGGTTGCCTAGTTATGGGCAAATAGTTAACAACCCACTAAGCGGTCTAAAACACTATGAATGCATAAAAAACAGTTTTTAATACAAGCAATATTTTTTGGGAAAAATTATTACCAGCAATAGATTTTGGAAGAAATATTATTACGAGCAATACATTTTTGGAAAAAGATATTACCAGCAATACATTTTTGAAAAAAATATTACCAGCAATACATTTTTTTAAAATAAATATTACCAGCAATAAAAATATTATCGGCATTAAATAACCCATTCAGATGTTGATATGCCGTAAAACAAAACAAACAACTAAATGATCGAATCAGTTTCTTAATGTAAAGATGAACATCCTTAAGAAAGGCGCCGTACTTGACTTAAAACCAAAAATAATATTATGTTAAATTATAAAAATATTACCAGCCATAAAATTCTTGTCGACATTAAATAACCCATTGAGGTGTTTATATGCCGTAAAACAAAACAAAACAAATATTCTGTTGGAGATTTGTGTACCTTGGTATACTAGTGAGCCAGCCAAAATGAGCTGACTTATTTTATAGTTTACCAATAGAAGGTTTTAATGGGACGTGTATAAAGGCGGCCATGTTATTTCGTATGAATGTGAGTCCTTAGTTTCGGGTTATAAACGTAAATAGTACTACTTTAAGCCCAATCCTCCTCTGAATGACTCTCAGAATTTATGGCTTCTTGATAGTTCTTCGGGATAGATTGCACCGAATAGCAATGCCACAGATATTACATTGACCCATTCCAAAATATTCTGGCTTTCTTCTATTTCTAGTCGGATAACGCGGAATTTGCCCCTCCTCTTTGGTTGTATCTACTTTTAACTCAAGGTTTGCGTCTGATTTTTCCTCGTCTATATCTATATATAACACCTTCCTTTAATTGTGGATTTTGAACGGGTTTTCTATTTATAGGCCCTATCTCATAATTAGGCCATACTAGTTCATGTTGGACCAGTTCCTCGCAGTTAATGTTCTTTTCTTCGGGATTCTCCACTTGCTCAAAGGAAACTGTAAATCTGACTCATCTGATCTTCCTTATTGTTTTACTTTGTGGGAAATAAATCATATAGGCCGGACTTGTTTTGTCATAGCCAATAAATATGCCTCTTTCAATTTTTGGATCTAGTTTTGCCCTGTTGTTGACATATGTGTAGCAAATTGTACCAAAAATATGCATACCACTTACGTTGAGTTTGTAGTTCGTATAAGCCTCGTAGGGAGTCTTTTTAATGTTACTATTATAGCAACGGTTTCTTATATATACAGCTGTATTTAATGCATAGACCCACAGATTTTTGGGTAACTTAGATTCTATTAGCAAACATCTAGCCATTTCGAAAAGAGTCCGCCAACTACGTTCAGCGATTCTGTTCTGGTGCGGGGAATAAGGACAGGTTTTCTCATGTTTAATGCCTTCATTTATTAGGAGGTTTTCGTAATCATCAGAAGTAAATTTTCCACCAATATCTGTTCTAATTATTTTCACTTTTCTATGAGGTGAAATATCAGATAAATACATTCTTGTAGCATTTAAGGTATCAGATTTGTTTTTCAGAAAATATATCATAATAAGTCCTGAATATAGTGTCTGATTCGTGAGTATTAATCTTTAACGTTGTTTCATTGAACAGATTACGTACTTCGCTGGATTCTATATTCATAGACTATGGTGAACATGGTCAACAAAGGTTATGAACCCAGATTACGACTGTATTTTGACGGAGACGAGTCAAAATACGAATTGTGGGAAGTGAAATTCATAGGCTACCTTAGAATACAAAATCTTCATGACATCATTCTTTGCCAAAATGACCAGAAAGAAGATGATGATTTTATGGAAAGAAATGCGACCATTTTCGCCGAATTAATACAATGCCTGGATGACAGAAGTTTGTTTTTAATAATGAGAGAAGCCAAGCGTTAAGAATATTGTGTGAACATTACTTGTCAAAAGGTAAACCCCAAATTATTGCTTTATAAACTGAACTAACCTCGTTAAGGAGACGAGAAAATGAATCTGTAACAGATTATATTATACGAGCTGAGAATGTCAAAAATGCCTTTAAAATGGCAGGTGAGACTATCTCAGATCAGCTGCTAATAGCCATGGCTTTAAAGGGATTACCAGCAACATTCAAACCATTCACGATAGTCATATCTCAAAAAGATAAAAAATTAACTTTCACTGAGTTTAAAATTACGTTACGTAGTTATGAAGAAACTGGAAAAATGTGTAATTCCCCAAATCAAGTAAATAACGTAATGCAAATGAGAACATCATTTAAAAAATTCAGAAAACCATTCCCTCAAACCTACCAGACTAGGAATTATGATATTAAAAACAGGGGGCTTAAAAACACTATTACAATGAATCAATCCATATACATCGAAAAACTCTTATCTAAATTCAGCATGCAAAATTATAAAACATGAACTACTCCATGTGAAATGGATTTAAACACAATTATGAATAATGAAGATGGTATAGCGGCGTGTGAGAAAGAATGCAGAATATTAATTGGAAATCTTATTTGCGTCATAAGATCAAGGTCAGACATCTGCTATACGGTTACTAAGTTGTCTCACAACTTAAATAAACCGAGAACTGTGCATTTAACAAGAGCTAAGCAAGTATTACGTTATTTAAAGGGAACTAAGAATCAGTGCCTAGTATTTCGACAATCAAAAAACGGAAGGATTTTGTGATGCTGATTGGGCAAATTCACTAGATCGTAAAAGTATCATAGGCTATTGCTTTAGATTGGCAAAAGATAATCCAATAATTGGCTGGAAATCTAAGAAACAGGGGATGATTTCACTTTCAACGTGTGAGGCCGAATATGTTGCATTGTCGCAAGCAACACAAGAGGCTATTTTTCTTAAATTACTAATAAAAACAATTACAACACTGATAATAAGTGAGCCTATAACTATTTACTGTGACAATCAGGCCAGTATTACTTTGGCTAAAAATCCAATAATAATTTTGAATTGAAAAAGTCCCCGGATCATAAAAATATTATCGGCAACCGTTAGGTTTATACTATAAAGCGAACTGAGGATGGCTCGCCAGTGTATAAGGCTCGTTTTGTAGCTAAAGGATTCTCGCAGATATACGGAGAAGATTATGTAGAGACATTCAGTCCAACAACAAACATGACAACAATCAGAATTTTGATGCAAATAGCCGCACATTGTGGTATGGATATACACCATATGGATGTTAAAGCAGCGTATTTAAATGCTCCGATTGACTATGAAATATACATAGAACCGCCAGAAGGTTTTGAAAATGGTGATAATTATGTATGGAATCTCAAAAAGTCACTATATGGGATCAAACAAAGCGGAAGAACGTGAAATAAATTACTACATTTCTATTTAATTGAACATCTTGAAACCTCCCCAGTTGACACATGCCTGTACACAAGAATATTTGAAACATTAGCAATTCTCATTATTTGGGTCGACGATATGTTAATTGCTTCAAAATGTGAAGCTGCTCTATTAAAAATTAAAAATTCTTTAAATATAATGTTTAAAATGACCGACTTGGTTCGACTATCATGGTTTCTTGGTATACAGTTCGAATTTAAGGACAACACTATAAATTAAGGGCTTTCATTCCTGTCGTATTTGGTACTGACCTATAAGGTCCTTATTAGTCCTGGGTAGGACGTAAAACTAAATCCATTAGTTATTGTCTTATGAGACGTCAGTTTTTGGTATGAATGTGAGTTCTTAGTTTCGCTGTATAAACGTAAATAGTCCTACTTTTAGCCCAATTCTCCTCTGAATGATTCTCAGAATCACTCTGACCCGGAATGATAGTGCCTGTTTTTATGGGTCCCAGCTATGGGTAAAATAACAACTTTTTCCACTTTTTTGTTATGATCACAACCCAAATTTATAATATTGTTATTAATGTTAATGAAATACTTGACAGTGGACAAAATGATATAACTAATGTTTGTGGATATTAATAATGTTATTTTATGAATACTAAAGTATTTGTTCCATATGAATATTGACTTTACTAATATTTTGAAAGAAGATTCCATAATGTACCCAAAATAGGGGGTGTTGGAATTTCTGGGTACCCTGGTATACTAGTGAGCCAGCCAAAATGAGCTGACTCATTTTATAGTTCACCAATAGAAGTATTTAACCAATCAGAAGGCTAAAAATATTCAATAAGGCGTGTATAAAGGCGGCCATTTTTTTTTTCCGGAATATTCACTGCCAGCCTTTGATATCGAAGACTGAAGAATTACAGAACAGCTGCTGGTGGTATTGGCGATATAGTCAGATTCAGTAGAGTGTCTGACCCGTGAGTATTGATCTTTAACTTTGTTTCATTGAACAGATTACTTACTGCGCTGGATTCTATATTCATAGACTATGGTGACATGGTCAACACATTCCCATTTGAATCGCATTATTTTTCTTTTAAACGTTGCTTTCTGATATTGGAAACTGACAGGCGTCTTCAATACAATGTTGGATTCTTGTAAGAAAACGATTTATCTAATTGTCCGCCCCAAATTTATTTTCGTGTATAAACACAGACTATTTCCATAGATTCTCGTGGGAGCTAATGTTGATTTTTTTTTTACTTCTAAAATTCAACAGCCTAAAATTGTTTGAGTAGTAACAAAAGACAAAGCCTCCATGAGTGTAGTCAAGCATGACAAGCAGCACACTAATCAGCATTCGGGTTAGGTTAAACTCAGAATTGTCCCACGGTACAATAGCCTAGTGGATTAAAGCGTGAACTTGGTGACATAATAATTGTACGTTCAATCCCTGGGCCGGGCAGTGTGGACTTCGACACAGCGGAGTGGAAAACGGGAAGAGAACTAGCTGAGGTCTAACAAAGTAATTAGACAAGATATACATGGTGTCCCCAAAAAAATGACATCATTTTAAAGCTATTATTTGGAAAACTACTAAGTCTAGCTCAATGAAATTGAGCAGTTTAGAACATCATAAGTTTATTATGGGACCAATTCCTAGAGATAAGTGACAAAAGTTGTGGAAGAAAATTTTATGGACTGGTGAGTCCAAGAATGATCTGTACCAAAGTAATGGAAAATGTAGAGAAATAAAGAATTTACTTATGTTCAACGCCTGTGACACGACACACGTCAAGTCGTTAGTTAAGCTCTTGCCAAACACGCTGTAGCATGTCTCCGGTAACATTATCCAATACGAAAGTGATTCTCTGCTTGAGTTCATTAATGCTAGCAGGAAGAGGTGGGAGCATAGACCAGTCCCTTGAGATATCCCCATAAAAAGAAATCACACGAAATCCAGTGTCCGCGGCGGCCATTTCATCAGAAAACTGTCTTCATCTCCACAACACCCGATCCATTTCTCTGGCGGATTCTCATTGGGATAAGCACGTACTGTCGTCTTCCATTAAATATAAAATCTTGATCTGTTTCTATACATTCTGTGAAAAAGTGAGTTTATTTCAACAAGAATTGTCGAAATTATTAGCCTGCAAAATGATGTAAAAATTTTTTGGGACACCTTGTATTTAGATAGTCATTCGAATGCGAACAATCTATCCCCGTTGATTAAATAAAGTGCCCATTTCGAAATTCTCTGCAGGTTATGGGGATCGATATAAAGCCGGAGAGCAGAACTTTCGAAACGTCGTGATAGCATCAACAAATGTAAGGATAATAGTCTGCATGTAAAAAAAATGTAAACACTGGGGAAAGAAGTCTTGGGGAATACTCACAGGGCATATTTAAGGCAAGAGGAAGAGAGTGAAACCACGAATAAGTGTAGAAATAGAGAAGGCATACCACAAGATGCAATGAAAGAATTAGAAGGCGAGATTGGAATTTGCAAGGAAATGTAGAGACAAGTGACAAAAGTTGTGGAAGAAAATTTTATGGACTGGTGAGTCCAAGAATGATCTCTAACAAAGTAATGGAAAATGTGGAGAAAGAAAGAATTTGCTTATGTTCCAAAGCATGCAAGCTTATCTGTGAACCATGGTGGAGGTAGGGTCTTGGCTTAGGATTAAGCTTAGGCTTTCATGGCTCATTCGTCTATATTGTTGATATAACTTATAGCAGAAGGATGAATTCAGGAGTCTACAGAAACATTTTCTTTGCCAATTTACAGAGAAGTGCATCCAAACTAATCGGGATCAAGTTTATCACGCAGAAGGTCAATAACCCAAAACGTACTGCCAACACAACCAAGGACTCCACCAGGGGAAAAAAAAGTGGACAGTTTTAGATTGGCCAAGTCAATTATCGGACC
>OZ038507.1:67009904-67019904 GCA_964036315.1 Acanthosepion esculentum
ATTTTCCTTTTAGATGTAAAAGCAACAGAAAGCATTTGGAAATAAGATGTGGAATGCAAGAAATGGCAAAACTATCAGTTAAGTCTATGTCAGGGAAAACAAATATATCTTAAGATCTTTTCAACAGGCATATACAACAGCTCGGCTTTGATTTCGCGACATTGGTGCTTCTGCGCTGAAGTTAGCGTATGTAAATGTACACCAAAATGGATACACATTCACGCTTGTAGGATCTTTTTTAATATTTTTTGCAAGGAAGAAAATATTGAGAGGATATCTGGAAATTGTCTGTTTATTGAGCAAGATAATTCAGTAGGTTCAGAAGTATATGCATGTCTCTCACTCTGCACGATTCACCGCATGTTCGTTTCTTTAATTAACTATGTCCGTCTTTTCAGATGTAGATAGATAGATAGATATGAACAGACTGAAATAGATAGATAGATAGATAGATAGATAGATAGATAGATATGAACAGACTGAAATAGATAGATAGATAGATAGGTAGATAGATAGATAGATAGATAGATTATCAACATACAGTAATAGATAGATAGATAGATAGATAGATAGATAGATAGATAGATAGATAGATAGATAGATATGAACAGACTGAAATAGATAGACAGATAGATAGATAGATAGATAGATAGATAGATAGATTATCAACATACAGTAATAGATAGATAGATAGATAGATAGATAGATAGATTATCAACATACAGTAATAGATAGATAGATAGATAGATAGATAGATAGATAGATAGATAGATAGATAGATAGATAGATAGATTATCAACATACAGTAATAGATAGATAGATAGATAGATAGATAGATAGATAGATAGATAGATAGATAGATATCCACCCACCATTCGATAGATAGATAGATAGATAGATAGATAGATAGATAGATAGATAGATAGATGCAAATAAACAGAGAGATAAATAGAGAGATAGATGCGAATAAACTGAGATAGATAGATAGATAGATAGATAGATAGATAGATAGATAGATACCCACCTTGGCATAGACAGATAGATAAATACGAACATAGTGAGATAGATAGATAGAGAGAGAGATAGATAGATGCGAATAAACTGAGATAGATAGATAGATAGATAGATAGATAGATAGATAGATGCGAATAAACTGAGATAGATAGAGAGAGAGAGAGAGAGAGAGAGATAGATAGATAGATAGATGCGAATAAACTGAGAGAGATAAATAGAGAGATAGATGTGAATAAACTGAAATAGATAGATAGATAGATAGATAGATAGATAGATAGATAGATAGATAGATAGATAGATAGATAGATATCCATCCACCCTTCGATAGATAGATAGATAGATAGATAGATAGATAGATAGATAGATAGATACCCACCTTTCGATATATATATATATATCAATATATATATATATATATATATATATACATATATATATATATATATATATATATATATATATATATATATATATATAGAAAGAGAGAGTGAGAGAGAGAGAGATAGAGAGATACGAACGGAGATAGATAGATAGATAGATAGATAGATAGATAGATAGATGCGAATAAACTGAGAGAGATAAATAGAGAGATAGATGTGAATAAACTGAAATAGATAGATAGATAGATAGATAGATATCCATCCACCCTTCGATAGATAGATAGATAGATAGATGCGAATAAACAGAGAGATAAATAGAGAGATAGATGCGAATAAACTGAGATAGATAGATTGATAGATAATGTGATAGATAGATAGATACCCACCTTTCGATATATATATGTATATATCAATATATATATATATATATATATATATATATATATATATAGAAAGAGAGAGAGAGATAGAGAGAGATACGAACGGATATAGATAGATAGATAGATAGATAGATAGATACGAATAGACTGAGAGAAGGAGATATTTTAATGACTGAGAGAGATAGAATGAAAGAGATATAGTGAGAGATTTGTACTCGCCTTACTCCCCGGCCTTACGAGCCGAGTCTTTCCACCAATGAAAAAGAACTTAAATTTGTTTACATTTCACCAAAGCAAATATAAAAATAACATTCTCTTTGTCAAAATAGCTTATATTTCGAGTAATGATTCGAAATCTAGTGGTTGTTCTTTGAAAGAGCAAATCGTCTCTCGGTTCATTGAGAGATCAATGTTCAAGTTTCATTCGTCATCCCAAAACTATTCTAGATATTAAGAGTTTTAAAATATCGTTAAAAGGAATGAAACGTCCGCTTAACAGATGAATGCTGGACAATTCAGCATATATATATATATATATATATATATATATATATATATATATATATATATATGCATGTATATACATATATATACATAAACATATATATATATATATATGCATGTATATACATAAACATATATATATATATATATATATATATATATATATATATATATATATGTATACATATATATATATGTATGTATGTATGGATGGATGTAAATACATCTATACTGTGCTGTTAGATAAAAGTGACTCACCTTATCCTTTGAATTTAGCTCAACTTTCGTTTCATCGGATAAGAGAACATTCATCCAGTCTTCTACGGTAAATTTTTTGTAATAGTGAGCCAATTCAAGTGTCTTGGCTTTGTTGGCTTTGCTTCGTGTACATGATTTGTAGCCTTGTTCTAACAGCCACCGACGGACTGTTGAAGAGGCAAGACTAACACCTTGCTCTTCGCTTAAACTGATTGCAATTTCTTGGCTAGTTATAGTCCTATTCTTCGCAACTTCTCTCTTGATTACCCTGCCAGTTCTATCATCAATCTTTTTCTTTTGTCCCCTTGTTTCCTTCCTTGGAGCAGGAGTGGCATCATTATGTGCCCTAAGCACTCGAGAGACAGTTGATTGCGAGGTCATAGCAATTTCTGCAATTTCTCTCGTAGACTTGACTGCTTTTGAGAGGGCAATAATAGATGCCTTAAGTGGTTCTGATGCGTGTTTGTACCCTTTCATCTGGTTAGTGACTTGAGTGGCTATTTCAAGCTGTTTTTATACTGTATGAGGCTTTCTGGAATATTCTGGAATACTCTAGATTTAATTTGAGCTGTTCTAGAATTCTCTAGAATATTTTTTTGAGAGTATTGTAAAATAGTTTTCAATATTTTGTCGAAAGCTCTTTAAATGTACCAGTTTAATCATTAGGATGGGCTATCTGAGTCACTTATTTTGCCCCGAGTTTTTTTCCTGGATCTCATTTATATCCAAATTTATAAGTATCAATAGAATACCTTCGGGTGAATAAACTTTTCCTAGGTGGTCGGGAAGGGGTCTTTATATTAGTAAGATTAAAAATTATTTTAGCAACAGAAACAATAGACAAAAAATATTTTTAGTAAAAAAAAAAATAAGGTGAGTCACTTTTATCGAAAAGTACTGTATATATATATAAGAGTTTTAAGATATAATTAGAAGTCCGGTTAACAGACATTTAATATAAATCCTCCTATAAAACAATTGCTATATATATATATATATATTATTATTATTATTATTATTTATACATATATATATATATATATATATATATATTTATATACAAAGAAATAATCACGCATAGAATCAATCACCAATATATATTATATTGTATATAAAATACATGCTGCCTAATGTTTTATGTTTATATATATGTATATATATATATGTGTGTGTGTGTGTGAGAGAGAGAGAGAGAGTGTGTGTGCGTGTGTGTGTGTACATATATATATATATATATATATATATATATATATATATATATATATATATATATATATATATATATATATGCATGTATTGTGTATTTAGGCAGCAAATTTTCTTTTAGGCATGTCGGATTGTATAAGTTACAGACATTACGTCTGCTAATTTTTAATAAAATCCGTTCATACTCACACAGAACCTTCCGTGTATAGATGTTAAAAATAAGAGAAATGTGCTATAGCTGTTGAAATTTCTTTTAATTTAATTTCCCAAGTCCATTGTCAACCGTTTTGCATATAAATTATATAATAGTATGAAAACATTTACGGAAATGAATAAACAACGGACATCTTTGTATAAATACTTATACTTATCAACAACATATGTTTCGTACTACTTGCACCCCTGAAGATGTTCTTGGGAAAAGATCGAAAGTACTTGGGAAATGAAAATAAAATAAATTTAAAACAACTATTGCACATTTCTCTCATCCTTTAACATCAATACACGGAAGGTTATTTATGAGTATGAACGGATTTTGTTAATAATTAGCAGACATAATGCCTGTAAGTTATTCAATCAGACATACCTAAAAGAGAATATACAGACATATATATATATATATATATATATATATATATATGCAGAAATATAGTCTTAAAGTGTGCTATATTTATGGGGTAAAGTGCTCAATATCAGAGATAGAGCGTGACGATTGCACTAGCATGAAACACACTGTCGCCTCTAAGTGCTGACTTCCATGTCCACTTTTATATTTATATATATATATATATATATATATATATATATATTAGTGTAAAGACATTGGGTCTAATTATAATGAAGACAAGGTGGAGTAACAATATATATATATATATATATATATATATATATATATATATATATATATATATATATATTAATTAAGGCAAGTAATAATCAGCAAAATGACTTTACAGAAATATTCAATTTCTGTACCGCTAAGAATGTTTATATATATATATATATATATATATATATATATATATATATATATATCTCACTCTCTCACTCACTCTCTCTGTCTCTGTCTCTGTATACTTATATATATATATATATATATATATATATATATATATATATATATGTACATACATACATTCGTGTAAATATATATATATATATATATTATATATATATATATATATATATATATATATATGGGGATGGGCACGTGCCCGAATGGTTAGAACGTTCGCGTTCTGACCATGAGTCCTACGGTCGATTTGTCAGAAATAAGACTTCCTGATATTATCGAATTGGAGGGCTCAATCCCAGAGTGTCGCATCTTTGGAAAGAGCCTGAAAAACTATATCACGGGTTGAGCCACGTCTTGTGAGTCATATTGAGGGCGTCGATAGCTCTGCTAGCAGGAAGTCACAAGTCATCGTGGACGAGGGTTTGGGCGAGCTGGGATTGTTCAAATTGTTGATCACGCTAGAAAACCCGCTCTTTCCCGGAAACTTTAACTAAGGTCTGCTCAGCATAGTTGCAGTATAATGCATAGTTGTCCTCTGTGGGTGTTGAATAAACATAAATGCGCCTGAGCAATCATCTGCAATAGGGATTGTCAAATTGTACTAGTAGACGGGGAATCTCGAATATGTATGACCAGCAATATATATATATATATATATATATATATATATATATATATGGATATATATATATATATATATATATATATGGATAGATAGATGTATAGGTGTGTGTATATGTGTATGAGGGGATGTGTGTGTGTGTGTGTGTGTGTGTGTGTGTGTAAATATGTGCCTATGTGTGCATATATATGTGTGTATATGTGTTGGACGTATGTAAAAATGTTTAAAAGAAAAAAGACTTACAAGTATTTATTGAATTTTTACCCCACTTACAATATTGTTTTCTTAAATGAATTACGTTTTAATTAGGTACCTTCATGAGCGCGTGTTTTTTTTTTTTGAATTTTCTTTTTTAATGGGAGCCGTTAATTTTGAAAATCTTGTAAAAATAAAAATAATTGTCGGATTTTCATGAAACTTTCAGTAACTATTCACAAATGATGGAAATTATTATAAATGTGTTTATTTTTTTTTTTAAATCATGGTAATTTTTTTATTTTATTTATTACACCCCCCCATAAGTAATTTCATGAAAACTCATGAAATTCTAAGGTGTTCCGATTTAGCGACTAATTAGTTAAAAGCACAAGGCTTTGACCAAAGCAAATCCATTTTACTTTTTTTTTTATTTAGGACCCGTCTACCTTAAAATCAGCTCTGAATTGTAACATACAAAACTCAATAAAACAAAGATATTATTTAATTTCAAAAACTTTTAGTTGCTTTTACTTATTTGTATGACTATGGATAACACTTCCTGAAAGCAAAAAACATTTTCGATGAAAAATAAGTTTTTACAACAATTATTTGTTATTTCTTATTGTTAAATTTATGTTTATTGCTTAAAGTTGTTAAATATTTTAAAATTGATCAAAATGGTGTTGCAGTTAGTCAATGTATTATTAAGTAGATAATATCATTTACAGATTATAAAATAAACCTGGTTACAATCAGAAAGTTGCTTTTAGGTAAAAATCTAATATAACATGTTTTTTTTTGTGTCAAAAATAGCTTAAATTCAAATATACGGAAGACCGGAAGCGTCATGAAAACAAAAGAAAGTCATGTGGCTTGCCTGGCGATAAATGTTGTCCTCCGCTGTCGGTCAGCCTTTACTGTGTTTGTGCTAGACACGTGTGGAGAAATTTTTGATATTTTTCTTTTCCTTTAAAGTTTAAACAATCCTTTTGGATGTTGCCATGCAGTATAGCACAGAACCACACAGGATCAGAATATCCTGAAAAGCAGAGACAGCATCAAAAAAAGGAAAGGCGTCAGCTACAGAAAAGATTGAAGGACCTTGAACACACCAATTCTGCCATCAAAGCAGAATTCCCGGACTTTTCCCAAGATTTTGTAGATAACATTTACAAAATCTTACGTGGTGATATAGTTGGCCATACTATAAAACACATCTGGACAGTTGATTCTGTTGATAAGATATTTGTAGGATGTGTCATGGAATTCTCTGACCCAGATTACAACATTTTCTATGAAGAAGATAATGAAGACTATCAACTGGACAAATGTGAAATAGCTACCGACTATATCATGCACGACCTGCTCTTTAAATGGTTAACCCCATCCTGTGACATCTGGCAGCAAGGACTCTGATCATTAGGTTGGAGTTTGTGAGGAAATATTTCACGAATCTCTGGTACGAATTGCATTGCATCTCTAGACCTCTCTTCTTACTTGGTTATGAATAAATAAAATAAAGTGTATATGATTATGTAATTATGTGAAATAAAGTCTTTTCAATATTCGTATTACTTTGAAGAAAAATTAACAAAAAAAAAATTGTGTAATATTTCAAATGATAAGGGTACCTAAAAGTATTATGTACCTAACCTATCTTATGAAATTTCTTTTTTTTTTATTTTCTCAGTTATTTTTTTTTTCTATATGAAATATCAAAATTAATAAATGAAGGGAAATAGAAATAATACCATAAAATAAAATAAATGTATATGTTTATATTTTACACCTTAGCCTTTCATAAGAAAGGTATCTAATTAAAGTAATTAAAATAATTAAATTAATTTGTATGCACCTTATGAATTTTTTTTTCTATCAACAGTCTTAGTTTTAAAATTTTCATAAAGCATCGTATACGTAAAGATGGAAAGCTAAGAAACAATTAAAAATTAAAACGCTGAAATTTTCACTTAATAACTGGTTACGCAAGTTGGTTCAATAAGAAGCTAAATTATTTCACTTTCGTCCATCCGTACGATGAAATTAGGTCGCGTAAGCTGTCAATACTGATTGACAGCATCAATCGACACCTCGAATGTGTCACTATTTTTCCGACCCGCTGTGTTTTTTTTTTAAAGTACACTTTTCAGCGCGTAAAGTAAGTAATGTTTTCTTTCCAAATATGTTAAATAAACATTTAAATTTTAAATTTTGTAAAAATAAATTTAAAAAAAACTAGTTAAACTATTTCTTGGCAGAATTTAAAACGGAAAAATTAAATTTTTGTTTATAAAATTTAAAAAAAATGTCTGACGATCGTTTTTTTTTTTAAAAAATAAACATGATTTTAAACGACACTTTTGGATGTGATCGAAATGATAAAAAAAAGTAAAAAAATAATCAAAAAATACTTTGATCTTTCCTCTTTATTATAGCATAAACAGTTAGACAAATAAAAATTATTTTCGTCAAGTTTAAGGCAATTTTTATCATGCTATGCTCATTTTCTGTCGATCTCATGAAGGTACCTAGTTTTAATAATCATTATTAATGATAAAATATTTAGATTTTTGATGATTAAATACTAAAGTCATCACCTCATTTCTTTCGTAGAGAAGTTTCTTTAGGAAATTCTAGTTGCACCCCTATATATATATATACATATATGTAAGTATACGGAAACATCTAATAAGATATATGAAATTACCCATGTATATCCGTACACGTGTACCTGTATAAGTGACTGCAGATGTGAAAGATCGTATGTGTATGAAATTCACATAGATGTGTTTACAATATATGATGGAGCATGATCTCTAATATTGCGTTAAAATGCCACTCCATATTAAATTAATACTAAATTTTAAGTAATAGAATTTACCAATGTAAAAATAGTCACTAATCAATCTCATAAATAAAATTCAAACTGATAAAGATATCACCTTAATAATCACTTACTACTAGATGTAAACTTATATTTGAGAAAAAATTTCTAGTGTTTTAATGTAAACTCTATATACCTCTTAATCGACTATTTCACATTAAATCCCCAAAATGTCCGTAATAAGGTTTTTAAAAAAACTTTAACATATAATTAAATGGCTTAGACTGTTTAAACTGAAAAATTTACGAAATCTCAAAGTAAAAAAAAAAAAAACGCATATTCCAATAGAAGTTAATGACACTTGTTTACAACCTCTTTCTCTTTTTTTCTCTCTTTTTCTTTTACTCTTTTTTCAATATAGATTTCTCTCCATCCCACTTCCTAATCAAGATATAACTTCCGTTAACAGATTTAAAGTGTCAATGTCTAGATTTCAGCGAATATTTAAATTTGAAACAATAAAAATGTTACATCTAACTCAACGCTGTCTCTCTACCTCCCTACACTGCCCCCACTTCGTGAGTTTCCTTATTATTGCCCGTCATAAATGTGTAAATATATTTTCATTTTTTCATTTCAACATTTGGAAATAAATCTGATGATCCACTGTCCTTTGGGAAGGGCTGTGGTGAAATAATTTATTATATGGAACCTTAAAGTAATCTGTTTTTATTTTAATTATTGGCTCTGATTTACATTGAGCTCTCTGGATTCTATCCTCATTGGGTCTTCCCATACGGATTACCTAGTTTTTCCTAAACTATATATATATATATATATATATATATATATATATATATATATATATATATATATATATATATAGCTGGTCATACATATTCGAGATTCCCCGTCTACTAGTACAATTTGATATATATATATATATATATATATATATATATATATACAAGTATAGGATTGGTGTATACGGAATAAATTCCAATAACCAACAAATACTATTCTTAAAAGAGTGCTCAATACAGAGTAGAGCAAATATAATTCTTTATTCGAAAATTCTAACATAAATATGTTATAAAATCAATACAAAAATAGCCATTTTTTTCAACACTTCAGGTGACTTATCACCTGATGATGTTGAATGTAGAATGAAGGTTCTTAAAAGGTTCAAATCAATCAAACACCCCTCGCTAAGTGAAACGCTGTTACGTAAGCTGGAATGACCAATACATACATATATATATATATATATATATATATATATATATATATATATATATATATATATATATATATATATATTGTCTGTGTGTGTATGTGTGTCTGTGTGTGTCTGTGTGTCTGTGTGTGTATGGGTGTATGGTGCAAGAGATGCAAGTCACTCATGATGAGGAAATTGAAGTTAATTTCGAGGCGCACAAAAAACAACTGTTACCTCGAGCGAACAAGTTGTAACACCCAGAATAACTTGACCTGGATCTAAATGTGAACTCTGAGCATAACAGGATATATATATATATATATATATATATATATATATATATATATATATATATATATATATATATATATGAAAATTTA
>OZ038507.1:67024904-67072404 GCA_964036315.1 Acanthosepion esculentum
CTTGCTCAAACCCATCCCGTAAATATTGGCTCTCAGTCTCACTGTTTGTGAGACTTCCTGAATGATTTACAATGTTGTCATTTTGTATTATGGCAGAGTAAACATGGGGTGCGTGTAACACTGAGAGCCGATATTTACAGGTCAGGTTTGGGTCGGTTAAATGAATTTCTTGACTAACAATCTATAAAGGTATCAAATACAATTCATTTCTGGCTAGTGGATCAGAAGATATAAGGGTTTTTGTGAAATCATTGAGTTTCAAAACGGAAATGTCTGTCAACGGAAAATGTTGATCCAGCAAAATTTCAACTTGCAATATCTTGGAAAATCTAGGAATTTTCATTTAAAATTTTCAGCATTTTCTAATGACGGTAAGATCTACAACATATATCAAAATGAAACAAAAAAACACAATCTTTGGGGGTATTACCATTTTTCCATTTTTTTTTTTTTTTTTTGGTTGAATTGACATGAAATGGCCGTTTCATATATTTAGGTTTTAATTAAAATTCTAATAATCTCTTTTTAAAACAATAAAAATTACTGAAAAGTGAAGGTATTTAAAAAGAAAAAGCACCGTCCTTTGGACACTCTGTCTTATTGCGGGTACGCTTGTCCGGCTTTGCCCTGAAATTAATTGTTATTAACGTTATTTTTTCACCCTCGTTACTTGTGTATAAATATTGATTACTAAATAAAATTGCTCCACTTGCCTTCGTCAAGGAATGAAACGCGTTGGCATAAAAAGGTTTACCTTGTCATTCCTTTTATTAATGTTTTTGTGTGTATATGACGTTCTCTTGAGACATGAGCTGAAATCCATGCTGCATATTGTTTTTATCTACAGTAGATATAAACAATATGCAGCATGTTCTAAATTTTCTCATCAGAATTAAGCCAGTGCCATCGCGCCCTCTAAACGCCAGATATAGATATATGTTGTCACATGTCTGATAATCCTACTTACTTTTTCATTCTTTTTGCATTTTGGTTCGCAGGATTCTTTCTGATTATTGAACTGTTCTTTTGAGAATTTGGCACCATCTCCAAAAGAACAAGTGCAGCGTAAAGTCGCTCAGTTTTCAAGCCGCATCACACAAACTGGAACTGAATAGTAAGAAAATCAGTATCTATCACTTGTTCTCTCGTTTGCTCCGATTTCATTGGATCACTTCACTTCTGCCTCAAGCACGTACACATAAACGTACACACAAACATATAAGTATATAAGAGTGCTCTATTTTAAATTCTTTTGAAAGATCTTTTTAATAGATATAAAATAAAAAATGCGTTTTTGTTTTACTCATTATACTGTTATTTACTATTGAATTTACTATGTTTATTATCTTATGAATGGTAAACAATATATCCAGGGGTTGGACAAAATAACTGGAACAGGTGCAAAATCCACTCCTATATTTCAATGACCTATTATATTAAGAACTTTATCTAAAACTTCGTAATTGCAGGTTATATCTATTGCAAATACGTTTATTTATCTAATTTGCTGTCTTTGGCTTATTTATTTTTAGAATTTAGTAAAATTTAAGCCAAATGCGTGACCTCTCCGAGTTCGAAAAAGGGCAAATTTTTGTTAGCTCGCATGGCAGGATCCTCGATCTGAACTGTTTCGTTTTTCTAGAGCTACCATATCAAGAACTATGACGCAATTCGAGAAACAAGTTAAGACCTCTAGCAACCGTAGCAATTTGGGCCAGACTTGCAAATTTACTGACAGTCCCTGTGCATTTAAACGCAATGTGGCAAAAAAATCATCGGACTACTGCGGCCAAAGTGACTACTGAGTTGAATAGTCATCTGAATAGTCCAGTTTCTACTAAAACTGTTCGTCGTGAGCTCCATAAGGCTGGATATCATGGAAGAGCTGCCGTAAGGAATACTCTTCTCTCCACTCGCAACATTCAGAAGAGGTTGAAGTGGTGCAGAGATCACAATGCCTGGTGTGCAGACCAATGGAAGCAAGTCATATTCTCAGATTCCGAGCCATATTTGATTTGCCTTTAACCCATATATATATATATATATATATATATATATATATATATATATATATATATATTTTCTCCTTTTTTTCTTTTTATCCATATCATTTCCCTTGAGTTGACCGATTAAATAGGTCAATGTCTAAGCCTTAGCCCCTCCTCCTCAATATTTAGTATTGAAATAAAAATAACTTTTAAAACTCTCCCTTCCTTCTCTAAGCTCACACTGTTCCTCACCATCCTCTCTGTCAACACGATACTGTCAGTCAAAAGTGTAAATTTTAAATTCATTTTTCGTTTCACCTTTGAAAGTGAAGTCTGAAGATACGGAGAAAAGTAAAATTCCATTGTGAAATAAATTATAACAAATGGAGCCTTAAAGTGTCTGTTTTTCTTTAAATTATATATATATATATATATATATATATATATATATATATGTGTGTGTGTGTGTGTGTGTGTGTGTATTATGTCATTCTGGACAGTACTGTTTCGCTGTATCACAGCTCTTCAGTGCGACTAGACATACGAATGGCTCAAGCCAGGATTGAATCCCTAAACAATTTGGTGGCAGTTATATATATATATATATATATATATATATATATATATATATATATATATATATATATATATATATATATATATATATATATATATATATATATATATATAGTTATTTTCCAAGAGTAGCTTAGATGTAGCACAAGGCCAAAAATATGGGGCAGTGAGGACCGAACTCACTACTCAGTCATAATTGTTCTAACGTGACAAGGTTGCTCACCATTACACCACCTGGTGGTGGCATATATATATATATATATATATATATATATATATATATATATATATATATATATATATATATATATATATATATATATATATATATATATATATATATATATATATATATATATATATATATATATATATATATATATATATATATATATATATATATATGGTACCTCTAGGTGGTGTATATATATATATATATATATATATATATATACTCAGATGTGTAATACCGGTTAGGGATATATATATATATATATATATATACATATGTGTGTCTCTGTGTGTGTGTGTGTGTGTGTGTGGTGGTTTGTTGCCATTATAATGAAACTGCTAATAAATAAAATTTTACAATACGAATTAATCCATACGCAACTGCCTTAAAACTACAGAGTAAAAAGTAAAACCATTGCTATATAAGTTTCACCCTCGAAACGAAGGACCGTGAGGCCAGGTCCAAATTTAGGTTTTTATCTGTGTGTACACACAAATATACTCACACACACACACACACACACACACACACACACACACACACACACACACACACACACACACACGCATACAAACACACACATACACGTATATATATGCTTAGGCATCCTATCTTCATTCAAATATGTTTCATTGAATAATATAGACATATTAAGTCTATTTTATGGAAATCCTTTTCTAGGTCTCTAATCAGTTTCTTGTTCTCAAGCTGAAATTTCCGAAGGATGGCGCTGTAGTTATTCCTTACGCAAGTACTTTGAATCTCCTGACTACACCAATATACTACGCCATGAAAATAATAAACAAAAACATCAATTTTTCGTGGCTCTCTACATCAAAAGCAAGCAAGCAACCAAGACTGAAAAAAAATGTTACGAGTGTAGCAGCAACGTTTTAAAATGCATCTTACCAACATTTGATGTCATTTATAATTTATTGCATCTCTAGTTAGCTCCCTTATATTGTGGACGCTTGTTTAAAAACAACACCATAGCTACAACGGATAAATTTAATTTTTTAAAATAATTATAACAGAACTCGTTCATGCGTGTTTTCAATATTCATCATCGCAACGATCATAGAATAAGTTTGTCTTCGCAATTCACCACTGAGCAAGATCTCGAAGGAGATCGAAAGTTCTTGGATAACAAAAAACTACAGCTCCCTCCTAGGCGACACTCTGTTTTCATTTTTTCTCGGTATATAATATTATTTAAATGTAGATAAATATTTTCTGTGTATAGATTATTAAAAGGACTAAGGGAGGTAATCCCTCATAAATTTATTAACTTAAGTTGATTTGTCTTCCTTCTACTACAAATACTGAGATGAATAGACATTGATAAATATTATATGATTTTATTATTATTACTAGCAGCCATACCCAGCTGGTCGATCAGAAAAAGCGTTCAATTAGAATGGAGCAAAAACAGCATCATGTTTAGATGTAACAGAGTCTAACTTCTTCAATTACTTTAAAGTACTTTCATTAAAAAGCGTTTTGAATTAATGCAGTTACTGATATAACAGAAGTAGTCCGTATTTATTCAATCGAAGTTAGCCGATGACATCAAGGGGTAAAACAGGCAACAGGATGACCCATTTCAGACCACAATTATTTTTGAGTTTTTGAAATTCAATTTGTCAGTGTGCTTCCAGGGATGTAAAAGAGGATACATTTATAAAGCAATTGTTAAGTCTGATGAAAATTGATTGAAAGATCAACGAAAAATAAGAAAGAAAAAGCGCCATTTTCGCTATTTACGCGGGTTTTCACTATATGGGTGGATTCAATTATCAAGTTAAATGAGTGTTAAACAATCAACTTATTGTTGATGTTTATATTAGATTGCTTGAGTAAAGTTTATATTAGATTGCTTGAGTGAAGTTTATATTAAATTACTTGAAAACCGAGGGTGTTTTTAGTTTAAAATTTGTGTTGAAGTCGATTTTTTGTTTTTCGAGGTTTTTCGCTAAACGCAGTAGCGTAGAACTAAAAGTGATATATCATTGAGTTGGTCATGATATACATAACCTACATACCGAGTTTGAAAGAAATCGGAGGAAAAAAGTTGAATTTATCAATCTTTGATCGGCTTTATCGATTACTGATTTTTTTTAAATATCGATTTTTTACGCTAAGAACATACCTCTTAGTTTGTGCCTTGTATGCGCCAAGTTTGCTCAAAATCAGTTGGATAGATCTCGAGTGAAAAGGTATCACGCAGACAGAGACAGCCAGACAGACACACAGGTATCCTCTGTTTTATACATAGAGAGATTATTATTATTATCTTTATTTTTATTTCCTTTGATTTCTGATGTGTACTCATTTCTTTCCGGGTTCCGCCCAGGGACCTAAGGTTAAAAATGGCATCATGACATTTTCCACTGGAAAAAAATACATAGATAAAGCCCTTTGTAAGGTGTAAGCTGTACTCCTGCGAACAATGCTTTTGTATTTCTTTAAGGCATGGGCTTCCTGGGATCCCTTCAATTAGTCTAGTGGAATCTTTTTCGACCAATCCGAGGGCTACAACTACAACGGGGATTGTTAATGTTCCCATGTGCCACATTTTTGATATTTCAAGGTCCTTGTATTTTGATAACTTATTATTATTGTTGTTATTTTTATTTTCTTTGATATCTGGCGTTTACACATTTCTTTCCGGGTCCCGGCCTGGGACCTAAGGTTAGAAATTGTATCATGACACTTTTCACTGTAAAAATAAAAATAAATAAATAAAATTACATACATAAAGCCCTTCGTAAAGTGTGGGCTGTACTTGTCAGAATAATTTTTTGTATCTCTTTGAGGCATGGACTTCCAGGGATCCCTTCAGTTGGTCTATTGGAATCTTTTCCAACAAATCCTAAGGCTCCAACTACAACAGGGATTGTTGATGTTCCCATGTGACACATTTTTGAGATTTCTATTTCAAGGTACTTGTATTTTGACAGTTTTTCGAATATCTTCTAAGATATATTTCAGTCTTCAGGGACTGTCATATCAATGAGGAAGCATTTTTTTTTTGTTTGTGATCTTTAATAGCAATGTCTGGGCGATTGGCTTTGATTGTTCTGTCAGTGTGTATTGTGTAGTCCCATAGAATTGTAACAGGTCCTATCTCCGTAACCGGGTCTGGGTGGTGTTCGTACCAGTTTCTTTCAGTTTCCTTCTCGTAGAAGTTGCAAATTTTCCAGTGCAGATATTGGCCCACTCTGTCATGCCGGGTTTTATATTCAGTTGGTGCCAATATCGTGCAACCTGATACAAGATGATCAATGGTTTCTTGATATTTATCACAGAATCTGCATTTTGGGCTAACACAGTATTTTAGTATATGCCATTGATAATTCCTAGTTAACAAGCATTGGTCCTGTGCAGCAAGGATAAAACCTTCAGTTTCAGCTTTCAACCCTGCACTACGTAGCCACTGATGGGTACGGTTTTTGTCTAGGTCAGCTTGTTTGGTACGGGCAGAGTATTGGCCATGAAGCGGTTGTCCTCAAACAAGTCGTATGATCTCAAACAGCAACTTTCGCAACATATGTGCAGTGCCAAGCAACGTAGACGTCTAAAGGCGATGCGATACTAGTAAAGGGATTACCTTGTCACGTGGCAAATGCATTTCCTTGATAATAAATTACAGGAAGAATTTCTCTAAATTAGTGATTCTCCAATTTAGAAAAAACAAGAAACAAAACGAAATGCATTTGAACACATTTATACATATTGTTAAGCGGTGAAAAATTATTCTGAAATTATAATTGACGAGCAGAGGATGTTTTTGTCCACAGCAACTCTTCAAATTAGCACCATAAAGTTGTGAGAACGTTGGGCAAGTCCTGTCACGAAATTAGGGGATGGGGCTTCCAACTTCGCAATAAATTCGACACAACAACGTCACACAGCCCCTACCCTCGAAAAAGTATTAAACAAATAAGCAAGGTTGCAAGATTGTTCGGTATGGTGATTTTGTAAGCGAAGCATAGACGTGGCACAAGGCCGAATGTATTGGGGGCAACCAGTGAGGATCGAACTTACTATTCAGTCGTAATTGATCTAGCGAGACAAGCTTGCTAGCTATTGCACCACCTCGAAGTGTCCTCTTTCTAACCGTAGTTTAGATGTGGCACAAGGCCGAAAGTATGGAGCACCCAATAAGGATCGAACTTACTATTTACTTATGATTGTTTTTTTTTTTTTTTGTTTTTTTTGGGTCATTTAATGTCGACAACTTTTTTTTTCCTGGTAATATTTATGTTTTGTTAAAAATCTACAGTGTAACCCGCATATAAGAGACCCGGATATAAGAGAAACTCGGATATAAGAGAGATTTTCTCTGGTCCCAAATTAGAGCCTGTGTTAATAAAACAAAATAGACCAAACCCGGATATAAGAGAAACCAGATATAAGATACTTCTTCTCCGGTCCCGACAACTCTCTTATATCCGGGTTACACTGTATTTCTGTTGATATATTTCCCTCTAATATGTATATCTGGTAATATTATTTTTTCAAAAACGTATAGCCGGCAACTCTATTCTTTCAAAAAAATGTATAGCTGATACTATTATTTTTTCAAAAACTTATCAGAGGCTTTGCTGTTAGACGTATTTTATCGTCTTACCCAGGACGTGGATGTAGTTTATCGTCTTACCCAGGACGTCACTCTTATGAGCAAGACAAGTTTGCTAACCATTACCCCACATCGGAGTCACCGAAACGATTTTCTAAGGGTAGCTTAGGTTAGGCAAAAGGCCTGAAAGTATGGGAGAAACCGTGAGGATCGAACTCCCGATGCAGTTGTAATTATTCTAGCGAAGCAAGCTTGCTAACCATTACAAGGATGCCCCGTATTCCAAGAATGGGGGATTGCTGTCATATCTGGGCTGGTGCTACCCAATCCTAACTGCCCATGGTCGACAGAGTTCAAAAGATCACATCAACCCTCAAATTGAATGCATATATCCGTGCCATAGCCGAGGATGACAGTAAAAACGGTCGGTTCATTGAATCGCTCCAGGAAATACCTAACTCCTGCTGCCATTGTTCTACCATTACAAGAGTCAGATTAGATCAAGAATGGCATATTGCTGCCATATCTGAGCTGGAGCTGTCCAATCATCACTGCCGAGGCTCGAAAGAAGTCAAAAGCGCTTACGCGATCTTTAGAATGTTAAATTATTCTCCACCCTGCAAAACTTACCGCTCTCACTTCTCTATCGCTATTACAATGACTGATGTTCGGTTTGGTTTGTTATGTTATCTGGCATACCCTCACCTCAATGGGTTATTTAATGCCGAAAAAGATTTTTATGGCTAGTAGTATTTTTTTCTTCAAAAAATTATTGCTGGTAATACAGTGTAACCCGGATATAAGAGAGTTGTCGGGACCGGAGAAGAAGTATTTTATATCCGGGTTTCTCTTATATCCGAGTTTCTCTTATATCCGGGTTTCTCTTATATCCGGGTTTGGTCTATTTTGTTTAGGTAAGTATGGCTCTAATTTGGGACCAGGTAAAAATCTCTCTTATATCCGGGATTTCTCTTATATCCGGATTACACTGTATACATTTTTTTTTTAAATGTATTGTCGGTAAAAATGAATTGTTGGTAAGAATTTTTTCCATCAAAAATTCATTACTGGTTATAATTTTTTTTTTAAATGTATTAAAACCTATTTTTACACATTCATAGTATTTTGTCTCGTTTGGTGTTAACTATTTGCCCATAGCTGGGACCCTAATAGGTGCTACCAACTTTGGTCGGGGTGGACCGGGGAAGACCAGCAATTAAGAGTTGTTTCCACGTTACTCAAAACCTCCTGAACAGAGGCCTGGCTGTCGGATGTAGTTTATCATCATGCCCAGGACCGGCTGATGTTCGGACGAGTTACATTCCTCAATGGCCACCAGTCCGGACCCATCATGCCAATGTTCACAGTGGCAAACTATCTCCTTTCAATTCGTTTTACTTTGGTAAAAATCACTTTCTCTTCAGACAGCTTATTCTCGAGAATTGTTAGAGCAAACAGCCAAGAGAATGCTCCTTGCCAAATATGACTTGATGTATTTAATTCCAGTGTCAATGATTATCTATCGCACTCATCCTAATAATACACTCTTATGTCCCTGTTCCCCTCCCTTACAATTTCACTCAGTAAGCCTCTACCTTGAGTGGCCCTTGGGCCTTGTATTGTGTGAACTATCAGTAAAATTATTGTTATTATTATTTCTTTTATTTAATGCATCATGTTTCAGTCTCCGTTTTGACATTTACACATTAGACCTTCTCGTTATATTTTCATTTCTGTTTATTTTTTTTATTTTTTTTATTTATTTTTTTTATTTTTATTTTTTTTGCAAGTGTGGGGGCTGTTTTAGGGTTTCCCCAGTTAATTATTTTCATTTTCCCAAGAAAATTCTTTTTTCTTTTCTTTTCTTTTCTTTTTTTTTTTTTGCATTTTCTTCTTATTTTTTTTTTTTTGTTTCAAGTTTCAGGAATGGAAGGTCAAAGAGTGGAAATTTTTTTGTCGTTAAAAAGAAAAGAAATAAAGAAAGATGGAAAAAAAAAGAAAGACGGAAAGAAAGTGGAAATTAATGAAAGAAAATCATTAAAAAAATAAACGGAAATGAAAAATTTGTAGAGTATGAAGAAAGAAAGAAAGAAAGAAAGAAAGAAAGAAAGAAAGAAAGAAAGAAAGAAAGAAAGAAAGAAAGAAAGAAAGAAAGAAAAGGATACTGGAGAAGAAAGAAAGAAAGAAAGAAAGAAAGAAAGAAACAAACAAACAAACAAACAAACAAAAAATAAGCAAACAAACAAACAAAAAAGGGAAATTGTAGAAGAAAGAAAGAAAGAAAGAAAGCAGGAAAGAAAGAAAGAAAGAAAGAAAGAAAGAAAGAAAGAAAGCAGGAAAGAAAGAAAGCAGGAAAGAAAGAAAGCAGGAAAGAAAGAAAGAAAGAAAGAAAGAAAGGACAGGTATTGACAGAGGAAAGAAAGAAAGAATGACGGAATTGTGAACAAGTAAAAGCAAATGGTGTAAAAACCAAAAGGCCAAATGTATCGAAGGAATATGAAAAATGAAGGAAACTATAGAAAAATAATTAGTCTTAACATAACACGAAAGTGAGAAGAAAGAAAAAATGGAAAAGGGATTTTAAAAAATGCGAAATGAATGAAATACAAGTAATGGGAGAGGGGTAAAACACAAAGAAAGGGATGAGAAAAAATAGAGAAAAAAGAGAAAGAAAAGAAGAAGAATACACACGCGCAAAAAAAAAGATGAAAAATCGAAAAAGAAAAATGGTGAATAAACGGAAAACGAAAAGAATATAAACTTACAAAAAACGAATGAATATATCGATAGTAAACAAACGCGAATAAAAGAAAACTAGAAAAAATCATTGAATAACAAAAGGAAAAAAAAAACAGATTCAGACACACGCACACACACACAGACAGGCATACACGACGAATAAAAGACGCGAATGAATATTGCAAAAGCACCATATTAAAAAAAAAAAGAAAAAGAAAAATGGCGGGAAAAACATGAACAAAGCCTCAACCAAAGTGAAATAAACGCGCCATATAAATATGGCGGAAGACGTAAGGTTAAAAAGAAAGGGGAGGTAACTCTTAGCAGTCGAAGGTTAGTCATGGTGGGTGTAGGTAACTGTATTTTGCCTCATTAATTACACTAGGGAATAGAAAAAAAAACGCGTGTGAGCCTTGGTATTTTCCGTTGTGATGGCTTGGCGACTTGGTGGGTTAGGGAAGATGTCTTTAGACGAGAGTGAGGAATTCGACGGAAGCCCTAAAGGCATGCCACCCTACCCGTTCTCGCGACACCACGCCCAGCACACCAGCCCCTCCTTACCCCTTACCGACAACAACGGACACTTTTGATAGCTGATAGGCAAAAAGATTAAGTGGCCGATGAAGCTAATAAGAAATAAAATATTGAAAGCCTGGGCAGGGAAAGTTATTTTTGGAGGGTCGGGCGTAGAGTGAGTGAGTGAGAGAGAGAGAGAGAGAGAGAGAGAGAGAGAGAGAGAGAGAGAGAGAAAAGAATTGCTAGAAAATGTTTCACTCGAAGAACGAATCAGCAAGCAGAGAAAAATGGAGAAAGAGGCAAGTTCGATGAGCAGCTGATGTCTTGAAGTAAACGGTTTCAATCGCATATTCCTTTTGTCGTTGGAAATTGTTGGGTCTATTCTTTCGCTACATTTAACAGCACTCATCTATTAGTTTTAGACTAAGAACTAAACGATATGATGGCGAAATAAAGGAATACTCAGTAGCATCGACGACATTAGCTGCAGCAGTATTTACATGCTAGCAATAGATGTTATTTTTTTTAATCATTTCACCCCAAGTAAGACGTTAAAGCCACTAAGACGTAATGGATTACGAGGTTTGGTTTGGTTTATTTTGATTGTCGGTATATCAACGTCAATGGGTTATTTAATGCCAACAAGACTTTTAGGATAGGTTCGTATGAATAGAATATGTATTCTTTGTAAGAAACCAGTTTGTAGATCAGGTTTGGTTTATTTTGTTTTACGGCATATCGACCTCAATGGATTATTTAATGCTGACAAGATTGTTAGGAAAGGTTTATATGAAGAGAATATGTATTCTTTGTAAGAAATCAGTTTGTAGATCAAGTTTGGTTTATTTTGTTTTACGGAATCGACCTCAATGGATTATTTAATGCTGACAAGATTTTTAGGATAGCTTCGTATGAATAGAAAATGTATTCTTTGTAAGAAATCAGTTTGTAGATCAAGTTTCCTTGATGTATTTTTTGTCTAGAGGCTTTTTGCCTTGAGTCAAATGTACTGCTGGTAATTTTTTTTTCAAAAACGTATTGTTAGTAATAACTTTTTTTTAAAATTTATTGCTGGTATTTTTACTATAAAAAATTTATTTTTATACTTTTTATACTTTCATACTGTTTTGAGCTGTGTTTGAGCTGTGATCCTAACAGGTGCTACCAACCCGTATCAGGATGGACCTGGGAACAAAATCAATTAAGAGGTGGTTCCACGCCCCTTTAAAACTCCCGATCAGAGCGCTTGCTGCCAGATGTAGTGTCTCGTCATACCCAGGATTATGGGTTAAATTTAATAGAAAAGAACGAGAAGACTTTAATGAAGGGAAAGGACGATAAAAGCACAGGTTTCCTGAAGATAGAAGATGGCGATAATGCCACTAAGACACAAGGGTTACTGGGAATTAAAAGAGAATGAGAAGACTTTAGTGACGAGAAAGGACAATAAAAGAACAGGTTTCAGGAAGACAGAAGATGGCGATAATGCCATTAACAAGCAACGTGTTACTGAGAGTGAAAGAGAATGAGAAGACTTCAGTGAGGAGAAAAGAACAATAAAAGAACAGGTATCCTGAAGACAGAAGATGGCGATAATGCCACTAAGACAAATTTATTTAACAAAAAAACAAACTATTATGTAATTTTTGTAACTTTCTATAATATTTATGCATTACACCCTAATCTTTATTCGGTAAAAATTTCATTGCTAATCATGCATTACTTTTTAAGTAATACACATATTTATGTGTTTGTTGTTTCCGTTCCTTATATTATGGCCGCTACTGTATATCTATATATATATATATATTTTTATAAAATTATCCAAGCCATACTGTTTCAACACTAAAACATATTTCACTACAAACTGCAACCATTGGAAATAAAACTGCAACTACTACTGCTCCTAATACTATTAATATTACTTTCATTTCACTATCGTGTCATATACCGTAATTCCCCGTGTATAATACGCCTTCATCCATAATACGTACCCTTAAAATTGTGCTGAAAATTTGGGAAAATGCTTCTATTCAAGAATAATACGCACTCATTGCTTGGTAATCAAACCCTATCAATTGTACTTCTCCAATTTCATTACGGCCAGCATTTCCTATTGTTATCCAAGTTGTAATTGAAGATATTTATCAAAATTTCCGATCATCACGTTTCTAAAATGAAAACGGAAATACCTATATTGTGCTTACTGCGCAGACTCTTTAACTTTTTTTTGTTCGATAAAATGTCGTATGTTTGTGGTGAGTAGTCATTTCTCAAATCGATGTATGAAACGACAATTCTTTTAAAAGATTTTTTCTAGCTGTGCATAATACATACCCCTAATTTCTCCCTATTTTTTTTTAGAAAAAATGCGTATTATACACGGAGGATTACGGTAATCTATATGTAACCTATGTTATTATTGTTAAACCTGGTTGCAACATCTGAGCCACACTCGCCACCTTTTTATACATGCCTTGTCATGTTGAAGTGACTTGTTCTGATCACAAAACGATGAAATTATATAATCTCTAATTCGCTGCCATCTATGTCTCAATGGGTAGATATACACAAATATACATTTGCCCCACGTCCTGGGTATGGCTATAAACTACATCTGCGTCGTCGGTAAGACGATAAACTACATCTAACAGCAAGGCCTCTGATTAAGTTATTGAGGAGCGTAGAACCACATCTTAATTGCTGATGGTCCCAGGTTCACCCTGCCCTGGTCTGGTAGCACATGTTAGGATCCCAGCTATGGGTCAAATAGTTAAACTCTAAAAAACTATTAAATAAATTTTTGAAGGAAAAATTATTACCAGCAATACATTTTTGAAAAAAATAAATAACCAGCAATACATTTTTGAAAAAAAATATTACAGGCAATAAAAAATCTTGTCGACATTAAAAAACCCATTAAGGGTGATATGCCATAAAAAAACAAAAAAAAACAAACCAAACATTTGCCAGCTTGTTAATGATAACCCCCCCACACACACACACATTGAAATAATTTTTTAAAAAGTCAATCAAGTCGGTGACAAAGGTTGGCTATAAATAATTACTTATGTAACACCATTGCAGCAATATTATTATAATATTGCATTCATTTCAGCATCATGACATAGAGTCAGATACGAACAACAAAATGAATAGGTAACCTAAGAGAGTATTGTCCAACCTGGTTTTAACAGATCTCTGAAATTCCACATGAAAGTCTATGAAAGTTTGTCCTACATCTCAAAATCTGACCAAATGTCAGACTTACTTCTTCTTGAAAGAGTCCCATCCTTGGGCAGAGAACGCCTCAGACGCTCCAAGCACCTTTTTATTCATCTCATAATGACTTGTTCTGCTCACAACGCATGAAAATCATTTCGGTCTAACCTACTTCTCAAAGTCTGACTAAATGTCAGACTTTCTTCTTTTTGAAAGAGTTGCATGTTTCGGCAGAGAACGTCTCAGATGCTCCAAGCACCGTTTTATTCATCTCATAATTTAAAAGTGACTTGTTCTGCTCACAACGCGTGAAAATTATTTCGGTCTAAACTACTTAAAAAAATCTGACGAAATATAAACAGACAAATAGTGGACTTAAAAATGAACAAGATAGATGGAAAATTGTCTGAGACGACAAAGTTATTCATCATTCGTAGAAATACGTAAATGTAACATTATTTTTTAAATAAGGAATATTACTGAGGAGGTATGTATTAATATGAGTAACGAGAGAGAGAGTGTGTGTGTGTCTGTGTGTTCTCTCGCAAACCACCATTTTTAATATTAATTTTTATCCATTTATTTTTGCCTGGTCTTAAGATTCGTCGAAATTATTCCTTGTCGTCTGGGATGTGGAGCAACAACATAACACTCATTTGGCAGATTTGATTAGCGTCACCATTTTCTTTTTTTTTCGTCAAACAATGCAGCTTAAAAGGCAGGCTAATAAATAAATTATAAGTCTACTTAGCAAACATCAACAGCTTTTATGAGGACGATATCCATTTTTTAAACGGGATTGTCGAAGATTGAGACGATTGGGAACATTTACGAAGAAAATCTTGAATATAGGTCACCTGTCGAAGATTTCGATAGGAAAAGGCGGGAGGGGACACGAGATAAGCGAGTTACCAGTTATAAGGAAGCTGTGATTTATTCATGTGTCCAGCAAGGTGCCACGACATTACCCCGAAGAAAAAGTCTATGATTATTCCCGCTTTTGCCAAGCATATATGGATTATTTTCTCACTGAAATGTTTCTCTGTCTCTCTCTTTAGCATTCATTCTTTAATGAAAAAGGAATAAAAAAGAAAAAGTACACACACACACACACACACACATATATATATATATATATATATATATATATATATATAGGTAAATAGCAGGACAGACTGGATTCTATAGTCTTGGATGGCAACTGGTCTAGGAGAAGGTCAACTCAGAATTCAAAACCTGCGGAGGGTCGTTTGTGGACCTTGTGGCACTTAGTGCACCAGGTCTCTGTATTCGGCCCAACAAAAAATGTGGATGGTTCTGTTCTAGTTGACCCTTAATGTCGAATGAACAGAATATATATATATATATATATATATATATATATATATATATATATATATATAGTCAAACCTAATGAGCCAGACAAACCTACCAAGGTTTCACTTAGGCAGATCGTCAGGGTCGGCCGACCCTGACGATCTGCCTAAGTGAAACCTTGGTAGGTTTGTCTGGCTCATTAGGTTTGACTAGGTTTGCTCTACGTTTGTATTGAGCTCTTCAGTTAGTTGTTTACACGTATCGGAGTTTTTTCTGTGGGCCTTGAACCTGTATCTGTGCGATTATTTTCGACAGATTTTCATGTTCCTGGCTCTTTTTTAAAACCTTTTTTCCCTTCGTGATTGATTTGGCTATTGTTAAATCAAGAATTCGAAGGTTTTTCGACACGAGTATAGTTACCTATATATATATCTATATATCTCTCTCTCTCTCTCTCTCTCTCTCTCTCTCTCTCTCTATATATATATATATATATATATATATATATATATATATATATATATATATATATATATAGGTAACTATACTCGTGTCGAATATACTCGTGTATATATATATATATAATACTGTATTTGGGTAACAACCCCTCTTTTATACATGTTTCATTAAAAACGACTCACAAAGTACTGTGATTAAGTTATTTATTTATTTCTCATGTTTTTATAATTTTCTCCTTTTCTGGACAAAAATTATATAGAAATTGTCCGTATATTCTGTATTCTTTTGGCTTTATAAATGATTATCAAGGATTATTTTACTTTTAAAGTATATATGGAGTGTTTTATGAATGTATCTAGAGTTATAGGAACGTTCTTTTTCCAAACACGGTCAGCACATTGTGGCCCTGTTCATAGTTGATGTTGTTGAGTGTTGGATTTTTTATTATTATAATATATATATATATATATATATATATATATATATATATATATATATATATATATATATATATATATATATATATGGAAGAGGGAAGAGATGGAGTAAAAATCCACTGTCCGTAGCATTTACTTTTTAAAAAAGTGCTCAATACAAAGTATAGCAATATATTATTTTTATATCTTTATTATAAGAGATTATAACAAAAACATTTTGAAATGTTTACACGAAAGCTTCCGTGTTTCAATACTATAATTGTAATGATAGTATTAAAACATGAAAGCTATTGTACAGCGATTTTAAAATGGTTTTATTATAATATATATATATATATATATATATATAGAGAGAGAGGGGGGAAGAGATTATAGTAGTTCCAACGAGAGAAAAGTGTGTATATTAAAAAGAAGAGACAAAGAGTGGATATTTCCACATATTATTAAAACGAATTAATTTTCCTTATGTTTTTCTATGTTAAATATTATTGATATTAGACATACTCTTTTTTGTGTGTTAGTAACCCAAATGTCTTCCTTGAACTGGCAGTGAAATTGTTCTGCGTGAAGGGTAATAAAACAATTAAGACTGGTCCGAAAAAGGGCGAGAAAGATCTCTGTATTCTTATCTTTTAATGACCCCTGTGTGTCCTTAGATCTATTTCCATTTGTGTGTGTGTGTTTTTGTCAGCATGCGTACGCATACGTATATTCCCTCTCCATACATACATACTGTTTTATTATGAGGAATTATTATACACATATGTACACATATATCATGTTTTATTTTCCATAATTTTGCTACACGTGTTTCCGGTCTTACGAACTTCATCAGGCAAAGAGTGGATATTTCCACATATTATTAAAAGGAATTAATTTTTCTGATGTTTTTCGATGTTAAATATTCTCGATATTAAACAATCTCTTTTTTGTGTGTTAGTGACCCAAATGTCTTCCTTGCACTGGCCAACCAAAAAAGAGAATGTCTAAGAAAAATTAATTCCTTTTAAAAATTAGTGGAAATGTTCACTCTTTGCCTGATGAAGCAAAATTATGGTAAATAAAAAGAAATATATTTTTTTAAATCCACATTACAACCAAAAACGTTTATGGTTTCTCTCTTCGTTTTAGCATATAAACTTCAAATGTTATTATTATTGGATACTCGTATTTGAAATAGAGGCACTATTTTTATAAGATTTTAAACAATATGTAGTACATCTCTCGGCCTGTGCATTCGAGAAGTCTTAGTAAAGGAAATGTGCCCGCCACTAGGGATCGAAACAGCGTACTCCTCTGAAGGAGAAACCACCGTTAGTTCTGGTGTGCTTTACAACTCGGCTACAGAGAGCGTCTCAGTTAAGCAAGGTTCTCTTTTCCCTTTTAAGGAATGCACATTTCCTCATTCAGATATTTTGCTCAAAAATCACGTATCTGCTCAGTTTTGTATCCGAAACGTAAACAAATCAATTTCTTAAGAATGAATGGATTTTATTTTTCAGCTGGCATTTTTCTTACGTCAGAAAAAAAAAAACGCGATTTACTTAAGAAATTGCTTAAGATTTCTCGAATACACAGGGGGGGAAAGACATAATGCACACTGTTTAAAATAAACATTAACATGAGACGTTTATTTCCAACACGGGTGTCGACTAAAAATAACATTTGATGTAATGATATATATATATATATATATATATATATATATATATATATATATATATATATATATATATCACATGTGGTGCGATGGATAAATTGTCGTCTAAACTACGAAAAAATGAAAATAATACTAACAACTCATTTTAACAGATATATTTACCAAAATTACATAGAAATATCTTGAAATAGTAAAGAGTAAATTTATTCAATAAAATCGCCATAAGCTTCAACCACGGCTTCCAGATAATTACGGAATCTCCTGCAACTCTTCTGGACGGTCTCCTTGCCTTCAGTTCATCTTTGGTGTAACAACGAGTTTTGTTGGTCTCTCGCTCAATTGCACCCTACATATAATAATCAAGGGGGTTGCAGTCTGGGGAGTTAAGTGGCAAGATATAAGGCACATGAGAGATGCGTTTAACCTATGACAGTCCAAAGAGCAGTGAAAAAAGATTTGAAAATGAAATCGTACGTGAAACCTGTGAGACAACTTGTTACTCCAGGACAGAAAGTTAGAAGGTTAGAGAGGACGAAGATCATCTTGAATAAGTTACAAAATGATCATAGAAAAAAAAAATATATATATAAACTTTATTCCAATACTTCATGAGATTCCGATCCTTAGCTATGATTAATTAATGATGAACATATCATTTTCATTTATGATCGATTTCATCAGGATTCTTCTGTTAAGCTTGAGGAGTAATTATATTTTGTTATTGCTCAAAGTAAGTTCCAATAGTGTTATAAAAACCTCGGAGACTTCCAGTAAAATATCTTTAATCATTTCTAATATGTAACAGTTCAAATCTTAGTCTAACAGACAATTTTGCTGTTACATGATTTGGACAATTTTGCTGTTACAGCCGGTATATACAAGGTAACCCCCACCCAAAAAAAATCGACATCATTTTGTCGTCTAACAACATAGCCAATCCTCGCTCAAATTATCACAAATGTTAACAAAATCTATAAAAACTAAGTTGAGTGTGCGGATTTCAGGAAGATGGGGAGGGCGTTCTACTGATAATGAAAGTGTGCTGTTGAAGTGACCACCGCGTTAAACAGACTTGACACATTGTTTTTTGTTTTTTTTTCTATGGGACTATATGAAAGGAAAGTTTTTTTCTCCCCGCTTCCTACAAGTCTACGTCCTGGTTAAGATGTATTAATACATGTTCGGGTCCCAGCTGTGATCAAATATATATATATATTTTTAAGCTTATCAGCCCAAGCAAGGCTGGAAGCCACTAGCACGCAAGGGGTTACAGAAGGTTTGGAGGAAGAGCAGATAGGAGTGGTAAAGGAGAGGACGTGGAGAAAGATAGTGGATCGATCAAGGCAAGGGGGTTACAGAAGATTTGGAGCGAGAGCAGATAGGAATGAAAGGTGAAAGGATGTGGAGAAGGGAAGTGGATAGATCAAGGCAACTGGAGATGTCGATTGACGTTACACTTAAATAGTTGGAGATTGTATTTGTCAGGGAAACAGGAATAAGGAAGGGAGTTCCACAGGCGAAATGTGCGAGACATGAAGCTATTGGAGTAGAAGAGACGTCTATATCTAACAGTTTCAACGGTGAAGGGGTGGGAACGGGATGCCAGCCTCGTAGGACGTTTAAATTCACGAGGCCTAGGAACCAGCGAAAGCAGCTCCTCGGAGCAATTACCGTGAAAGTATATGTAAAAAAGACAGAGCGAGGGAATGTCGCGTCTGTGAGAGAGCGACTGCAGACGAGATGACAGATCAGGGCCAATTACATTGCATATCCGTCTCTGGATCTTATCAAGAACCCTGAGGCAAACAGCAGGAGCTCCAGACCATATATGGCAGCATGCAAGGGCAAATGGTCGATTTATAGATTTGGAGGATCGATTCCGGGGAGAAAAATTTCCTGGCTCGGCACAGGGAGCCAACTTTCCTTGCGGTGGATGATGCAACTGACTCGATGTATTTGTTCCATCTCAGATCAGCCCCAAACTGGGGTCAAAACATTATGGAAGTGTTAAAATGGGTTTTAATATCACTAATACATTTTTGAAAAAATATTGAAAAAAAAAGAAAAAAAATATCACCATCAGTACATTTTGGAAAAAAATATCTCTACCAATACATTTTTAGAAAAAAAAATATTACCAGCAATACATTTTTGGAAAAAAATTATTACCAGCAATAAAAATCTTGCCTGAATTATATAACCAATTGAGGTTGATATGCTGCAAAACAAAACAAACTAAACCTACCTACAAACCTAGAGGAACTTAAACAATGAATAACCGAGGCGCTGGAGAATGTTACACATGACATGCTACAGCGTGTTTGGCAGGAGCTTGACTAGCGACTTGGCGTGCATCGCGTCACAGGTGGTACACATATTGGATGCTTATAAAACCTTCTGAAATCGGATATAAGATCGGCATCCCTTTGAATAACTTGTTCGAATTTTGATAAATAAATCTTTAATACCCATAAAAAATAAAATTAAAAATTATTCATTGAAACTTTCACATTCTTAAGGCATAAAAGACTACGTCTAAATACTTAGTTACTCATACTCCGAAACAGTCTTTTAATATATCCTTTGAATCTGCTGCATTTTGAAGACACAAAGGTCAATGACTGGATAATTTGTTCATTAACCTCCGAAACAAATTTATCCGTTAAAATTGCTGCTTTCTTTAAGAGCCTATAAATTTAAATTCTGTAAAGTCAACCATGGATTTATGTGGTGATTTTCTAAGCATAACGTGGATGTGGCACAAGGCCGCCAGTGTAGAGCACCCAGGAGAATCGAACTTTACTATTCATTGGTAATTGATCTAACGAGAAAAGGTTGCGAACCATTACCATTACACCACTTAGAAGCGCCCAAATCATTTTCTTAGATGTGGCTCAAGGCCGAAAGAATGGGGAGCAAGTGTGAGGATCAAACTGAGTCGTAATTGTTGTAGCGAGACAAGCTTGCTAACCATTGCACCACTACAAGTTGGCTCAAAATGATTTTCTAAACGTAGCTGAGATTCCCCACAAGATCGAATGTGTGTAGCACCCAGCGAGAATCGAACTCACTATTCAATCATATTAGATTTAAAACATGGCTTTATTAGATAACCTAAGTATTATATATATAAAAATAGATCAGCATATGCATGACCTAGAACGGAGAAAAATATGCATGTAAATATAGTTTTCGATGTATGTAACAGGACTTGGAATATTCACGATTCCTACCAAAGTTACAAAAAGATTTCTTTCCATACGGATTGTACAGTTCAAGTCGGGTTTGAGAATGAATCTGTCATCAGACATTATGTTAGTTTCGAGTTTACCTGTCGACTCAAGTCGTCTTCTTATAATCCATAAAACTAATCTTGATTTCACGCTGTTTTCTGCTTTGACTAAAATAGAATAACTGTTTCTCGAAGACGGATTTGCCAAAATAATATCTTTCCTTTCACACACAAAGTTCACTTTTGTGGCGGGGCAAGTTCGTTACGCAGGTTCCTTCATTTTCTTGTATTCAGATCCTTGAATTTGTAGGAATTACCTATTCGTTTTTTTTCTTTACAGTTGAGGTAGGCTGTCACATCTTTAGCCTTTGTCAAATGCTCTAACGCTTTATTCTCCTAGAAAATTCGTATTCGATTTCAGAGATTTCTATTTTTTTACTAAACCTTTTTGATGTTTCGCAACCGTTTCGCGCGATCAAATATATGAATTTTAACCGGAAACCCAATCCTAAACAGGAAACAATTGATAAACCTCTACTCCTCATTTAAAAGAACGAAGAGGCGTGTGAGAGGAGATAACTGACATCCATTAGACATGGCACGTGGAACTAGAACAGTCTACCCCAGCGAGCGAAATAAAGGGTTCAGTTCGACATTCCAATCACCTGAAGAAGGCCGGAGCGTACAACGGCCGAAACGTTGTAATAATTATGGCGACAAAGATGAGGACAATAGTCCGAATAATGTAAATAGTCTATCTACATTTACTGAATTAAATTCTATTGAATTTAATATATCTATTTATACTATTTACATTTCTCGGATTATTGTTTTCATCTTTATTGTCACATTAACGACGTTTCGGTCGTTGTGCACTTCGGCCTTCTTCAGGATCTGTCTCTATTTCTGATATAAGGTATTGCAACTATTTACACTATTTACATTATTCCGACAGTTATTCGCATCTTTACTGTCATATTCACAATTTTTGGACCGTTGTGCGCTCCGGCCTTCTTCAAGATCGATCTATATCTCTGAGACAAGGTATTGCACTCTTTACATTGTTCGGATTACTCTTGTCATCTTTTTTATCATATTCACGACGTTTTGGCCGTTGTACAGTCTGACTTTCTTCAGATGAATTTACGTTGGAATTTCGGACCGGACCCTTTACTTCATCCTCTGGGGTAGATTGTTCTAGTTCCACGTGGCATGCCTTTTCTGGATGTCTTAGTTTCAGTTATTTCAGTTTATTAATTATTTTTAACAACTCGACTCTCCAATATCTTGTTCATCACTACTGTGGTCAGGTATTGATCTCACAAGTCTTTGGGTCAAGTCATTAGATTACTTCAACAGACGAGTTACTAAAAGTGTTCGGTAGTGCAGAAAAATACTAAAATCCCTGGTGAGGATTGACTTTATATAATTAGTAATTGTTTTCAAGATTAGCTACTTAAAGATCATTCTCGTCTTGGTGTCAATCTTTTCAACGTAGAGAGTTTTCCTTGGTCGGAACGAGATATAGAATAATGGAGTATCTAATGATGATCGAATCTATTAATGAGTTTAATACAGACCTAATAGTAAAATCCCCACTGATGATTGACTTCACATTAGTAATTGTTTTCGAGATTTGCTTTTTCATATACAACCATAGACATCACATTCCGACTTAATTTGGTACAGTGAAAGATTTAGACAATAACCAATTTACACTATTTACATTTCTCGGATTATTGATCTCATCTTTATTGTCACATTAACGACGTTTCGACCGTTGTGCGCTCCGGCATTCTTCAGGATCTGTCTCTATTTCTGAAATGAGGTATTGTAACTATTTACATTATTTACATTGTTTGGACTGTTGTCCTCATTTTTATTGTCATATTCACGACGTTTCGGTTGCTGTGCCCTCCGGCCTTCTTCAGGATCTGTCTATATTTCTGAGATGAGGTATTGCAATTATTTACACTATTTTATATTGTTAGGATTATTGTTCTCATCTTTATTGTCATATTCTCGACGTTTCGGCCGTTGTACAGTCTGACCTTCTTCACGTGATATACTTTGGAATTTCGAACGAAACCATTTATTTCGTCCAGCCGGGTAGATTGTTCTAGTTCCACGTGCCATGCCTTTTCTGGATGTCTCAGTTTCAGTTATTTCCCTTTAGTAACTCGACTCTCCAAGTTTTTGTTCTCCACAGCTGTGGTCAGGTATTGAACTCGCACACTCTTTGGGTCAAGTCACTAGATTGCTTCAACAAACGATTTATTGAAAGTGTTCTGTAGTGCAGAAAAATAATATAATCCCTGGTGAGGATTGACTTTATATAATTAGTAATTGTTTTCAAGATTAGCTACGTACCAATCAATATACAGAGTTTTCCTTGGTCGGAAAGAGATATAGAATAATGGGGTACCCAATGATGACCGAAGCTATTCATGAGTTTCGTGCAGACCTAATATAAAATCCCCAATGAGGACTGACTCCACATTAGTAATAGTTTAAAAGATTTGCTTCACGTACTCCGATAGACATCACTTTCTGACTTTTTTTTTTACTTAATTTGATATAGTGAAAGATAGTACCCAATGAGGATCGAAATTATTTAAGTTAGGATTAGCATTGTAGCGATCGTTCCAGAAAAATGAAGGGCTTAAAGTCATTACGTTGAAAAACCGGTTCTCGTAAGATCAATGAAGTTAAGCAACTGCAATCCTGGCCAGTATTTAGATGAGTGACGGCTTGGGAATACCAGGTACTGCAAGGTTCGAGGTGCGGATGGTGTAATTGATAGTGACTCTGAATTGGAAATCGGAAAGCAGAGTTCTAATTCCAGTCGAGTTCTTTACATTCACCTACACGCAAATAATCTAGGGAAAGATATGAAGCCACATCTTCTCCCCGCAGCTATGGACTAAATAGTAGGACTTGTATCAGTAAAAATATTATTATCTCCAAGAACATTATTACAATCTAAAAGTATTTTCTAGCTTTAATTGACATGTCAAGGGTTGATAAGCCATAAAAAAAATCAATCAATCAAATCAATCTAGAAATAACAAATAAATTATTCGTGCTGGAAAGTGTTTAGAAAAAAATAATGAAAAAAATTGAAGAAAAATGTAAAATGAAAAATAAAAAAAGAAATTAAAAAAAATGAAATATGCGGAAGAATGAAAGAAAATATGAGAAGAAAAAGAAAAAGGGAGGAAAGAAAAAGAGGAGAAAGAAAAAGAAAAAGAGGATTAGGGAAAAGGAAAAGAGGATAAAGAAAAAGAAAAAGTAGTGAAAGAAAAATAGGAGAAGGAAAAATGAAAAGAGGGAAAAGTAAAAGAGAAAAAAGAAAAATAAGAGAAAGAAAAAGAAAAAAGTAGAAAGAAAAAACTATGAAAAAAATGAAAAACGCGAAGAGAAAAATGAAAACAAAAAAGAAAGAAGAAAGAAAGAATGGGAAAATGAAGACGAAGGGAAAAGGAAGACAGAAAAAGAACCAAAAGTTTAGGAACAGAAAACGATAAAAAATATATATAATCGTAATCAAATGAAGTAAAAGAAATCATAAAATAGGAAATGAAGAAAGAAAGAAAAGCAAAGAGGAAGAATAAAGAAAAAGAAGAAGAAAGCAAAGAAGAAGAAGAAAAAGCAAAGAAGAAGAAGAAGAAAGCAAAGAAGAAGAAGAAGAAAGCAAAGAAGAAGAAGAAGAAAGCAAAGAAGAAGAAGAAAAAGCAAAGAAGAAGAAGAAGGCAAAGAAGAAGAGGAAAAAAGCAAAGAAGAAGAAGAAAGCAAAGAAGAAGAAGAAGGCAAAAAGAACTAGAAGAAAAAAGAAGAAGAAGAAGAAGAAGAAAGCAAAGAAGGAGAAGAAGAAAAAGCAAAGAAGAAGAAGAAAGCAAAGAGGAGTAGAAGTTGAAGAAGAAGAAGAAAGCAAAGAAGAATAAGAAGAAAAAAGCAAAGAAGAAGATGAAGAAGAAGAAAAAGCAAATAATAATAAGAAGAAAGCAAAGAAGGAGAAGAAGAAAAAGAAGAAGAAAGCAAAGAAGAAAAAGAAGAAGACGATTTAAAGAAAAAAATAAATAATATAAAACAAAAGAGAACAATATGGAACCGAAAAAGTTAAAAAAAAAAAGAGTAAATAACTTAACGCCGAAATAAAGGACACTGAACAATTTTTCTTTTTAAAAATTCGAATTAGTAAAAGAAGATGAAAATAAAAGAAAATAAATGCGGAGGTGAAGAAAAAAATCGGGTGGAAAGAATAGAAACCAGAGGAATAATGTTTTTAAAAAGTAGCAAGAAATTATGGAAGAAAACTAAAAAAAATAAATAGCGCTGACATAAAAAGAGAGAAAATAAATAGAAATAAGAGAGAAAAAGCAAAAGAGAGAAAAAGAAAAATAGAGAAAAAGAAAACACAGAAAGTAAAAGAAAGAAAAGAAAAAAGTGAAAACGAAAAAGAAAAAAGTGAGAAAAAGAAAAAAGAGTGAAAAGAAAAAGAAAAATAGAGAGAAAGGGAAAAAGAGTGACAAAGAGAAAAGAGAGAAAAAGAAAAAAGATGGAAAAAGAAAAAGAGAGAAAAAGAAAAATGTGAGTAAACCAAAAAATAGAGGAAAAAGAGAGAAAAGAAAAAAGAGGGTAAAAGAAAAAGAAAAAGTAAGAAAAAGAAATAAGAGAGAAAAGAAAAAGTGAGAAAAAGAAAAAAAGTGAGAAAAAGAAAAGAGAGAAAAAAAGGAAAAAGAGAGAAAAGGAAAAATAGAGAAAAGGAAAAATAGAGAAAAAGAGAAGAGGAAAGAGAGAGAGCGAAAAAGCAAAAATTGAGAAAAAGAGAAAAAAAGAGAAAAAGAAAAAGAAAGAAAAAGAGTGACAACGAGAAAAGAGAATAAAAGAAAAAGGAAAAAGAGAGAAAAGGAAAAAGTGAGAAAAAGAAAAAAAGAGAAAAGAAATAAGAGAGAATACGAAAAAGCAAAAATTGAGAAAAAGCAAGAAAAGAGGAAAAGAAAAAGCGAGAAAAAGAAAAAGAGTGACAAATAGAAAAGAGAATAAAAGAAAAAGAAAAAAAGAGAAAAAGGAAAAAGAAAGAAAAAAAGAGAAAAGAAAAAAGAGAGAAAACGAAAAAGCAAAAAGTGAGAAAAAAAAGAAGAAAAGAAAAAGAGAGAAAAAGAAAAAGAGTGACAAAGAGAAAAGAGAATAAAAGAAAAAGGATAAAGAGAGAAAAGAAAAAAGAGAGAAAAAGAAAAAAGAAAAAAGAAAAAAGAGAAAAGAAAAAGCAGAAATTGAGAAAAAGGAATGAAAAGAAAAAGAAAAATAGAGAGAAAAAGAAAAAGAGTGACAGAGAGAAAAGAGAGAAAAAAAACAAAAAAAGGAAAAGAGAGAAAAAGAAAAAACAGAAAAGACAGAAAGAAAAATGAGAGAAAAAGAAAAACAGGGAGATAAAGAACTCTATATAGCAAGCATACGGAAAGAAGGCTAGCACTGCAAATAAAAAGAAAACCTTCTCTAAAAGGAAAGCAAAACGGGATTTGAAATATTGAAAAAGAAATAAAAACAGAAAGATAAAAATTGAATAAAAAACATTCCTTACTATCTGTCTCGTATCAGTAGTAACTTAGTGTCAATATTGTGTCTATCAAGCCTCCATTTATTTGACCTTACGCTCTAAGATGGGATCCATATTTAATTTTAACAAATGGCGATCATAAATCATTTACTTCTTTCCAAATCACGAAACTCGGCGCAGCAGGGGCATGCAATGGTTAACAAGTGGATCTAATATAGAGATTTTGGGTGGGAGATATCGAATGAGTAATAGATTTTTTCTTAGTTTTTCTACAAACTTCAACTATTAATCCATCATGACGCACCGAAATATATATATATATATATATATATATATATATATATATATATATGAATATGATAAAATATAGTTTTAAGATATGCAATATTTATGGCTGAAAATGCTCAATACTATTGATAGAACGTATGTAAATATAAAAGTGTACATTGAAGTCAAAGCCTAATCGTCAGGCCATATATATATATATATATATATATATATATATATATATATATATATATATATATATATATTGTATTGGGGCATCAGATCATTATTTAAATGTATATTGTTAAATATAACAGAAAATAAATGTCTATTATGTCTGTTCATGAGCCGTTCTAAACATCGTATATTTGCTTTAATTCCGGGTGAAATTAAAGACAAACGTTGGCCATTTCGATATTTATTTTTGAGGCTCTTCCCTGATCTAACCTTTCGGCTCACATAAGCCATCTTCGGAGTGGTTATATGGACATTTAAACAAAGATATTCACCGTCAAAGATGATATTCTGTTAAGCTGACATAGAAGATTGCTATGCGACGATAACGGTCACGGAATAGCAGACGCAGGTCGTACGTTCAAGATACGGTTCTATGACGTCGTACCACGCGAGAGATCGAAATATTAACAACAGAACCATATGTCTAGATGCAATGTAGTGTGTTGTGACTAGTTTGAAATGTAATTTTGTTCAGTGTGGGTTGCTTTGTTTTAATGTATATGGCCTCGAATATCTGAAAGTTCTTTTTACTGTGAGCATGTGTGAGTATTATTGTGTTATCAACTAATATCTATCTAATATTATGTACATGGCAATGTTTTTTTAAGAAATTATTGTTTAATATTGTTTAATAGAACTAAGATCAAAAATGTGACAGGTAAGTCTACGGGAGAGCGTGGTTGTAGTAAAACCAATATATATATAGTGGGTTTATTATTAATATCAGAGATACAATCTCTGAAGGGGCATGTAAATTGGTACACTACATTGATTTTTTGTAGAGGGTTTAATTGCGCGGTCGTAGGGTTATTAGAGACACTAAGGTTAATTGTTTTAAATTGTTTATAATATATGATAAGCTTGTTTATTATTATTAAAGGGTTTGACATTTATACCTATTATGTTTTTGACTGTTGTTCATAATGTTTGTAATTATTATGCATTTGGTTACAAGATCCAGAGACGGATATGCAATGTGATTGGCCCTGATCTGTCATCTCGTCTGCAGTCGCTCTCTCACAGACGCGCCGTTGCCTCGCTGTGTCTTTTTTACAAATACTTTCACGGTAATTGCTCCGATGAGCTGCTATCGCTGGTTCCCGGGCCTCATGAATTTAAGCGTCCTACGAGGCTGTCATCCGTTCCCACTCCTTCACCGTTGAAACTGTTAGATGTAGACGACTCTTCTACTCCAACAGCTTCATGTCTCGCACATCTCGCCCGTGGAACTCCCTTCCTTATTCCTGTTTCCCTGACAAATATAATCTCCAACTATTTAAATGTAACGTCAATCGACATCTCCACTTGCCTTGATCTATCCACTTCCCTTCCCCACATCCTTTCCCCTTTCATTCCTATCTGCTCTCGCTCCAAATCTTCTGTAACCCCCTTGCCTTGATCGATCCACTATCTTTCTCCACATCCTCTCCTTTACCATTCCTATCTGATCTTCCTCCAAACCTTCTGTAACCCCTTCCAGCCTTGTTTGGGGGTGAAAAGCTTTAAAAAATGTATAAATTAATAGTGTTATGTTTATTTTAACGTAAACTATTATTATTAATATTATCAATTTTGTTAGAGGTGTTATTAAGTTTATTGAGATGCATTTTAATTTGTTGATCAATGACGGGATTAGGGAATCCATTATTAGCAAGTGTTTTTCTTTAATGTTATGTAATTCTTTATAGAATATGGATTTGGAAGAAGTTACCATTTGTATGCGTTGGATTAAGTTTTTTTTATGACGGCTAACTTATATCATTGGGGGCATTCGCTATTATAATTAAGAAGACACGAGTTAATGATAGCTGGTGTCTTATATAGAGAAGTAGTAAATCTATGTGTGCTGGAATCAATAAATACATGAAGGAAATATTAAGTTTTAATATTAATTTCAGGTCGAAGTGACTTTCAAATATCTTTTTAAGTTGATTAATTTGATCAATAATTTTAGCTAAAACGAAAATGTCATCTACGTATCTTACATATATAGGGGGTTTATGAGTATCATTAAGTATTTCATTTTCTAAATGTGCCATAAAATAATTAGAAAAAAAAGGACCTAAAGGAGATCCCATCGCAATACCATCTATTTGAGTATAAATATTACCTAAGGGGTCATGAAAAGGTACTTAAGTGGTACATGCTAATAATATTTTTTTTTCAAAATAGTTTTTTTAGTTTTTTTAAGTTGATTAATTTGATCAATAATTTTAGCTAAAACGAAAATGTCATCTAGGTATCTTACATATATGGGGGGGTTATGGGTATCATTAAGTATTTCATTTTCTAAATGTGCCATAAAATAATTAGAAAAAAAAGGACCTAAAGGTGATCCCATCGCAATACCGTCTATTTGAAATATTACCTAGGGGATCATGAAAAGGTACTTAAGTGGTACATGCTAATAATATTTTTTTTCAAAATAGTTTTTTTAGTTTTTTTAAGTTGATTAATTTGATCAATAATTTTAGCTAAAACGAAAATGTCATCTAGGTATCTTACATATATAGGGGGTTTATGGGTATCATTAAGTATTTTATTTTCTAAATGTGCCATAAAATAATTAGAAAAAAAAGGACCTAAAGGTGATCCCATCGCAATACCGTCTATTTGAAATATTACCTAGGGGATCATGAAAAGGTACTTAAGTGGTACATGCTAATAATATTTTTTTTTTCAAATAGTTTTTTTAGTTTTTTTAAGTTGATTGATTTGATCAATAATTTTAGCTAAAACGAAAATGTCATCTACGTATCTTACATATATAGGGGGTTTATGAGTATCATTAAGTATTTCATTTTCTAAATGTGCCATAAAATAATTAGAAAAAAAAGGACCTAAAGGAGATCCCATCGCAATACCATCTATTTGAGTATAAATATTACCTAAGGGGTCATGAAAAGTTACTTAAGTGGTACATGCTAATATTATTTTTTTTTCAAAATAGTTCTTTTAGTTTTTTTAAGTTGATTAATTTGATCAATAATTTTAGCTAAAACGAAAATGTCATCTACGTATCTTACATATATAGGGGGTTTATGAGTATCATTAAGTATTTTATTTTCTAAATGTGCCATAAAATAATTAGAAAAAAAAGGACCTAAAGGAGATCCCATCGCAATACCATCTATTTGAGTATAAATATTACCTAAGGGGTCATGAAAAGGTACTTAAGTGGTACATGCTAATAATATTTTTTTTCAAAATAGTTTTTTTAGTTTTTTTAAGTTGATTAATTTGATCAATAATTTTAGCTAAAACGAAAATGTCATCTAGGTATCTTACATATATGGGGGGTTTATGGGTATCATTAAGTATTTTATTTTCTAAATGTGCCATAAAATAATTAGAAAAAAAAGGACCTAAAGGTGATCCCATCGCAATACCGTCTATTTGAAATATTACCTAGGGTATCATGAAAAGGTACTTAAGTGGTACATGCTAATAATATTTTTTTTCAAAATAGATTTTTAGTTTTTTTAAGTTGATTAATTTGATCAATAATTTTAGCTAAAACGAAAATGTCATCTAGGTATCTTACATATATGGGGGGGTTATGGGTATCATTAAGTATTTTATTTTCTAAATGTGCCATAAAATAATTAGAAAAAAAAGACCTAAAGGAGATCCCATCGCAATACCGTCTATTTGAAATATTACCTAGGGGACCATGAAAAGGTACTTAAGTGGTACATGCTAATAATATATTTTTTTTCAAAATAGTTTTTTTTAGTTTTTTTAAGTTGATTAATGTGATCAATAATTTTAGCTAAAACGAAAATGTCATCTACGTATCTTACATATATAGGGTGTTTATGAGTATCATTAAGTATTTTATTTTCTAAATGTGCCATAAAATAATTAGAAAAAAAAGGACCTAAAGGTGATCCCATCGCAATACCGTCTATTTGAAATATTACCTAAGGGGTCATGAAAAGGTACTTAAGTGGTACATGCTAATAATATTTTTTTTTTCAAAATAGTTTTTTTAGTTTTTTTAAGTTGATTAATTTGATCAATAATTTTAGCTAAAACGAAAAGGTCATCTACGTATCTTACATATATATGGGGTTTATGAGTATCATTATGTATTTTATTTTCTAAATGTGCGATAAAATAATTAGAAAAAAAAGGACCTAAAGGTGATCCCATCGCAATACCGTCTATTTGAAATATTACCTAGGGGATCATGAAAAGGTACTTAAGTGGTACATGCTAATAATATATATTTTTTCCAAATAGTAGGTTTAATATTGATATGTGCGAGAGAAGTATGATTGTATACATCCCAGATGATTGTTTCAATTAATTTTCATAATGGTACTCGATTTGTTAAGAAGGATTAGATAATATATCACAAGAAAATATACAGCAGTGTAATGGAATAGAACTTTAAAAGTTTTTTGTGACATTTTAATCTTTCATTTCAAATCAACAAGGGTCTGACCATCACCGACAGATTTTTTTTTTTTCAAATATAGATTTTCATGAGAGAAATTGAATAAACCACCTTTGAAAACTCTTCAAGCATAAATCATGAATGCAAAAGCATTAATGTTAGGCATTTTTATACTCAGCAATGGGTGAATGTGCAAATTGTAAAGAGTGAATGGGTTGTGAATTGGAACACCAGCCTCAACCCCTCCCCTTTTCTCGGCCTTGTGCCATAATTGTATTTTTATATACAATAAATTCCTTTTGCAATATTGACATAGATATCAAAGCAGTTGCTTTGTTTCGAAACACCTTGGAAAAGTCTTCAGTTATAACTAATGAATTCAAAAATATTGATGTTATGCATTTTCATATTCAGTATTGCAACAATGATAGTTTCCTGTTGCAATATTGACATAGACATCAAAGGAGTTGCTTTGTTTCCCACCACCTTTGAAAACTTTAATTAGAATAGGCACTATTAAAGACCATATGTTCTTGAATTAGTCAATTTTTATCAGAGTATGCTTGCCCATATCTCTTTAAATGTGATTGCTATAAAAATATTACATCACACACGTCACAAAAAATTGTTGCATAAATTCGTTGTTTTTCTAATATTTTAATATTTATTATATATATACTTATACTATTAGTTATTTACTAATAGTTATTTACTGGTAGTTATTTACTAATACTTCTCATGAATCAATCAACACGGCATAACCCTTCCTTGTTTACGTCATCCTGCCATTGACAAACTAACTGTTCAATTGCTCGACGATAAAAATCACTAGGTTTTAACCTGAAAAATTCATCAAGCCATGTTTTAATCTTCACATTGTTGTTAAACGAAACAGCCCTCAAATTGTCAGAAAGTGACCGAAAATATTGGCAGTCTGAAGAATATGGTGAGCCTGGCAGAATGTAACAACCGAGCTCTTTAATGCCATGTTTGGTCATGTTACCGACCGATGTGGGAGCGAACATTGCATGTTGAATAATCACACCGTATCGGGGGTCAGGTCATTTCAGCTGAATTGCCAATTTGGGCCTCTGTTCATTTGTTCAGCTCACAGTTTAGCCTTGGACGTTTGGTTGTTTGAAAGATTTTTCTTTCCCATACACAGCACAAACGTCTCGAGCAGAGAAGTTGCTGAATATGATGACTCTTGTTTGCTTGATAGGTGTCTAATCTGAAATAAAATTTCAGTAACATTAGACAACAGTTTTACAAGATGATCAGAGTTGCGAAAAAGCAATAAATGGTACAAATGATTATTCTTCGAGATCATTCACAGAAAATCTGGAAAAAAAAAACGATCGAATATATCTAACAACTTAATTGGTAACATTCTTTCATTTAAATTGTAAAGGGACTTTATGGAACCCCCATATATATATATATATATATATATATATATATATATATATATGTAGTCAAACCTAATGAGCCAGATAAACCTACCAAGGTTTCACTTAGGCAGATCGTCAGAGTCAGCTGGCTTAAGAGGCAAAAGAAAATATCTAACAACATAATTGGTAACATTCTTTCATTTAAATTATAAAGGGACTTTATGGAACCCACATATATATATACATATATGTCTGTGTGTGTGTGTGTGCGTGTGTGTGTGTGTGTGTGTGTGTGTAGTCAAACCTAATGAGCCAGACAAACCTACCAAGGTTTCACTTAAGCAGATCGTCAGAGTCAGCTGGCTTAAGAGGCAAAAGAAAACGGCGTATATATAGGCGACAACCAAGACACCACGTGACCAAGGAAAAAAGAAAAAGAAAAAGCGACACCGTGAGTGATGGGATATAAATTTATTCAAATAACTAAAAGGGGAGGGGATATTTTAAGAAAACTCAAACAATAACGATAACGATACAATCCGGGGAGAGAGGCTTATTTCGGTAACCAAGTTTTTCTGTGCCTACATTTGTTAAGGAACTCGGTTTTAGAATTTAGTAGATCATTAGGTTTATTACATAATGCTATGGCGAATTTTTCCTCTGTGCATAGCTTACAGAATTTATGACCCGCTCTACGTTTGTATCGAGCTCTTTAGTAAGTTGTTTACTCGTATCGGTGTTTTTTCTTTGGGCCTTGAACCTGTATCTGTGCGATTATTTTCGACAGACTTTCATGTTCCTGGCTCTTTCTTTTTTAAAACATATTTTTCCCTTCGAGATTTATTTGGCTATTGGTAAATCAAGAATTCGAAGGTTTTTCGACACGAGTATAGTTACTTATATATATATATATATATATATATATATATATATATATATATATATATATATATATATAATTTACATCAATTTATCTATATATTTTAATGCTATTTTTAAACTACTTTTTATTCCTCTCTTAGTTTTAAATTAATATTTCATTCAGTCCATAACCCAAAATTAATGTCATATGGTTAATATCCGGGTTTAATTTTATAAAACTTCTCCCCTTTAAGACAAACAGCTTCCACCCTTCACTGTCCCCTGCCTCGGGCGTTTCGTTTGACTGAGACATTGAAATGAATAAATTCTGTATTTTTTCGACCGAGTTCTTTTTTTGCTGTTATTTTTGTTGCTGTTGTTTTAGCTTTTACAGTTAAATTTCTATTTCTGACAGGAACTCAGTCCACACCGGGGTTGATAAGACAGGTGACCAATATTTTCCTCTGCCGAAATAACTCATTCCACTTATGAGGTGATTTGGAATTTTATTGTTTATTAATTATTTGCTCTGTAATAATAAATACATTGAGCTCTTTTTGTGGATCAGTTTCAAGATTTTATATTACTAGGATCCACTTTGATAATATAGCTACGGATTTGTTACCTTTACTATATATATATATATATATATATATATATATATATATATATATATATATATATATATATAGACTAATCAAAATAATCAAAACAAAATGACTGAATTTCAAAACGGAACGCTGATCTTAAAATTCAGTCATTTTCTTTGGATTATTCTTATGTCTATCGTCTTTTCATGTTGACTTGAATATCGTCTAATTTTAATTATGTTTTAATAACTATGTCCTGAAGAAGGTCTACTAGACCGAAACGTCTGACGTCGACATTGAAACAACATTAAAAATAGTAAACTTGCCTATTCTAATTTTTTGTTTTTCCATATTTTTCCTCATACTGTCGGATCTATATCCACATATTTGCTTACATATATATATATATATATATATATATATATATATATATATATATATATATATATATATGATAAGCAGTGATTTATTTGCTGAGATAGTTACCACTTTCAAGTCAGAAATGTCTTTAAATAAATGAAATTTTATAATAATATGCATATTTTTATTATCAGACTAAAATTAGATAATCAAATAGCTAAATTGGTATAGTAGGTGTGCGTTTTCCCCAGAAGTGCTACTGGGTGTCATTGTCAGAATGCGAACGTTCTAACCACTCGGCCAGGTTCGCATTCTGACAATGAGACCTGGGTTCGAATCTCACCATACTCGATTTATCGCGAAGGAGACTTCCTGATGTTATCGGACTGGCACCTTTGGATAGTGCCTGAAAACCCTACCACGGGTTGGCCCAAGCCGTATGAGCGAAACTGGGTAGATGTAATCCTTGGGCGCCGTCGATAGCTGTTCTAGCACAAAGTCACAAGTCATCGTGGCCGAGGTCTTGAGCGTTGATCACTCTAGATAACACGCTGTTTCCCAGTAACTGTAACTAAGGTCTGCTCAGCATAGTTGCAGTATAAACCACCATATATATATACATATATATATATATATATATATATATATATATATATATATATAGACACGTGATTTGGCATCAGTCGGAGATTTTTCTCCTGATATATCAGCGCTCGGAGGAAGGCGGATTTTTACGTACATATTCTTCGAATAAATACGGCAATGACCGAGAGATCTCAATTCATAGAAAACCTTTGCAGTATTAGCAGCAGTAGTAGTCATTGTTTACAAATTCGCGCTTTCTCTCAAGAGTGCTCGGCCGGTATTAAATACGGGGACGTATATATAGTCATTCATAGACTGTTTCACTGTATCAGAGCTCATCAGTGTGGCTAGACATCCGATTGCCTCAAGCCGGGGTCGAAATCTGAATGATTGGTCATCAGTCGGAGATTTTAACCTGAGCTATATGATAGAGAGGAAGGCGGACTTTTACGTACTTGCATATATGAAGTAAAATAATATGCCGATATTTATTTAGATGATGTTTATAATTTTAATGCTTATATACAGTAAGTACAAACAAGGAAAGTAACAAAAATTAATTAAGAAAAAGAAATGAAATGCCAAAAAATTCAATAAATTCGTTACAAAATCAAGATGTATTACTATTAATGACAAAATGCTAAAATTATAAATGGCCTCGCTATCGTTGAAAAACGAAAGAAATATGAACGAAAAAATATCCTGGACAAATGCGTCTAGGAGAAAGAGTTCGCAGATAAACTGAAATAAATAAATAGACGGGAAGAAAAATGATTATTAATAGTCTGGTTCGGTTTGCTTGTTGATGTTCTATTTATTTATTTTCGTTTGCGTGTTTGTTTTTGGGGGTGCATCGCCATTATTCAATAATACGTACAGTGACGTCTTTAACATTCCAACGACTGACGAACGAAGATCACGTGAACAATATGGCCGAATCTTAAGCCAAAGACAAGATCTGAAATAAAAAGAAACACAAAAAAAAAAAACAGATAATAATTTCGATGAAAAATAAATGAAGAAATTAAAAAGACGAAGTAAAAATGGACGTAAAATGATAAAAGCTGAAACGTACGATAAATATCGAACGGCATTTGTGCACGAAAAGAATAACCTTTGATATGGAAGAGAAAAATAATTTATTAGAAGAATCATTATTCATGAATCCTCAATATTTAAAAAGATGTATGTATATATATATATATATATATATATATATATATATATATATATGTGTGTGTGTGTGTGTGTGTGTGTGTGTATTCTTTATTCAAATATAAATATATTCATTATTCATATATATATGTACTTTATTCATATATATATATGTATTCTTTATTCATAGATATTTATATACGAATAAAGAATATATATATATGTTCTTTATTCATATATATATATATATGAAGAAAGAATATATATATATATATATATATATATATATATATATATATGAAGAAAGAATATACATATATATATTCTTTATCATATATATATTCACATATATAAATATATATGGATAAAGAATATATATATACATATGAATAAAGAATATATATATTCTTTATTCATATTTATATCTTCTTTCTTCATATATATATATATATATATATATATATATATATATACATTCTTTATACATAAAAATGAAAATATATGTATATAAATGAATAAAACATATATATATATACTTTCTTCATATATATATATATTCTTTCTTCATATATATTTATGAATAAATATATATATATACATATGACTAAAGAATATATATATATATGTATATATATATATATACATATATATAAATATATATGGATAAAGAATATATATATATATGCATATTAATAAAGAATATATATATATATTTATTCATAAAAAAGAATGCATATCTATATAAAAGATTAAGAATATATATATATATATATATATATATATATATATATATATATATATATATATATATATATATATATATATATATATAGGCAGGTTATTGTAGCCACACAAGGATAAAATAATCTTACGGACAGGGATCATAATTTATTATTAAAATGAGATACAAAAGTATCACGTTTAAAATTTTAAGGCTTTCGACCGACACTGATTTAGAAATAAAATCGTCGTCAGAATTTATCGAATGTTTCAAATCCCGTTGTCTACACAGGACAGGACGTTGCATATTAATAATAACAGGCTCCAGGATGTCTAAATGGAACCTTCTCCGTTCCCTGTGCAAGACCGAAAAGAACTCATATATATATATATATATATATATATATATATATATATATATATATATATATATATATATATATATATATATATAAAAGTGAAAAATAGAAGTCAATACTTGGAGGAGACAGTCTGTCGCCTCTAAGTATTATCTTCTATTTTTCACTTTTATATTTACACACGCTCTATCTCTGATATTGAGCACTTAATCCCATAAATATAGCACATTTTAAGACTATATTTCTTCATATATATATATATATATATATATATATATATATATGTGAATCAAGACAAAAGGAAAACTTATCATAGCCCACTGAAAGTCCGTTGTCGTAATCACTGCTGATGATGCCCTGTGGCATTGATCTCTGGCAGGGGTGAGTTTTTGGCGTCGAGCATCCTCGAAGGTGATAGCAGCATCATGATTCGCCAACGTGGTCGATCACTGGCGCGCTCCTCTAGTTCTTTGGGTTTGAGCTCCCCCCCCCCCGGAGATTTGCTTTCACGGTGTCTTTGTACCGCTTCTTTGGACGGCCTTGGTTTCTCTTCACGTGCAGGAGCTCCCCGTACAGCAGACGTCGTGGCAAACGATGCTCCTCCGTGCGGATGACAAGACCCACACATTGGAGTTGGGCTTTAATGAGAATGGACTCAATGCTTGAGGAGTGATCACGATCCAGGGCCTCAAAATTGGTAACGCGGTCCTACCAGCGAATTCCGAGTATGGAACGCAGGACTCGCATGTGGAAGTTCTCCAGCTTCTTGATGTGTCTGCGGTACAGTGTCCAAGCCTCACAACCATATAGAAGGGAGGGCAAGACCACTGCATTGTAGACTCTCAGCTTTGTAGTCAGCCAATGTTGTGTCGACTGAGCACTCTGTTGCGAAGTCTTCCTAATGCCTGACTTGCTTTGCTGATTCGAGCATTAATTTCTTTGTCCAAGGAGCCGTCACAAGAGATGGTACTTCCGAAGAATTTGAAATGCTCAACATTGGCAAGCTGTGTGTCATTGATGACGATGGTCGGTACTGAGGTAGTTGTGTTTGGTGTGGGCTGATGAAGCACCTCAGTCTTGCCGAGACTGTCAGGGCGAAGAGCTTGGAGGCGTCAGAGAAGCGGTTCAGCATCAGATGCAGATCAGACTCTGCATGGGCCACTAGTGCACAGTCATAAGCAAAGAGGACTTCCTGGCGGAGATTTTGGAGGCTCTTTAACTTGGTAGTGAGGCGACAAAAGGTCGAAGAGGGAGCCGCCCAAACGTTAATGAATGTAGACTCCCTGCTCCAGATCCTGGACTGAGCAGCGTGGGACGGCATGCAGGCGAAGAAGACGTTGAATAGGACTGGGGCTAGATATAATTCAATTCTCGGTAGTGGATGCGCACAGCTGATGAGTCCCAAAATAGGACGAAACGGTCGTACCGTGCTTTCCGTATTCTGTTGAGGCTTCTTCTAGATTCGATGAATTTACTGAATTATAATTATTTCAAATCCTCCTAATTATTTCTATCTGTATATCCTTGCTTGAACCGGCTTCTAATGCTCTGGACTGAGAGGCTTGGGAATGGTAGTCGTAGCTCATCGAGGCACAGTCCTATGGATGAGGAAAATATGTGATCGAGCGGCGCTATATCGAGTTTAATTCGTTAACTCTTCGTCACTGAGGCCCATTGGTACAGTTGGTATGGCGTTTATTTCAAAATCTCTTAATTATATATATATATATATATATATATATATATATATATATATATATATATTACACTAATGTTCAACCATTACTTTTATTTACAGTAAGGTTTGCCCTGTACAAGACCCGTGGGCCATTTGAAGTAAAGGCTTAAAGTAAGAGGTAGTTTATGCGGATAGAAGCGGATGATAAAGATTAACGCAAGACAGGTTAAGATTGCAGTGATCGGGGAAAACATGCTCTTAGGAGTCGGCTCCACGGGGCATTGGCTGGCGGGGAGATGTTCAAGTGGAAATCACTTGTCACCAAGGGAACACGGGAGAATGTCGGTGATTTGCTGCAATGTGAGTGACATGGCGAGTCTTAGCCCGATGTTTACAACTGGCTGAACACGGAATGTATTTCTTCCGACCACTTCCGAAGATAGTGCAGTGAGATGATTGCCACATCCCGCCTGTGAAAGAGAGGTTGGAAAATAATACGACACCCACAACGACTCGAGGACGATTTTTTAACTCTATCGAGTCTGGAGAGTGAGGACTGGGCAGCTCCCGTCGCCTAAATATGACAACAGTGCTCCATTCAAGTCCTGATCTTACCCTTTTAAAGGTAGAAGAAACCGTGCACAGGCAAGTTCTAAGATCCAACAGACACTAATGGTAGATATTTACTGTGTAAGTGTTGTATGAGTGTTATGGTAATTTACCCACGCACGCATAGACTCTCCAAGCTATGAATAGGAGCAGGTACTGCCTTTTGGTGTGTGAAGTTTCCAGCATTCAGCTCTGACAGTCGGACCGAACATTCTTGCTCTAACACTCTCGTTTAGATATGATTGTCTGACTCTTTCTGTTAATATATTTGCTTAACTCAATTCCTCTCTTGTGTCTTTATTTCTGGCCCTAACAAAGCCACAACAGTAATGAAAAGAGATAGATAAATAGATAGATGTTATGGGAGTGGCCGTAGGTACCCTGAGCATCCGTAGATCATTCGACCGGTCCATTGATTTAATCCTGCTTCCTGTCCACGTTGTGTTTAGTTTGATCCAGAAAGCAGAAGTGACGTTCATCCATTCACAGTCGACTGAAGCTGGAGAGTCTGTGCTAAGAAATTCATAATGCACCAATATATATATATATATATATATATATATATATATATATATATATATATATATATGTGTGTGTGTGTGTGTGTGTGTGTGTGTGTGTGTGTGTGTGTGTGTGTGTGTGTGTGTGTATCTGCAGAAAGCCGGACAAACAACTATTCAATGGTTGAATTGTCAATGTCTTTTATATAGCAGAAAGGAATAGTATAGAAAAGAAACGGGTTACAGAAAAGAAAATAATTAACGTAAAAACTCATACACTGGATTCTAGACACAGAGAGATAGAGAGAGAGACAGAGAGATAGAGAGAGAGAGAGAGTGGGTTGTGATTAACTTGTTGTTAAATCGTCTCAGAACGATATACGACTCTTGCGATGGAGAGATAAAAATTTCTGTGCGCGGCTTAAAGTTTATAGTTGCGTTCCTCTTCGGCAGTAGTAACAGTAGTAGTAATCTTCGTGGTAGCAGCGTCCTTATATAAACAGTACATGTTAGCGGATTCTTCGTTCCAATCTCTGACGCCACTTCCTCTCCCCCTCGAGCCTCCAACTCGACTATCCACTGTCTCTCTCTTCCGTCTGCCTCTTCCGTCTGCACGGAGATGGAGAGAATAATTTTCTTGCTCGGGTCAAATTCTCTCTTCTCTCTTCAAGAATGATTTCCAGTCTCTCGTATATGAACAAAAGAAAACAAAAGAAAATACTTCGTGTAATTTCGTTAAAGGAGAAGGTGGCTTGTTCGACGTTTCCCTCCCCAGTGGTAGTAATAATAGTAGCAGTAGTAATCTTAGATGTTGGAGGAGTAATTCGCTTCTTCGTTCTTATATCAACAGCACATCTTAGCGGGCGTTTTGTTCCAAAATCTGCCGTCACTTTCGTACTTCTTCGAGCCTTCAATTCAACTCTGCTCACTTTCAATCTCCGACATCTCTCCACCCAGTTCTTGCACTCGAAAACAGACGAGCCAAAAACTACCAATTTTTTTCAGCATAAATACGCGTTTATATAGATAAACCTGAGGGGTCATAATCGACCCTTGGCCCTACTACTTCACTCGCGATTATCACGGGTTCTGGCTACTTTCAACAAAAATCATGTGAATTCCAAAGTTCCTCATAGCTTCTAAGTTCTATTTATAATTTTAACCGATAAAAATTATATTGACCATTTTCATTGTCTTTTCTCATGACCCAATTCCAAATGGGTACAACTCCTGCCCTAGATCAGATTTTCCATCAGTAAACAATAATGCACTGATCTAATTTCGCTACTCAGATCCACTCCAATTTCAATTAAAAAAATATACGCGCGTGCGTGTGTGTGTGTGTGTGTGTGTCTGTGTGTGTGTGTGTTTCCCCGACTCTCTTCTCTGACACAAGATTGCCTGATCCTATCTTCCATCAGCAAACAAACCAATCCTCCATGTTCGTCTGGGGTGGGGAGAAATACCTGATCAATTTTCATGCCAGTATTTCATCTTTCTTTCTTTTTACAATAATCTTCACAATGTGCAAGGCCCAAGAATCTCTGGAGGTAAAACGTTACTGAGTAAGAGGTAAGGAGTACAGTTCATGTAGATATATGGCGTAGATAACGTTGGACCCTCGACCTTAACAGGTTAAGATTGTAGTGATCAGAGAAGCATCTTCAAGGTAGTCGATTCCACAAATTGCCGGTTCTTGGATATAATTTATTCGAGTGGAACTTAACTTTTACTAGTGGAATACGAAGTGAATTAAGGTAGATCGCTACGTATCGTGGCGGATCTTAGCTTGGAATGGAGTTCGTCTAAACATGTTCCCTGAAAATAGCGACATAGTAGCGAGAGACTTGCATCTTTTCGTCTCTGAGTAAGTGGTTTTACAGTAGATAATACCTGATCAAGCACAAGGCCACGTAGATGCCTATGGACTCTATCAAATTTTTTTTTTTAAATGAGAACTGGGTCGCTCCTTCCCACATATGCCAGTAGTTCTCCATTTTCGGCCCTATCTTGATCTCGTAAAGTTAGAGGGTAAGAGGCGGAGCCGGGTACTTACTAGAGCGGTACAGGGAAAGGGTCATTTGTTTAGTATCTTTAGCTATGGATAGTATGCATGATTCCCAATAAGAGATCAAGACATAAGGTGTCTCTGAATATCTTTTCATTGCGACAGGTGAAAATTCAAGGCCTGCTCAGTGATGGATCGTCTCTCGTTCGCTAATGAACATGACCAGGCAGTTTTCCCTCACTGAGCTGTTAGATTTAAGTCAGACGAGAGATCAGCTTTTGAAATCATTTTCGTATATTTTTTGTATTTTTCCCCGAAAATAATATTGACTGGGCAATGCAGACTTATTTTCGAGGCACTGAATGTGGCCTGACAGTTTCCCCACGCCCTGAGCTGTCAGATCTTGGTATGAGTAGAGATCAGCTTTTGAAAGCATTTTTCTAATTCTCCTGAAAATCGTATTGACTGTGTGATAAAGAGCCCTTTTCTTTTCTTTATTTCTCTTTAAAAAAAAAAAATAAATCGCTGACATGTTTTTTTTTCCCCTTATGCGCAACATATGAACCTTACAATATCTGCATTCGTCCAATATTAATTCTTTGAGAGACTGATAAATATTATTACGACATTTTGGATCCTGCATTTGGGGTAACAAAAGACTTTTGGCCATAATAAACGTATCCCTCCTTCTTTTTTTTCTTATCTAACAGACATAAATCAACTACTGACAAAATAAAAAAGGAAATTAAATGGTGACTGCACTTAGAAATATTATATCTTTCTGACAAGCAAAAATCAAACACAATTTTGTGTGAGTGTGTGTGTGTAAGCGCACGTGTTTGAGCTCGTGTGTGTGTGTGTGTGTGCGTCTCGAGCCAATTAATCGACTACATCCTCTTTAAAAACGCAATCATTTCAGCCTTGATATTATGTAGGTTATTTTTTTTTATGGCTGTTTCAGGGCGACACGTGCGGAATGAAAATCCCATAAAGCCAACCAAATATCACCCGCGCTTTGATGCGCCGACATCAAAGAGCGGTAACTGAATCATTAAAGGTGGGCGGTCTGTTTATTATTTGTGTCCAGTCAATTAATTGGTACTTCATACGCAACAAACATGCATCAGGTCAAAAGCAAAACAAATAGTGGTTTTACCACATATATTTTGATGACAAAATTAACTTTCATACGAATGAATTTTCTTTTTCCTCGGTTGTCACTATACCGAATTTTATTTTATTTTTTATATTTTCTCTTTGAGAATCGCCGTACCGAAACACCGAAGCTAGACGAGTGTATCCCGGGTTATTAAGGTTCAACCTGTAATGACCTTTACTGACCTGAGATTAACATTGCAGAAGGTCAGATGGGGAAATTGGAGAAGAAAAGCTTAAAGATTATTGTCCATGCATCTTTCTTTTGTTTTGTTTTTCTTTTCTTTTCTTTTTTCATCTTTGCACACCATACTCAACTCACTATGACGTTTGTTTCAAATACGATGTCCCTTCTGGTCTTGGCTCTCGACAGATGCATTTTATTTATTATCAGGGAGTTGACATGACGTCTTGGAAAAGATAGAAGATTGGTGGTTACACGTGTGCCAGCTCTACGGTTCGAATTCAAAGCTGTCTTTATAACTTCAGAACGGAGATCTTTACGCTGCACAGATTTCTTTTCTTTATTATCTGTGAATTGCCATACCATCTTGGGAAGGATATTACAGTGCTTTGCAATTACTATATCCCCGGTTTTGAATTTAAAGCTGGCTTTCTCCGCTCGTAATGTTGGCGATCATGGCTCTCCAAGGGTCCTTTTCCTTATTACCTTTGAAGTGTCATGACTTCTTGGAAAAGATACGACTGTTATTTGCAATTGCCTTATCCTCAGTTTCGAATTCAGAGTTGTCTTGCTACCCTCGTAACGTTGGTGATCATGGCTCTACACGGGTCCATATTCTTTATTATCTGTGAAGTGCCATGCCTTCTTGAGAACGATATTAAAGTGCTTGGCAGTTACCTTCTCCACAAATTACTTTTCTTTCATTGCTATGAGTGACTGAAAATCACTTCAACAATATGGAAAACTGACAAAATCCCTTACTGTCATTACAAAAAAGAAATCAAATTTGAGGTCCTAGATTGAATGAATCATACGCCGCCAAAAACACCTCCATATAACAATAATATGTGCGGGGCGCAGTTGAGCGAGAGACCAACAAAACCACTTGTAACACCAAGGATTATGCCGGCATTCCCGAAGAGTTGCAGGAGATTCCAAAGTCGGCTGGAGGCCGTGGTTGAAGACAATGGCGATTTTATTGAATAAATCTACTCTTTAATATTCCAAGACACCTTTGTACAATTTTGGTAAATATATCTGTTATTATGAGATGTCAGTGTTATTTCCATTTTTGCATAATTTAGATGACAATTTATCCATCGCACCATATATACTATTATTATTATTATTATTATTATTATTATTTAAAGGATATCAAACACTTTAAATCCCAAAGGTAATAATTGTTATTTTATGAGAGCTCTAAAAAGTAGCTCTCAAACTTCAAGACTTACAAACAAAGTCACAAATGAAATGGAAAAAATACTCCGGGTTAAAATCAAGATATATTGCTATCTTATTTAGAGAGTGGGAGAAGACAGAGAGTGTTGACCTATTTTGTTATACTGACCTCAGATCTAACATTAGTAAGTCATTTGAGAGTTATAGAAGGGCATAAAGTGTAGTTAGTTCAGTAAGAATTGAAAACAATCCCGTCTGGTTCCGATGTCAATATATTTAATTCAACAAATTATTTGCAAATAGTACGAGGGTCATTCAATAAATAAGTTTAATTTTTCGGTATAAGGACTTCTAATACAGATAGAAGCTTACTCTTTTCTTTTTATTGTGTTACTTCTTTTTCACATGGATTTAATTTCTTTCGCAGATTAAAAAAAAAAGATGGCCGACCAAGAAGCATGCTCCAGTATTGAACAGCGGTCACTTATCAAGTTTTTGGTTGCTGAAGGGTGCAAACCAGTTGAAATTCATAGAAGAATGTCAACTCTGTATGGTGCCACATGTTTCAGCAAAATAAATGTCTACAAGTGGGCTAAACTGTTTAAAGAAGGACGGAGCAGTGTTGAGGATGAAGACAGGCCTGGGAGGCCTACAGAAGTGAGGTCTCCTGAGGTGATCGAATCAGTCAATGACCTCATTCAGTCTGACAGAAGGGTGACAGTGTATGACATTGCAAGGACTTTGAGCTTATCTGTTGGGACAAACGCAGGGGTCATCAGTCAGAAGGAGTCATCTTGCATCATGACAACGCAAGGCATCACACAGCAGCCCAAACGGTGCAGACCATCAACGAGCTGGGCTGGGAACTGCTCCCTCACCCCCTTTACAGCCCAGACCATGTCCCTTCAGACTTTCACCTGTTTGGTCCCTTGAAAGTGTTCACGAGAGGCACAAATTTTAAAAGTGACGATGAAGTCAAAAGTGTTGTGAGCGACTGGCTGAGACATCAGTCCAAAGATTTTTACGCTGAGGGAATACGGAAGCTTGTGCACAGATGGGAAAAGTGTGTGACAGTGCTGGGAGACTACGTTGGAAAATTAAAAAATAGTAAGCTTCTATCTGTATTAGAAGTCCTTATACCGAAAAATTCACCTTATTTATTGAATGACGTTCGTATTAAAAGAGAAAATTTTTAAAAATTTCGTAATTAGCGTAAAAAATTTCGTAAGCTTTTTATATAATTAAGCAAGAAATTTAAATTAAATTACCTAAGAGAATTGAATTAAATTATTATTAATTATATTCATTTGAGGTCAGTATATCAAAATAAAATAGAATTTCAGTACACTTAAATGACCCATTACGTTGTCTGCATGTTAGAAACTGTTTATGTATTCTTTCCACACACAGAATTTCCCTTTTAATTCCTCTGCCTAAATCAAATATCAGAATGTATTGATCTAGTCTCTTTTTTCCTTTTAAATATTCTTTAAATGTATTTTAGATGTTCTTCATAGGCTCAACATAATTCTAAAATCAGAACTTGCTTTCTAAATAAGATTCAAGCTCAGCGTTTTCTTGTGTTTCATTATCAATGCACATCCCCGTGTATCTATTCCGTAAAAAGAAATCTGCCACAAAGGAAGGATTGTTACCACTTTCTTGTCATTCGCAGACATAAAAAACAACGACACTTCTGTCTACGGGAAATAGAATTATGGTCTCTCTGTTGATTTATTCTGTGTAGGGATTATTGCCTCCTGTTTGCCTTCAAGGAGAAACATGTTTTGTTGCTTACGGCGTTAGAAATATTTCTTTTGGCTTTCTTTTTCTTTTTTTTTTTTAAATATTTCCTTTTTTTTTTGTATGTTTTTTAATCTTGGGGTAGTAATGGTAATAAGAATTATCTGCCTTATTCCAAGATTTAATTCCTTGATTCCGATATGTATTACAGATAAATTCCACAACTCTTCAACAAAGAGTTAAAACAGGGCCCAAAAATTTGACGGATAGACAATGAACAGAATGAATAAGTATAGACGTAAAATAGCATATTTTTTTCAGATGTGTTGTAGCATGCTTACGGACGATAATGGGTATGTCCCCATTCACATAAATACAGTAGTAAATACTGTACAGTCGGAGATTCGTCTCCAGCTGTGATGGACAAGCTCTCTGCTCCATGCAGAGAGGATTCCCAGACGAGGCTATGTCGAAGGGCAGAGTCTACTCGACGCCGTTTTATACGGGGTCTACGGGGAATTTTTGGTCGAGCATACTGGCTCAGATACCCCACATTAAATTCGGTCTTGTGACACATCTGACCGCGTGGAGCGGTTGGTAGATATCCTGCAGCTGGAGATTATCGTCCGTAGATATGCTAGAACAAATGGTAAATCAGGGGAAGCTTTTGGTTTGGCATAATAAACAGTATTAACGACATTTACCGGCCTGGATGTCCGAGAAATTTTCATAGAAAAATATGCGTCCTCTTTTTTATGTTTATACGTTCTTTTTTATAGATACAATAAAAAATGTCTTAAAATAATTGCCGGACTTTATCCATTTCATAATGTGTGACGTCATTTGTTTACATTTGGATACGCATCGAGCAGATATGAATGTACGAGAGAAAATCATGGAGAATTGTATTTTAAAAACAGTAAAATCGACCTTGCTAACCGAAACGCTCCTCTGTGGTTCAATCGGTAAAAGCACGTCAGGCTATATGACGGTT
>OZ038507.1:67077404-67097404 GCA_964036315.1 Acanthosepion esculentum
ATGATTCCACGATCACTACAATATTAATCCGAACGAGATTTAACCGTTATCTTCGCTAGATATCGGCATAAACTGCGCCTCTTACTCTGTAACCCGCTACTCAGAGTAAACATCATTGTAAAAAATATATATAATGATATTATTACAGAATATTCTTTCGAATTGACCTGTTGTCTTTTTTTATCTTCCCTCAGTAGACGTTTTTAAAATTGTATTTTTTTTGTCTTACTTTTTTATCTTTCTTTACTTATAATATTACACATATACTCCCTTTAAAAATCCTCAGTTACAAGGGTTAGCAACAATTTTTGTGTGATCTCCCACCTTTGCATGGTAAAATTTTCCAGCGCCCACCCGGAGAATAAATTTTCAAAAGCATACTAAAATACTTTGGTTAAAGTTTGTTACTTGTTCGTAAACTGACTTTATGATGTATTTTTAAAATAGATCCAAAGGGAGGTAACAAATAATTCCGACTTATGCAGCGGAAAGTACAACTGAAAGCAAACTTGACTATTGAAAACTATATGTATATATATGTATATGTCAAGTTGAGTAATATATATATATATATATATATATATATATATATATATATATATATATATATATATATATATGTATATAAAAACCAACTAGCAAAGACTCTTGTCATCTTAATTTCTCTCGCGAATGCCCTCTTAGATATAAAATAGGTGTTATTAAGAATTTCCTCACGCGAGCGCACGAGAACTCATCTTCATGCACGCTTTTCTTTAATGAATTAAAAAATATAAAGCAAACGCTGATTAATAACGGATTTCCTAATCAATTGTTGGATTTCCACATTAGGCGTTTCTTGTCCAAAGTAACTAATAGCAACGGCGAGAATAGAAACATAAACAATAATATTAATATTTTTTATAAAAATCAGATGAACGATAACTACAAACAGGATGAATGCCGAATGAATAACATTATAAAAAATACATAGCACCAGTTGATAATAGCAAAAAAATTAGATTAATTATTTATTATAAAAAATTTAAAACTTGTAACCTTATAGTTAAAAATAATAATTCACCTCCTCGAAAAAAATTAAATAGAGCAAACATTATTTACGAATTCAAATGTCCATTAAGGAATTGTATTCCTCAAGAATCAACTTTCGTAAATAATTATATAGGCCACACTACAAATCGTTTAACACGCAGATTAACTCTACACCTTTCTGACAATAGCTCAATTAGATCTCATTTAAATATTCATGGAGACCTACCGGACAATATTCGGAATATACTTGTCGACAACACTAATATAATAGCATCATCCACTTGCAAAAAAAGGCTAAAAATAATGGAAGCCTTACTTATAAAAATAAACAAACCAACACTTAATAATATTAACTTTGAACATGGGCATAATATCTTGACCGTGTTTTGAAACAAAAAAATGAATCACTTTATAAAACATACACATAACAAACTATTTCTAATTCTAACAGTTGAAATATAATCCTTGATAATGGCTAAATGTATAGCCGAAAGCGCTCGGATAAAAAGAACATTCGGACAATTTTTATATAATTTATCCTCTGAAAAGAAAAACTTTATTAGATCGCACGAGAAATTATATAAGAAACTAAATAAAAGCACCTTGTCAGTCGTTTTTAATGAAATGTGCTTGAAAGAAGGATTGCTGCTTAAATACACAAATATATATATATATATATATATATATATATATATATATATCAAGTTGAGTTTTATGTTTAGGTTTGGCGTTCCAAGTGTTGACAAAAAAATTAAATGATATTCTTCATAATCATAAAATTTAAAAGAATATACAGTTGGAGCAAATAATAAAAATTTAGCGAATATATTTTTGTTGTTTTTGATTTTCTCTTATCTGATTTATATCCGAAAAAATTTTTATTTCGTCTAAAGAACTATTTAAACAGACCCTTCTTCATTAACAGACCCTTCTCAAAATTATAGAAAATACCAAAATATCCGTTGTTTGTGTGGATATTTATATCTTACCTAAGAATTTGACAGAGTTATTCACATTTAGCAACTTGTTTTTTTTTGGGGGGGGGGTGTTGTGGTGAATGAGGAGTTATACAGGTTCGTTGTATACCTCCTTTGAATATTTTTTGTCGGATAGCATATGTTGAAATACCATTTTAATGCTCAAAATCCATATTGGATATACGCCCACCAAAATTGACACTCAGCCACCATTTTCTGTTATGTAGCTCATCACCCACACAACAGATGAAATCGCCCACCGATGGTCGATATCGCCTTACTTGGGAAACTCTGCCCTATTAATTGACAAAACAAACAGTGTCTTCTCTTTCGTGTTTTCTCTTTCTTGTTTGTCATCTCTTCCTCTTTCTTCCTCTCACGATTTCTAGTTTCCACCTTCTTTCTCTTTTTTTTTTTTTTCGTATTTCCTTTACTCTTTTTTTAATTATTTTTATCATCAAATTCCTTCACATTCATAGGCTTCTTATTCCGTCGTTAATGCTTGTCTTCAAATGGACGTCATTTGGCTATACGCAAATAAACTTCCCGAATTTGTAACTTGTAAATTATTATTATTATTATTATCATTATTATTATTCGTCGTCTTCTTCTTCTTCTTCTTCTTCTTCTTCTTCTTCTTCTTCTTCTTCTTCTTCTTCTTCTTCTTCTTCTTCTTCTATCAACCCCTTTGTTTTCTTTTCTTCTTTATTCCCTTTTTGCTACCTCTTCTTATTTGTCAGTTATTATGCTTTCCTTCTACTCTCATTCTTTTCATCCTTTTTTTTTCTACGCTTCTCCTACACTTTTTCTAATTTTTTTTAAGCAATTCACCCCAAGCAAGGCGGGAGTGCCACTACTGCACAAGGAGTTACAGAGAACCGAGAACAAGAGTAAAGAGGCGTGTTCGAGGAAAAGATACAGAGAAGGACGGAGAAGATGATCAAGGTATCAGAAGATGTCGATTGACATTATATTTGAAGATTTGAAGATTATAGTTATCAGGGAAGCAAGTAAGAGGAAGGGAGTTACACAGACGGGAAGTGCGCGAGAAGAAGATTTTGGAGTAGAAAAGACGGTTACATTTAACCGTTTCGACACTGAAGGGGTGGGACCTAGATGCCAAACTAGTAGAACGCTTAAATTCATGCACTCTAGGAACCAGCGAAAGTAGCTCGTCGGAAGAGTTGCCATGAAAATACTTGTAGAAGAGACAAAGGGAATCCATGGCACGTCACTGAGAAAGCGACTGTAGACCAGATGCCAGATCAGGACTTATTGCATTGCATATTCGGTTCTGGATTATGTCGAGGACCTCGAGACGTAGAGCGGGGGCACCAGATCATATATGACAGCAATATTTCAGGCTAGGATTTCTTTTCAAGTAGATTCTTCTTCTTCTTCTTCTTCTTCTTCTTCTTCTTCTTCTTCTTCTTCTTCTTCTTCTTCTTCTTCTTCTTCTTCTTCTTCTTCTTTGCTTTCTTTCCTTTTTCAGTTTCTTTTTATTTGACATTTCTTATTCTTTGCTTTCATTTCCCATTTTCTTCTACTTCGTCGTTGTCGTCGTCTTCTTTTTCTTCTTTTTCTTCTTCTTTGCTTTCTTTCCTTGTTCAATTTCTTCTTCTTTGACATTTCTTATTCTTTACTTCCATTTCCCATTTTCTTCTTCTTCATCTTCTTCTTCTTCTTCTTCTTCGTCGTCGTCTTCTTCTTTTTCTTCTTCTTTGCTTTCATTCCTTGTTCAGTTTCTTCTTATTTGACATGTCTTATTCTTTACTTCCATTTCCCTTTTTCTCATTCTTCGTCTTCTTTTTTTTCATTTTCTTCTTCTTCTTCTTCTTCTTCTTCTTCTTCTTCTTCTTCTTCTTCTTCTTCTTCTTTTCCTTCTTCTTCTTTGCTTCCTTTCCTTGTTCAATTCATTCTTATTTGACATTTCTTATTCTTTCCTTCCATTTCCCATTAACTTATGCTTAAGTTATTATGCTTTCTTCTATTCTCTTTCCTTCTTCTTCCTTCTTCTCCTTCTCTTCGTCTTCTTCCTTTTCTTCTTTACTCTCTTTCCTTGTTCAATATCTTCTTATTGGTCATATGTTTTTCTTTACTTCCATTTACCATTATCTTTTCCCCTTCTCTGCTTCCTTTCTGAATTCTTCCTTCCTTCCTCTTATCTACTTTCCCATCGTTCTTTTCTTTCTTTCCTTTCATTCTTTTCCATGTTTTGTCTCCTTGAATGTCTTTACTCTATTTTTATTACTTGAACAAAGTGTTAAATTATTATTATTATTATTATTATTATTATTATTATTATTATTATTATCATCATTATTATTATTTCCTAGGGTTCCTGTTGTATGCATATTTCTTTCCGGATCCCAACCAGAGACTTAAGGTCAGAAATTGTTTCATAAGATTTTCCACTGATCATTTTTTGTAAAAAAAAAAACATTGCTCAGACTACACCCATTTTACATAGATAAAACTCTTCGAAATGTGTGAGCTGTAACTCTGAGTACGATATTTTATATTTATTTAAAGCATAGGCTACCAGGAATCCCTTCAACGTATCCATCGGAATATCTTCCAATCAATCTGAGCGATCCAGCTACAACTGGAATTATTGATGTCCTCAGGTGCCACATTTCTGAGATATCCACTTCAAAACCCTTGTATTTTGATAGATTTTTTTTTTTTGGAAGTTCTTCAAATATACATTGCCATCTGCAGGGAAGACCATGTCAATAGGAAAATACATTCTGTTTTTGTGGTCTTTGATCACGATGTCTGAGCGATTAGATTTGATTTTTATGTCTATGTATATTTTAATGTCCCATAAAATTTCCACGGGTCCTCTCTTCTTCTTACTATTCTTATTCTTATTCTTATTTTTAATCTTATTCTTATTCTTATTCTTATTATTAACAGAGTAATGGATAGAGCAGCAGGCCAACAAAATGACTCTGCCGAACAAATATACAAAACCCAATGTACCCATCATAGCACATCTGAACAGAGCATATGTACGCAATATACTGAGAGGTTTTGACAAAAGTAGCACATAGCCTTGCGGGTGGGACCCTGTTATAAATATGTTCGGGTTGGGTATCTGTGTCTGGTCAGTCGTTTTCCGACAGATGTTGTACCTGACTGACTAGATCTGACTTCCACGTCACCTCGGCTTCATCATCCTCCCAAATTAAAAAAAGAAAACTCTCCCATCCCCAGGCCATGATAATCCCTAAGTACTCAGAGATGCACAGTTCATCAGCAACAAGGAGACAGGCCCAACATTTTACGGTCAGACAATTCACGGTCAAATCTGAACGGAATATTTACTGTAGTCCAGTTTTATTTATTACTTTAATTTTTATTAGTATTTTTATTTATTTGTTTATTATGCTTTCTTAACCTTGTGTTAGTTACCTCGGATTTTCCCTCAGATAGTTCCTTGGGGTGTTTACAAAAACTATGCAGAAATGATTATAGTGTTATAATTATGTAAAATAATGTCGTACCGCTGAAAAAAAGGATTTCACAGGAAATCTGCGTTACAATATACATTAAATCAACACTTAAACTCAAGATATAATTATTTATTGATGTAAAAATTATAATACATTTAATTTGGTTTGTTTTGATTTACAGCATATGAACACCTCAATGGGTTATTTAATGCCGACAAGATTTTTATTGCTGGTAATATTTTTATAATTTAACATAATATTATTTTTCGTTTTAAGTCAAGTACGGCGCATTTCTTAAGGATGTTCACCTTTACATCAAGAAACTGATGCGATCTTTTAGTTGTTTGGTTTGATTTATTTTACGGCATATCAACACCTCAATGGGTTATTTAATGCCGACAAGATTTTTATTGCTGGTAATATCTTTCACTAAAAATGTATTGCTCGTAATTTTTTTTTTCAAAATCTGTTGCTCGTATTAAAACTTATTTTTACACATTCATAGTATTTTACCCCAGTTTGGGGTTAACTATTTGCTCATAGCTGGGATCCTAAACAGTTGCTACCACCCGGGTCTGCGTGGACCTGGGAACACCAGTAAATATGAAATGGTTTAACGCTCCGTAAAACCCCTTGATCAAAGGCCTTGCTGGGCCTCTTAACTAGCGTATGCTAACGTGGCTTGAATATTGGATTCAGATGTGAAGAAGACTGTCGCTATTTGGGGTTGATCTCTGTGCACACACTGCTCATACACACACACACACACGCACACACATACATATATATATATATATTTTTTTTTTTATATTTAGAGATATTTCTATTTTTAAAATTCGCTTGACGAGGAAATGGAACTAATGTCTTTAATTTAATAAAAAAATTAAATTCGAAAGCTTTAGCTTCCATTTTATTGCTGGTAATATTTTTATAATTTAACATAATATTATTTTTGGTGGTAATATTTTTATAATTTAACATAATATTATTTTTGGTTTTAAGTCAAGTACGGCGCCAATTCGTAAGGATGTTCATCTTTACATCAAGAATCTGATTCGATCCTTTAATTGTTTGGTTTGGTTTGGTTTGTTTTACGGCATATCAACACATCAATGCGTGTTGATATGCCGACTAGATCTCTGTTGCTGATAATATCTTTTACCAAAAATGTATTGATGGTAATATTTTTCTTTTTCAAATATGTAGTGCTGGTAATAATTTTTCCCCCAAAAAGTATTTCTTATAATAAAACTGATTTTTATACTTTCATAATGTTTTGACCGCTTTTGTGGGGCGGTTAACTATTTGCCCATAGCAAGGACCCTGACAGGTGCTACCACCTCAGCTCAGGGTGGACCTGGGAATACCACCAATTAAGAGGTGGCTCCATGCTCCTCAAAACCTCCTGATCAAAGGTCTCGCTGTCAGATGTAGTTTATCGTTTTACCCAGGATGTGGATGTTGTTTATCGTCTCACCCAGGACGCGGATACAGTTTATCGTCTTACCCAGGACACGAATGTAGCTTATCGTCATACCCAAGACGGTAATAAATTTGTTGTATAAACATACGTTGCATATTCTAGCTGAAATACACTAATACAATAACAGCAAAACACTTTATTCATTAAAAATAGCCACAATATATTTCCTGTCTGTCTTTTTACAATCTCTCTTAATCCCTTCTCTGCCAACCATTTATACAAGATCGTTGGCTGATATTCGATGCTTTCCTCTGTCCCTCTTGCCTCTAATATGTCCTGTGAGTGTTAAATTTTCCATGCCCTCGTTCCTTATTATCTGCGCTAGAAATTTCAAATATTTCTTTTTGTTTTATTGTAAGTATTATTGTCTAATGTTTCGTTTCGCCTCAATTTTGCCTCAAAACTTCGTCACATGTTTATACCATGGTATTCTCACCATCCTTCTGTAGATACACATCTCGTAAAAGTTAGCACTATTTTGCTTAAGATATCTATCATTTCTTTTCGTTCTTTTTTAAAATTCATTTGCTTGCTTCCATCTTATGGCGTGTACCTTCTTTTCTTTCTTTCTCTTTCTCTTTCTTCTTATTATGTTTTACCGTAAGCCATACTGACGCCAAATTCTGCCACTTTCATATTAGCCAGCTGAAATAACTTGACAAAAATTCACTCTCATCTCTTTATCCGTAGAGCGGCGGCTAACCCAGCCCCACTACGCGCTGAGAACCCGACATCTCCGGACAGCGCACCCCAGTCCACCCATCCAAACCGCAGCATTTCCTTGTCAGGGCCTGGTCAGTTAAGCTTTTAAACAGTCCGATTTTCGCTCTCAGTGTTTGTTCCCGCCATCCTCATAGTCGCAAAGAGGACATTGCTGGAGTAGATTTTTGGCAGAGATCGACACTGGCGGGCGACAGACAAGAATCGCCTTGGCAAACTTTGCAAACAGATAGGGATCGTTACTATATTGCATTTTGGTTTGTAAAAGAACTGGCAAGATGGATGGTAATTTACGCCGCTTCAGCTTTTTATTTTATTTTATTTTTTTTTTTACTTTTATTTTTCTTTAATTTGTTTTTCCTTTTTCTTCTGATTTCGTTTCGCGTAGGGCAGCAGTTCGCTTATCATCTCTACTTGGATTTTCTTGTAATTTCTGCTTGGAGATATTTTTGCATCAACATTATTTTTTATCCTCTCTCTCACTCTCTCTCTGTCTTTTTATTCCCCCTCTCTCTCTTTATTCCTCTCTGTCTCTCTCTTTCTCTCCAGTTCTTTCTTTCTTTCTTTAAACGGAAATATTTTTGCGTCGACATTATTCTATTTTTTCTTTCTCTCTCTCTTTCTCTTTTTATCCCTCTCTCTCTCTCTTTATTCCTCTATGTCTCTCTCTCTTTCTCTCCAGTCCTTTCTTTCTTTCTTTAAACGGAGATATTTTTGCGTCGATATTATTCTATTTTCCTTTCTCACTCTCTTTCTCTTTGTATTCCTCTCTCTCTCTTTATTCCTCTATGTCTCTCTCTCTTTCTCTCCAGTTCTTTCTTTCTTTCTTTAAACGGAAATATTTTTGCGTCGACATTATTCTATTTTTTCTTTCTCTCTCTCTTTCTCTTTTTATCCCTCTCTCTCTCTCTCTTTATTCCTCTATGTCTCTCTCTCTTTCTCTCCAGTTCTTTCTTTAAACGGAGATATTTTTGCGTCGACAATATTCTTTTTTATCCTTTCTCTCTCTCTTTCTCTTTTTATTCCTCTCTGTCTCTCTCTTTCTTTCCGGCTCTTTCTTTCTTTCTTTCTTTAAACGGAGATATTTTTGCGTCGATCTTTTTTCTCTCTTTCATTCACCTTTTATTCCCCTTTGTCTCTCTCTCTCTCTCTATCCCCTCTCTTTATTCCTCTTTGACTCTCTCTCTCTCTCTCTCTTTCTCTCCAGTTCTTTCTTTCTTTCTTTCTTTCTTTCTTTCTTTCAATTTATCATTCTTTTCCGCTTCCTTGATTTGCATTTACTGGTTTGGATCAAAGATTTCGTTTCTGTCTGTCTGTCTGTCTGTCTGTCTGTCTGTCTGTCTGTCTGTCTGTCTCTCTCTCTCTCTCTCTCTCTCTCTCTCTCTCTGCTTCATTTTTGCTTTGTTCCTCACCCTTTCTCATATTTCTTTGTTGCTTTCTCTCTATCTTTCTCTTATGTTCATCGTCTTCTTTCTTTACTGGCTATTTTAATTTTATGTTAAACCCGTAAATAAATTTTTTCTTTCACTTTCTGTCCGTCTGTCTGTCTGTCTCGCTCACTCTCTCTTTATCCTCATTTATCTCTCTTTCTCCCCGGTCCTGTCTTTCTTTCTTTCTTTCTTCCTTCCTTTCTTGCTTTCTGTCTTTCTTTCTTTCTTCCTTCCTTTCTTGCTTTCTGTCTTTCTTTCTTTCTTCCTTCCTTTCTGTCTTTCTTTCTTTCTTCCTTCCTTTCTTGCTTTCTGTCTTTCTTTCTTTCTTCCTTCCTTTCTTGCTTTCTGTCTTTCTTTCTTTCTTCCTTCCTTTCTTGCTTTCTGTCTTTCTTTCTTTCTTCCTTCCTTTCTTGCTTTCTTTCTTTCTTTCTTTCTTTCTTTTAATTTATCATTCTTTTTCGCTTCCTTGATTTGCATTTACTCTTTCCAGAAAGGATTTCGCGTCTCTCTTTCCGTTTCCGTTTCTTTTTTATTGTTGTTGTTGCTGTGATTTTTGTGGTTGTTGTTTCACATTATTTCTATTTTTCTTTGTTTCTTTTTATCTTTACTTATCACTGCCTCTCTTTCTTTTTCTTTCTTTCTCTTTCTTTCTTTCTTTCTTTCTTTCAATTTATCATTCTTTTCCGCTTCCTTGATTGGCATTTACAGGTTGGAGCAAGGATTTCGTCTCAGTCACTCTCTCTCTCTCTCTCTCTCTCTCTCTCTCTCTCTCTCTCTCTCTCTCTCTCTCTCTCTCTCGCTTTGTTCCTCACCCTTTCTCATATTTCTTTGTTGCTTTCTCTCTATCTTTCTCTTTTGTTCGTCGTCTTCTTTCTTTACTATATTAATTTTATATTAATGCCGAATATAATTTCTTTCAAATTTTCTGATTTTCTTTCTATTTCTTTCTCTCTCTCTCTCTCTCTCTCTCTGCCTATCTACTTGTCAGTCTCTCTCACTCTCGTTGCTCTCTCTATATCTCTCTTTCTGGATCTCTTTCTTTCTTTCTTTCTCTCTCTCTCTCTCTCTCTCTCTCTCTCTCTCTCTCTCTCTCTCTCTCTCTCTCTCTCTCTCTCTCTCTCTCTCTCTCTCTCTCTCTTAGTCTTTTCCCATCTTTTTTTGATTCTGTTGTTTTTTTAGTAGCGTTTTCCGTAATTTGATCGCACATTCTCTTTTTCTCAGAATTCCTTCCTTCATTTGGTTTTTCTTTTGTTCTTTCTTTAAATTCTTCTTTCTTTCTTTCCATTCTCCATTCTTTCTTTCTTTCCTTCCATTAATTCTGTATTTATTTATTTCTATTCTTTCTTTAGTTATTTCTTTCTATTACTTTTTCTTTCTTTCTTTCTTTCTTTCTTCTTTTTTCTTTCCATTCTTCTTTGTTTCTTTCTTTCCATTCTTTCTTTCTTTATTTATTTATGTTCCTCTTTCTTTCTTTCTTTCTTTCCATTATTTCTTTCTTTGGTTATTTCTTTCTATTACTTTTTCTTTCTTTCTTTCTTTCTTTCTTCTTTTTTCTTTCCATTCTTCTTTCTTTCTTTCTTTCCATTCTTTCTTTATTTATTTATTTATGTTCCACTTTCTTTCTTTCTTTCTTTCCATTATTTCTTTCTTTGGTTATTTCTTTCTATTACTTTTTCTTTCTTTCTTTCTTTCTTTCTTTCTTCTTTTTTCTTTCCATTCTTCTTTGTTTCTTTCTTTCCATTCTTTATTTATTTATTTATTTATGTTCCTCTTTCTTTCTTTCTTTCTTTCCATTATTTCTTTCTTTGGTTATTTCTTTCTATTACTTTTTCTTTCTTTCTTTCTTTCTTTCTTCTTTTTTCTTTCCATTCTTCTTTGTTTCTTTCTTTCCATTCTTTCTTTATTTATTTATTTATGTTCCTCTTTCTTTCTTTCTTTCTTTCTTTCCATTATTTCTTTCTTTGGTTATTTCTTTCTATTACTTTTTCTTTCTTTCTTTCTTTCTTTCTTCTTTTTTCTTTCCATTCTTCTTTCTTTCTTTCTTTCCATTCTTTCTTTATTTATTTATTTATTTATGTTCCTCTTTCTTTCTTTCTTTCTTTCCATTATTTCTTTCTTTGGTTATTTCTTTCTATTACTTTTTCTTTCTTTCTTTCTTTCTTCTTTTTTCTTTCCATTCTTCTTTGTTTCTTTCTTTCCATTCTTTATTTATTTATTTATTTATGTTCCTCTTTCTTTCTTTCTTTCTTTCCATTATTTCTTTCTTTGGTTATTTCTTTCTATTACTTTTTCTTTCTTTCGTTTTTTCATTCCATTTTCCTTTCTTTCTTTTTTCTACTTTCTTTCTTTCTTTCCATTCTTCTTTCTTTCTTTCCATTCTTCTTTCTTTCTTTCTTTCTTTCTTTCTTTCCATTCTTCTTTCTTTCTTTCCATTCTTCATTTTTCTTTCTTTCCATTCTTTTTTCTTTCTTTCTTTCTTTCTTTCTTTCTACTTTCTTTTTTTCTTTCTTTCTTTCTACTTTCTTTCTTTTTTTCTTTCCACTCTTCCTACTTTCTTTCTTTCTTTCTTCAATGTAAGGATATGGGATTAGCAAACACTTCAAATACTTTTAAAAACTCGCATGGATCAATTATAAGAATTTCACTATTGGGGATAAGGAAATTGAACATAAAGTAGCCTGCGTTCGGGATAGTTTCGCCTAACACCGCAATCTGCTACAAAACCAAAAAATTAACCTAAAACTCCGGCCATATTCTTCAAGAGAGCTTCAAATAGAGACTTCCATATGGATGCCATGCATGGCAGCAAACCCGTTCAGAAATATCTAATCTGTCAGCTGTATAAAACTACATTCTGAAATTGCTGGTTAAAAATGGTTTCGCACGAGGGAATCGTATGAATTTTAGCGATGACCATTTTTCGAAACTCTTCGACTGACGTTATGGAATCACAAAAATTAACAGAAACTTTATCACCTGATGACTTTCAACACCAACAACAGCTAAAATGAATAGCACATGCAATTCGAAGAGAAAATAATGGTATAATGAAGATGCTGACGTTCCACACTACTCCAAACAAAAGGTAAGGAAGGAAACCGCCATCAGTACTGGAAAGAGTGATAACAGCTACTGGACTTAAGAAACCTATGAAAAGAATTGTTTTAAGAGAAAGATTTCATAAACTTCAAACGACACAGGCACTGGCTACTCTGTAAATAAATGCCCATCATTTCCTTATAAGGGAACGGTTAATATTGACATTACCACTAGCGATGAGGAAAACAGTTACAACACTTTGATCCCAGCTCGATAGCCAGGGAATGTAGAGAAGCGTAAACCGAATATTACTGGCTGTTCGATCAATGAACGTGAAACGTTTAATATTACCATTGTCAGTTTTCTTAATTCCCGACAACAGTTTCACCATTTTCGCCCTGAACGTTAAAAAAAACAAACGCTTAACGACATTTCAATCAAAATAATTGTTGAAAACCGAAAAAGAGATAAATCGTTTCGGAACATCAAGTAAAATGACAAAGGCTGAAATCTATATCGATCAGGACAGGGGGTTGAAAATTACAGGCGCAAAAAAGATCAGTTAATTACAAAACTATCGACGAAATCACATAACGGACACATGTCATTGCCACAGGACTGTTACATCTCATCAGTCATTTATAACTGGGCCTCCCTAAAAGCAGCTTGACCATAAACGCATAAACGCAAAAAAAAAATCAACACATTATCAATCTTAGCACTTGCACACACACACAGACATATATATATATATATATATATATATATATATATATATATATATATATATATATATACACATATATATATATATAAATATATATATATATATATATATATATATATATATATATATATATATATATATATATATATATATATATATGAAATGAGGTATTATGTACATTATTTACATTATTCGGACTATTGTTTAGAATAAACTACATTTTTGAGGGAAGACTGCTCAGTATTGGAGATATCTATCTATATATCTATATATATATATATGCATTATATATATATATATATATATATATATATATATATATATATATATATAGATAGATAGATAGATAGATAGATAGATAGATAGATAGATAAATTCGGGGGACTGATAATAGCCGTGCAGAGAACTGATTCAAATCTCTTTGTTGAGATAAATTTTGTTTTGATGCTGTAAAAAAATACATATGCTCTGTTGAAATAAAAACATCGATCTATCTGTGGATCAGTTTTAATAATTAATATCACTAGGATCTACTCAGATTATCTACCAACGGATCGATTACCTGTACTATATTGAATGTGCAGGTCTGATGAATTGGATCGTGATTACGATTCCAATGTAATCAATTATAACCATGGAATACTATTGTTTGAGCCTTTTATATTATATTCTTGCTCTGTCCTGGACATTGAGCTCTACCTGGATTCATACATATATATATATTTTGTTTGTTTGTTTGTTTGTTTGTTTGTTTGTTTGTTTGTTTGTTTGTTTGTTTGTTTGGGGTTTTATGGCATATCAACCACTATTGGTTATTTAATGCCAGATCCAATATTTACTAGATATATCAAAAACGTATAGTTGGCAACATCATTGTTTCAAAAACGTATAGCTGGCAACATCATTGTTTCAAAAACGTATAGCTGGCAACATCATTGTTTCAAAAACTTACAGCTGGTAACATCATTGTTTCAAAAACGTATAGCTGGCAACTGTTTCAAAAACGTATAGCGGGCAACATCATTGTTTCAAAAACTTATAGCTGGCAACATCATTGTTTCAAAAACGTATAGCTGGCAACTGTTTCAAAAACGTATAGCGGGCAACATCATTGTTTCAAAAAAATGTATCCCTGGCAACATCATTGTTTCAAAAGCGTATAGTTGGCAACATCATTGTTTCAAAAGCATATAGCTGGCAACATCATTGTTTCCCATTACATTTTAAGGGTAAGGTGTTAGTATATTTAGTGTAGGGTTTGGGAGGGAAAGTTAATTGTAAGTTGTAGTTGTTTTGGGATGGGTTAGATGTGATGGGGCATGACATGACCAACCGATTGATCGGAACGACGGCCTTTTGGTTGGACGTAGTTTATCGTCATACCCAGGACGCGGATGTAGTTTATCGTCATACCCAGGACGCGGATGTAGTTTATCGTCATACCCAGGACGTGGACACACCTTGGGATTTCACTATTTGCCCATACCTGGGACCCTAACAGGTGCTACCACCCCGGGTCAGGGTGGACCTGGGAACATCAGCAATTAAGAGGTGGTTCCACGCTTCCTCAAAACCTCCTGATCAGAGGCCTTGCTGTTGGATGTAGTTTAACGTCGTACCCAGGACGACATATATATATATATATATATATATATATATATATATATATAATATGTGGTGCAGTTCAATTTATATTACAATGAATCATTCATGCAAAAAAAAGTCCCACCCTTTCACTGTCAAAACAGTTAAAAGTATCTGTTTCTTCTACTCCAATACCTTCATGTCTCACACTTCCTGCCTGTGGAATTCCTTTCCTCTTACTTGCTTCCCTGATAACTATAATCTCCAACTATTCAAATGCAATGTCAATCAACATCTCCAGATGCCTTGATCTATTTCCCATCCTTCTCTTCATCCTTTCCTCTATCACGCCTCTTTACTTTTGCTTCCATTCTCTGTAACCCCTTGCATGCTAGTGGCACTCCTGCCTTGCTTGGGGTGAAAAGTTTTAAAAAAAAAAAAAAAAAAAAAGTAAATTAGTAAAGTTAATTTTGATATAAAATGGCGAAATCCCTTGGCTGAGAAAATTTTAAAGGTGCATTAACCTACAAATCACTCGATGAATGTTATCATCCTTGTTTTTAAAAATTATAATCTGTATAATTTATTTAATACGCAAGTACTTTCAACTGGACATTCAGTCATCTTCAGGCCTGGAAATTATTTTGTTTTTGGTAAAATTCAGGTAGCATCCGAGACGAAATTATTTTATTCCGAAATACAGTTAACGAAGCATATCTTCCACTTCCGGATGTGCTTCGAATGTAAAAAAAATTACAATCAGCCCAAGTGCTCCATTATAGCCCAGGGTGTTCGCAAAGCCAATACAAATCCTACAAGTTAACCAAACAAAAACTAATAAAAAAAACTACCTAAGCAGTAATATAAAGTATTTTATGGCTAAATGAACAAGACAGGGCAATTACGCTTCCCAGAGTCATGAGTCAGCAAGAGACAAAGTTCTGACCGCTACACTAATTTTCACTCTGCCGCGATATTCAGGCGACCAGAGTGAATTTTCATAATCACATGGTATGTGGGGAAATAACATGCAAAAGAATTAATCATAAGACTTAAATAGTGACCAAAAGAAAAGACAGTCTATTGAACAAAACCATCTATAAATTCAACGCTTAGAGATTTCAATCAATAGTGTAACAACATTATAAAAATGACATCAGCAGACGACACAGAATGCGGTAGAATGAGAATGATATTTTTCTAGTGATATTTAGTTTACTTTTGGTTTTTGCTGCCATATTTTAAGAGGGTGTGGTTCATGCGACCCTGGACGTTCAAGTTCATTTATTTAATTAGCTACGATCCGTTTGCCAAGCGGCAAAAAAAGGCGCTTTTGATGTTGATATAGACAATATTTTGTCAGCAATGGTTTCCAATTGACAGCATTAAAATGAAAGATGTCATCTCACAAACAACGAACCTAATGATTTATTTACTGGATTATGCCCTCTATTCCTGCCATTCCTAATATCTATCTATCTATCTATCTATCTATCTATCTATCTATCACAGTCACATTCATTATCTATCTAGTTATTGTCCTATCTATCAATCTATCTATCTAAAGTTGTTCATCTCTATCTATCTATCTATCTATCACAGCCACGTTCATTATCTATTTATCTATCTATCTATCTATCTATCTATCTATCTATCTATCTATCTATCACAGCCACATTCATTATCTATCTGTCACAGCCACGTTCATTATCTATCTATCTATCTATCTATCTATCTATCTATCTATCTATCTATCTGCCTATCACAGCCACGTTCATTATCTATCTATCTATCTATCACAGCCACGTTCATTATATATCTATCTATCTATCTATCTATCTATCTATCTATCTCTCTATCTATCACAGCCACGTTCATTATCTATCTATCTATCACAGCCATGTTCATTATCTATCTATCTATCTATCTATCTATCTATCTATCTATCTATCTATCTATCACAGACACGTTCATTATCTATCTATCTATCACAGCCACGTTCATTATCTATCTATCTATCTATCTATCTATCTATCTATCTGTCACAGCCACGTTCATTATCTATCTATCTATCTATCACAGCCATGTTCATTATCTATCTATTTATCTCTCTATCTATCTATCTATCACAGCCACGTTCATTATCTATCTTTCACAGCCACGTTCATTATCTATCTATCTATCTATCACAGCCACGTTCATTATCTATCTATCTATCTATCTATCTATCTATCTATCTATCACAGCCCCGTTCATTATCTATCTATCTATCTATCTATCTATCTATCTATCTATCACAGCCACGTTCATTATCTATCTATCTATCTATCTATGTATCTATCTATCTGTCTATTTCTAACTTGGATTTTGATCCCTCTACCTGTTGTGATCTCCACGTCAAGTTTTCCTCACTACGGTTCCCTCTTTTTTAAACTTATTCACCGTTCTCTCGATGGTTTTTCAATGGACTTTGAAGATGGAAGCCAGAGTAAGAATTTCGGTACCATTACTCCAGGTCTGAATCATCTTTTTCCTCTCACCACTGCTCAGTTATGAATACGGTGGAGATTACACAAAACTGTTTTAACCTGTTCCTTCTCTAGCTGAATAACTCATAGGGTTTTTAAGTGATACTTACATCAATTGTTGTTAATATGACTAAACGTCTGATCTGAGCACCTCGAAGAAAAAAACATTCAATTAATTCAGTGGCTTTTTAGATATTAAACATTATGTGGGATTGATACTTATGTTGTTACACGATTTGTATAATTTTGCTATTACACACACACACACACACACACACACACATACATATATATATATATATATATATATATATATATATATATATATATGAATCTACAACCCAACACATATGATTTGATTATAGTGGGTAAAGGTTTTGCCCACAAGGGCCGAATACAGAGACATGGTGCACTACGTGCCACGACGTCCCCAAACGACCCTCCACAGGTTTTGAATTCAGAGTTGTCCTCCTCCTAGATCAGTTAACATCTAAGGCTATAGATCCCAGAAGAGGATTACCCATAGAAGAGGATTAATACCTTTCACAAGTGTATTAACACGTAGTGAATGCAATGGATCCGACTGGAATTCGAACTCGGGTCTCCGATTCCTCAATCCGAGCCCCCATCAACTACTCCACCCTGCCTCCTCATATATATATATATATATATATATATATATATATATATATATATATATATATATATATATATATATATATATATATATATATATATATATATATATATATATATATATATATATATATATATATATATATATATATATATATATATATATATATATATATATATATATATATATATATATATATATATATATATATATATATATATATATATATATATATATATATATATATATATATATATATGTGTGTGTGTGTGTGCAGGTATGTAGAAAAATAGGAAAGAACACGTTAGGTAAATAACCCGGAGTTCTTTAGTATTTTTGTTTTTATTTTAAAAACAGTGCTCCATACAGAAGTAGAGCTTAGATTATAATTATTTTTAAAGAAATACGATTCCATCTTTATAAGCATGTTCGTTCGCAAAATTAATTACTATGGGAACGGCTGGGGCGGCCATTTTGATAAGGTGTCTCGGCTTGACTTCTTTCCGAAGGTGACTGAGATGTGGATAAAAATTAACTCTTAGGCCCCTTATCAAAAAAGCCGCCCAAGCCGTTTCCATAGTAATTAATTTTGCGAATGAACATGTTTATAAAGATGCGTAAATTTCAAGATTGGTTATTCCTAAATTTTCGCTTGAGGATGAAACAGAGCTTGATACCTTAATTCAATTTCATTTTAATAATTATATTGAATGTTTCAGCTCTCGTTTTTGAAACATGAGAACTCTTATGTAGCGAAGCAATCATTTTTTTTAAATAATTATATATATATATATATATATATATATATATATATATATATATATATATATCAAATATGTGGTCCAGTTCTATTTATATTACAATGAATCATTCATACAAAAAGTAAATTAATAAAGTTAATGATATAAAATGGCGAAATCCCTTCGCAAACAAATTTTTTAAAGATGCATTAACCTACTAATCACTCAATGTATGTTATGATCCTTGTTTTGTTTTTTTTTTAATTATAAGCTGTATAAGGTCTTTCTTAAAGACGCAAGTACTTTCGACTGTACATTCAGTCATCTTCAGGTATGCAAATTCTTTTGTTTTTGGTAACATTCAGGGAGCATCCGAGACGAAAAAATATAATTTGAACAAACCCAAAATGTGCCTGAGCGAGAGTCTGCAATGGGGATTGGCTAGCCGCACTAGTAGACGGGTATCCTCGAATACTAGTGCCCAGCTATTATAGTATAGACCTGTTAACTTTAAAATTCATTATCGATTGCTTAGGTTATTTTATATTTATTCAATGATTATTCTTTGTTGATTGATATTATTAAAATTATTTAGAGGTGATTATGCGTGCATTCGCACAGTTTGTTTTTTTTTTTTAGTCAATTCACCCCAAGCAAGGTGATAATGCTACTAAGACTCAAAGACAGAAAGTGAATAAGAATACTTCAGAAGGAACCGGAAACATTTGAACAGGATTTGATGAAGCACTCCTCCCTTCAGGTTCTGGGGTTTGCTGACTGGTTTCCTTCTGTGCTTAGAATTGTCAGGACATCGGTTCGATTGGATCCGAGCTTCATGCCGCCGAGAATAGAAATATTTCGTCCATAAAAAAACAAAAAACAAAACAAGGAAATAAAGTTGAAAATGTGTTGGCCGATAGCTCGACTATTTATATATGCTAGTCAGTAGTGCATTATGGATAGCAAGTTCTGATATTTTGTATTTGATAGTGGGAGTGGTTAGATTTTCAATAATTCTAAAGGCTATCGATTAAACGAAATATGCGCCAGAATGCCGTTATTTTGTAGCTATTTCATGGGATCGTTTCGATTCTGAACGTCACGTGACCCAAAGGGAGATAACCACCCTATGCATCCATATAATGGCATATCTCCCAGAAACTTAGACATGTCGGCTTAGCATACTTGCAGTATAAACTGCAGGTGGCCTATATGAGCTGCTAGCCGCGCTGTCCGGCTAGCGTGCTCAGGAGATGAATAGTAGCCGGCCCTTTTGTTTATGAAATAATATTATTAATATTATTTTTTCTCCTCCACCGATAGGAGCAGATGGGTTGTCCTTTGGTGCAGTTCACACTCCACACCACTTTTTACTACAGGAATAAAGATTTGCCATTTGTTTCCAGTTTGGGATTGGGTTTCCGGCTCCTTCTGAAGTCTACTTCAACTTTCTTCTCCTAACGTCTGCGTTCGGACTTTGAAATTCTATTTATTGATTATTTATTTTATACTACGTCAATCGGAATAGATAGGTTCGATTATCACCCGTTTCACATTTCTTCCCGGATTTTTGAGCAGTAATAGAGGTTTATCCGTTGTTTCCTGTTTCCGGTTCCCTATAAAGTCTATTTCAACTCTACACTCC